>QLTV01003728.1:2327083-2341218 GCA_003457575.1 Thermophis baileyi | reverse complement strand
ACGTTCTCTAGCTCCCTCTTACGGCCGTTACTGCCAGTCAGAATGCACCAATGCACTTAAAGCCATATTACATATATACATATAAACAGTGATTCGTGGCTTATTTATATTAACCAACCCAACTGTTTGGACAGAGTCCTAACAATATTAATACACACAAATAATTAATTTCAAATGGGATCCTGTCACTGCATGCATGTTACCAGTAGGCAAGGTCTTTATCAGTACTGGCTTATCTGTTGTTGAAAGAATCTTTTCATTTCTCAACTGGTATAATGGTATGTAGAAATAACCTTGGCAGACAGGAGAAAGAGGCGTAGACTAGACAATGGGCAGAAAAGTGGCAGCTGTGTCCACAGAAAGAAGGGAGAGTACAGCAAATGTCTTAGAAGGGACCATCCCTAGTTTCTTGGACTGCAAAGGCAAGAGGGGAGAGATGTACTTTCAGAGTTGCAAGATTCTGTTAATGTAACCTTTAGTTATAGCTAGTGCTTCTGAGTGTACTTCTTGACTGGACAACCTCAAAGGCTGACAGCTGGCCCAGAGATACACGTCTATACATATTTTATCACTTGGCAATCCAACTGCACAGGTACTATGCTTGCACCAGTAATGGATTGCAAATCCCGTTGCTACTGGTTCGCTCACGCACGCGCGTGTGATGCTTCTGCGCATGCGCAGAAGCGTCCAGGTCAGGTGCGCGGAGCCTCCTGCCACCGCCGCTACTGGTTCGTAGATCTGGGCCATACCTGTAGCAACCCACCGCTGGCTTGCACACAATGATAACACTTGTTCAAAGAGAGTCATAGAAGTAAGCAACTAATGCCCTCTAAATTCACAGATGTAGTTTCCTAATATCCAGACAAGGTATTTCTTTTCCTGAGACAAAATGTCAAATGGAATTTCTTCATTCCATGCCCAGAAGCTAAATAAATGGATTATTAAAACAATGCTGCTAACAGGGTGGTATATAGTGTAAAATCTTATATTATGCCTACAACAAGTGAAAGAAATTCTACTCCCATTCAAGGGGGGAAATGACTGTGGATCATTTGATGATCAGATGGAAGCAACTTTCCAATTAGGCTTTGAATATGCAGTTATTGTGCCTCTTTCATATAATTAGAGGTAGCAGGGATCAGAGCCAGATTTAGGCACAAGATAAGTTTTATTTTAGGACCCCAAAGTCTGAAGGAACCTCTTAGCATTTGAGATTTTGCTTTAATTTACTGAAGTATTCTTACAATTTCATTCTGCTGAACACCTAATTCCCATAGCACTGTCTTATGTCTAAGGATATTTACCCATGTAGTAGGGCTGTTTTACTATTATCCTTCTAATATTTCCTTATTACCTTCCACTATTGTGATTATATTACTTTGTTATTTATTGTTTGTATGTACATTTAGAGCTTATGCACCGGAGACAAATTCCTAGTGTGTCCAATAACACTTGGCCCATAAAGAATATTATATTGTATATTGTATTATATTGAAGGTCTTACTAAATGAAGCCTCCTGTATGGATCTCATTAACCTCATTAATTGCTTAAGATATGTACCTTTAGTTAAAAAATGCCTTTCCCTACCCAACCACAGGTTTGTTATGCATCTTGGGTTCATTCTTGCCATATTCAGTTGTTAAACAGCCTTATTCTTTTTTAACTTGTACCAAACAGACTTCTACAACTTTCCATAGTTTAGGTCGGTATTCCTCAACCTCAGCAACTTGAAGATATGTGGACTTTAATTCCCAGAATTCCGCCAGCATGTTAGTGGGTGAATTCTGAGAGTGGAAGTCCATGTATCTTCACATTGCTAAGGTTGAGAAACACTGATTTAGTATGTCTAAATCTGGTCCTTTGATGGGTTCCAGGTATCATCAGGTTGTATAACTGCTATCTCCTCTCGCTCTCTTTCTCTTCTCATTCTTTTAAGAACCATAATCATTCAGAAGAGGATGAAAAGAAAAATATTTTACTTCTTTACACACACAAGTAGGAAAATGTGTGCCAGGGGTACAGTGGTTGAAAAGCAAAGAATATACTTTATGTACCCCTCTTTTTTCTTACAGTATTTAGCAAGTATTTTCAAGACTTAGTTACAACTAATAAACAGGGGAACTCAACTGCTTTGACTCAGTTATATAACTGATTTGTTATGAACATGGGTGGACTAGATGTCAGGGCTGTTGGGTTGATAATAATTGGATTTAAAACCCAATTGCTAACCATGGTCATACTGGAATATATTTAATTTCAATCCATACATAAAAGGTGAACAATAGGAATAAGGACAAGTCTCTATTTTCAGTTACTTTGAGTCCATGAAAAAGAAGGTGATCAAAATGCACTGCCTGCCTCAAAATAGTTCTGAATTCTCAGTTATAATTTGCTTTAGGATCTCCTGATTCATGGTCAATTCATAAATAAATATGTGCAACATGTTTTGCTTTTTCTTGGAAGAAGAATCATACTGGCTTGCCATTGCTGCCTTCTGGGATTATTTTATATTATCCAGTTTAACCAAGTATTTCCAGGTTGTCTCCTATCCAGATATTAACCAAATTTAACTCTGATTATGTTTTTAAGTTAATTGCTGACTAGGGGTTTCCATCCACTGTGGATGATAGATTAGATTATAGAACTAATCTAATCAAATACAAGGCAATTACTTCTATAGCAATGGGAATTTTTTCAGTCATTCTGGGTATGTTTTGATGAAATAGCCAGACAAGATCTCACCTTCCTTTTACATCACTTCTAGTATATAGAACGATTGAAGTTAGGAAGAATTCAGCTGTATTTTCTTCTTTATATCTGACTCTGTACCTGCAGCAATCAATAAAAGAATCATTTATTGATTCTTTTGATCATTCTTCTCTTCCTCCCCACTGCACAATTCACATTTTTTGTGGAAAACTTTTGAAATGCCTTTTACAATTATTTTAGTACTTTTACTCATATTACATTGAACTCCAGAGTGTTAAATTATTTCCATTTTGTGAAATTTAAAAAGTAAAAAAGTATTACTTGGGGTAAATTGCATTAAAATCAATGGCTACAAGTGTAGGAATGATATAACTGTGTTGCTTTTGCTGACTTTTAATAAGACCTTTCCTCTTTTCTGATTGCATCAGTTTAGCCTTGAATCTGAGTAACACTTCCAGGCTCATGATTAGAAAGGGAGAAAGTTCCTCACTGTCATATTAAACTTTTGTTTTTTGTTTACTCTAGAATATAGGAACCACTTTATGTCTCTTAAGTGGAATTTTACTTACAGCTTAAATAGTGATGTGGAATTTTTATATGTTCTATCTGGACTTTTTGCTGACAATTGGATTGGAAAAAACATTACTTATTTGATTTGCCTATAATGAAGAGTTGAGTTATGGGATGAAAAGTTTAAATTTGTTAATTAAGAGGCGGTGTTGCAATGCATTATTGCTAGAAGAATTACAACAGCAGAAAACTCCAATACTATCTAATATTCTACCAGGTAAAAGACAGACTTCTATCTCTGTCATGATGGTGGTGGTTGTTGTTGTTGTTAGTTGCAAAGTCATGTCTGACCCATCACGACCCCATGGACAATGTTCCTCCAGGCCTTCCTGTTCTCTACCATCCTCTGGAGTCCATTTAAGCTAACGCCTACTGCTTCAGTGACTGCATCCAGCCACCTCATTCTCTGTCGTCCCCTTCTTCTTTTGCCCTCAATCTTTCCCAGCATTACGCTCTTCTCCAGTGCGTCCTTACTTCTCAATAGGTGGCCAAAGTATTTGAGTTTCATCTTTTTCTTTCTTGCAAACTCTCCCTCCCCCCCCACCTCCGGGGGAAGGATACTGCAAAATCTCCATTCCCTCCCTACTCCGGGGGAAGGATACTGCAAAATCTCCATTCCAACCCTACTCCGGAGGAAGGATACTGCAAAATCTCCATTCCAACCCCAATCCAGGGGAAGGATACTGCAAAATCTCCATTCCCACCCCACTCCAGGGGAAGGATACTGCAAAATCCCCATTCCCTCCCCACTCCTGAGGGAAGGATATTGCAAAATCTCCATTCCCACCCCACTCTGGGGCCAGCCAGAGGTGGTATTTGCCGGCTCTCTGAACTACTCAAAATTTCCGCTACCGGTTCTCCAGAACCTGTCAGAACCTGCTGGATTTCACCCCTGGTCCAACTTTCACAGCCATACATTGATGATGGTGAAAACATGCCATAATATGGCATGATATGGCAGCCATATCCTATAATTTCTTCCAGGAAATGGACATATTGGTTGATTGACCAAACAATTGGGTGATGACATATAATATGTTAGTTTTTTTCTTTCAATTAACTCCATTTGCATGCTGTCGACTCATATGAACTTTTGTCTACTTGAGTACCCTTTGTTATTGCCAATCCATTTCTTGGCAGTCAGCACACTTCCTAGGCACTTTCATTTCAGCTAAATCAGATGGAAGTGTCATGGAATAATTTCTCCTATGAACCATTTTCAAATCAAATGATTCAAGCAAAAATATAAGATGTGGAAAAATACATAATAGTATGTACATCTGAGAAATAAATAAATAAAGAGTATCAGACAGATGGAGAGAGCAATATAGCAACATTAACCATCTCATAATTATTAAGTAAAGCACCCTGAAAATAAAATAAAAAACTAAAATCTCTTTTATGTCTGAAGATAACTTTTCATATATCAGAGGACAGTTTGTAACACAGCAGTACCATGAACACGAATCTTCATATATCCAATAGATAGCATTAAAGGTAGATGAGATGGGAAAAGCAAGAGCAACTATAGGCTTAGCAGATAAGGTCCACCTCCTACCTACTCCATAAAAATAAAACTGCTTAAACAATGCTTGCATCAAAGCTGGACAGACGAAAATTGAATTTGCTTAATTTTTATTTAACAAAATAAAATTTACTGGCCAAAGAGAATTTGTTTCCAGTACAGCTTTTCCCAATCATGTTTATTGTTAAAACATAGGCTTTGATTAATTGTTTAAAGGAGTGTAGGCTGCCTTGAACCATCTGTTTGCACATATTTATAGGATATATACCATAGTGTGAAATGGTCTTTAAATCTTTTGTTCTGACTCTCAGGAAACATTTCTATCAATGCAATGCTGGTTTTAATCATTAGGCAGACACTGTAAGCCATATGCTCCAGGTGCCAAGCAATTTTGTGGAGATCCTTCTCAAGGAGAAAGGCTTAGAACTTATTATAATACAGAGAACATCAAGTCTAATTGTTCAGTTGCAGTTGGATTACATAATTTCCACTCATTCTCTAATGAATAATACATAATATTTAAATGGAAAGTACACAAGGAAAGTTATTTTTTGGAAGTAATGTATGAGTATTTTGAAAATTGTACATTGACTACTTGCTGTTCTTTTTGAAGGAAGCAACTTAACTTTGTGTCTGCTCTACACAATATCCTAAAGAGCAGGACAGTCGTTATTATTGTTGGGTTTTGTGTCTCTTCCATAATATGCCACATTATGGTCTTCTTCTGTTTGGCTGCTTGTTTTAAGGGTTTCTTTTGATTATTATTTTTAAATAAAGAGAAAATAGATATATTAAGCTTTGTGTTAGCTTAATATAAGTATTTTAGCCTCTTACCAAGAAATCAGGCTTAATTTCTACTGAATTTCAATAATATGATATGGGGATGTTTTGAGAGGTCTCCAGAATGGAACGTAGGAGAAATAAAGAGAGAGTGTGTGCATTTCAGGGTTTGCCAATCCCTGAAGTTAAAGAAATGCTAGATGGCACAGAGGAGAAAGCTGCATCAAACATACAGTATATCTGGCTGAGACACTTTATTATGTTGGGTCACTCAAATGTACTGCTGTCTGAAATTATTGTAGTGAACAGATCAGATGTTGAAGGGAACCATTCAGAGGCCATAGTGAGATGGATTTGCAGTGACAGAAGTATATTGGGGCTTTATGTTGCTAGGGCTGTGCAGAGCAGGTCATTGAAAAATACAGTTGGGATAAACAGTTCATATATAATAATATATTCATTATAATGTACTCTCATAAACAGGCTTGAATTATGGAATGTTTTATTCAAGTAGGGAGAGTTAAATTTAAGTAAGGAGGGTTAAAGGACAATAAGTTAGCAACCTCACTTTCTAATCACTTTCTAAAATTGCCTATAATCATCTTAAAGCTATTAGAGACTTTCAAAATGACAACTTTGAAAAGTCGCTGGGTGAGTTTAGGATCAATTCTGAAGAAAAGAAAAATTAATTACAAGCTTAAGAACTTAAAGAATTTGAAATAAATAACAAAAGCTAAATAAGATATTGATATAAGAAAATTACAAATCGACTAAGGATCCAAATAAATTTGTAATATTGAAATTTTTACAATAAGATTTTGGAATTAATCATAAAAGACAAACAGCTTCTCATGGGAAATAGATCTGTTTTGATTTTTGTAAGATGTAACAATTTATTTAAGTAATTTATTTTTTCAAAATGGACACTGGAAAAGACTAAAGATTCTAGGCAGACAGAAAAAACAGAAGCCTATAACTTGTGTTAATTAAATGGAGCCTACAAAATAACACAAAAATCACACTGAAAATATTACAAAAGACTTTTGAAGAATGGAGACAGAAATTAGTAGCCCCAATATCAAGCATTGTCAATCGTGATTGCTGCCTCTATGGATAGACAATGTCCAAAACATGTTATTGCAGAAATAACAGATATGGAACAAATATAGATGGTACCAAAAGTGGATTTACAAACGTCAGAACAAAAGAATGATTTGGATGTCTCACATGATATACATGTCTCACATGATGTACAAAAGAAAGTAGCTGATGTTTCAAAACTCAAAATGAAATGCAAATGTTAAACCAAGAAATTGACCATTTTTTTCCTATTAGATTTATAAAAGAGATTTCTTAAAGACATGAACTCTGTGGAGTGGGATAAAGAAAAGTAAAAATAAATCAAATTCTGTAATAATATTTGAATGAACTAAAGATTAAAACTGAAGGAATATAATATTGGTTTATTTGATCAAGGTTAGAGCAAGATATGTTGGGCAACCCTTTATGGATTTTTGCTGATGCTAGGATTGAAAAGTTGATGACATATTTATTATTTAATTTTTCATTGCTTATTTCCATCGAGCTAGAGCCAATTAACTATATTTTCTACAGAAATATCATTTTGAATAGTGTTTCAAACAATGCAACCATT
The DNA here is from genome assembly GCA_003457575.1 of Thermophis baileyi. NCBI lineage: Eukaryota > Metazoa > Chordata > Lepidosauria > Squamata > Dipsadidae > Thermophis > Thermophis baileyi. The sequence goes on along the minus strand of QLTV01003728.1, from coordinate 2,333,979 downwards.
TCTTGGAATTCAATAACCATACTGATTGAGACCTACCTGTATTTGTGTTGTATAACACCCTGTTGAATAGAATCAGGATAGATAGAGCTATATATTTTATAAACCTACATACATAAATGTTCAAAATAATAAAATGCACAACTGTAAGTGTATGTATGCCCAACCAGCTGTCCCATGATTATCAAATTGTGGAGTAAGAGAAGGAAATGTTGAAATTATTGAAGCAAGTAACATGACCTATTAGGTGACAATTTGCTTACTGCTGCACTGATCATCTTTTGTCCATTCAGTGGTCATTTGGCCATCTTCCTTGACAGAGCTCCGGGTTTATCTGAAGTTCATGCCTCAGTTCACCACAGCAGTAGATTCAGGAAGCAGGGCTGTCTATGGGTACTTTAGTAAACAGCTGTTTTTCTCTCCATCAATTCATAGAAGGCACACATGTGCAAAGCAAAAGTCAATTGTTTGGATTTGTTGAATCCATGTAAATAAATTCAGTGTTTTGGGAGCTTGGTTATTAGACCTCTGGTTTTAGGGGCATGGTGGCACAGCGGTTAGAATGCAGTACTGCAGACTAATTCTGCTGACTGTCGATTGCCAGCAGTTCGATTGTCATCAGCTCAAGGTTGACTCAGCCTTCCAACCTTCTGAGGTCAGTAAAGTGAAGACCCAGATTGTTGGGGGAAATATGCTGACTCTGTAAACTGCTTAGAGAGGGCTGTAAAGCACTGTGAAGCGGTATATAAGTCTAAGTGCTATTGCTATGTTACCCACACTCAACATGGCAAGAAAGTCATATGTTATCATGGGCATTAAAATTATTTCTATATAAGTAAAGCTATGTGATGAATTTATCTGAGTTCAGTAAAATGAGAGAAAAGTGTGTCTGAATATTAAACCTGTGCAATGTCTCAGAGGGATTATTTGTTTTGACAATGATTCAAGTGAGACATCATTTTGAAGTTGTTTTCCAAAGCAAAATGCAAACATACACATGCTTCTGAAAAATACATGGTTTTTTTTTTAGCTTTTTATATAATTTTATTTTTGTGTTTTTTTATGTTTTAAATTTTTTGGTAACCCACCTTCCTTATGCTGGTCTTTGACCACAATACATTAATACCTGGTCATGTTGCTTTGGTTTGCCTGATTTCTGAGGCCTCCTCTAGCAATTACAATCTTCAGCTCCTGAAGGCACAGATCTATTGGGATCACTAGAACAGGTTTCTATGTGCCTTTTGCAAGGCATGCATAGAAACCCTTTTTATTTAATAAAAGTGCCAAATGAAATTTCATAGTGCATCAATATTCACTGCATGACACCGAATCCTTCATCAATGCAAATTACAGCTCTTTTGCACAGCCCTAGTAGATATGAAAGGCAGTATTCTAGATTTAGAAACTAAAGGTGTAGCTGCTTGACACATCTGAGTTCTACTGGAGCTCAACTAATAGATTTGTCAGCCTAACTTTCAAAGAATCAACTGAGAATTGGTACAGAATTATTCTTTTTTTTCTCTCTCTCTATTTGCAATTTTCTGATTGACATTTCTCGCCCAAATGAAATCTTCCCACTTTCATGTTAAAATGTTTAAAGATGTCTTCACAAGTAAAATAAAAATATTCAAGGTGATGAAAGACCAGGAATATGATGATGTTCTTGTAATTATTGCAGAGCTTGCAGGTACAAACCAGCTGGCAGAACTGTTATTAGCAGCCTGTTCTCTGAGTGTGTTAACTTTGTGAAAAGCTTTCAGAGGCAGCACTCAATATTCCCAGCTATCTTTGCAAAGGTCAGACTCGTCAATAAACAAAGGCAAAGGACCTATATGTTTATTCACACATCGGCTGCATTAGAAAAGCCATTTTGAAATGTTTAAGCAATTAACAAGGCTTTTGCTCATTGATATTCTGAACTCTTACAATTTTCAAATAATACAAAGATGGCATTTTATCCATGGAAAGTAATTCCGAAAGCCCAATTCACGTGCATTAAAGCAATTTAGAATTTATCTTTGTCTACAGCCATTTGAAGGAGGAAATGTATGTGCCAGCATGTCTGTACAGTTCTCTCTGGGTATTTTTGTATATAGCTAGACAACCCATGACCTATTTTGTCATCGTTGCAGAGATATTTCCTTACTTAAACAGAAACAGAATTACCACAGGCAGGCAAAAAATCCTTCCTCCCTCTTCCTTCTTCCCTAATATGCCTAAAATAATTGTTAAATATTCTTAAATTTTAATATTATGCTACATAAAAGCTGTCAAAATTCTAGGGAAAAGTTTCATATTTTTGAACTGGCACCATTCTTCCTCCTCCAATTGCTTCAGAAGTTACTTTCTGGGGGTGCTGAAAGTTATGCTTTTATTCCTGTCTCTGTCTGTCTGTCTGTCTGTCTGTTTGTCTGTCTGTCTGTGTGCATGTGTGTGTGTGTGTGTGTGTGTGTGTTTGTGTTTGTGTGCATGTGTTATGTTGACCTCTTTGCACAGTGGGTGTGGCCCAATACCAAGCTCACACAGAGCTAGTAGAAATGGCGTAAGTAACAATTGAAGCACAACATGCAAAAAGTCTGAAGTGTTTATTAAAACCAGATGATCTATAGTTTATTTCCTTGTAGAACCTTGTGTTTTTCCTTCAGACAAAGAATTGAAAAGCAATTTTCACAGCTAAAAATTACCTTTCTATAGAGGCTCAGCTGCAATTCTGTTATCTTTATTTTTCCTGGAGGCACAGACTTCCCTTTTTTTTTCTTTTTTTTTCTTTCTTTTTCTTTTTTCTTTTTGATGAAGATGAAGGGGAGAAAATCACTATAAGACCATTTTTACCTTCTATCACATTGTGTTTCATTTTGATGCATGTGAAGTCACTGAATCCCTGTTGATTACCTAGTCCTCTTCACAGAAGCTCATTAGTTTTCTCTTGAGTGTATTGACAATTCTCTGGTATTTATGGCAATCATTTAGACACCCAGGACAGCTTTGCCCCATATATCCACACCATCAAATAATCCTTGTATTTGTTTGAGTGAAGCATTTGTAATCATGACTGATGCTTGTTTAACAGCTCTAGAGACTTAAGTACTCCATGAAGACACTCAGTCTTCATAGACTGAGCAATGCTATGGTACATTTAGAAATGATAAGAATATAAGGGTAGTTGGCTATTTTTTTAACTCATCTACTTTCACCAATCTTCTGAAGTTTATATTTTTTATTATACATCCTTTTTATTTTTTTAAAGTGAAAACCATTTTGCAGTTTTTTAAAAAGATGTACAAACTATGGTGTCTTTATTGTATGGTCCCCTGCTGCCTCCCCCACTAAATTTCTATCTTAGAGGATTCCTCTATACAAGGTATGGTGCACAGGAGATGCACATGAAGGCTGCCAGTGTCCTTGCATCAGAAAGGACAGTCATATATCTGTACATACATTACTATGAGAATAATTGCTCTAAATGGCATGTTGGAAAGTAGTGGACAGATGTCAAAACCCAGTGGCCCCATATCCCCAACTACAAGACAATCTGTATTAAGGCAAAAGATACACAACACTTCTAAATATGTTGAGCTAGCATGTCTCCAAATGAACAGAGATGACAATTAAACTGGGTGTTCCTATTGTTTTATCTGGGCTTGTTCAACACAGCAAGATTGATTTTTTATAATATAGGAATTATGTTGGAGCTACAATTTCTCAAGGCCATTACCAAAAGATACTCATCTTCACGATTCCAAAGCTGAAAAACCCAAGATAAGATGTTAATTAAACTATGGAAAAATATGAAAAGGGATTATTATATCTAAATTGTCATGGGTACATGAAGGATCCATACTTGATGTGGAGTGAAGACAGTCAATTGCTTAATATGGTATCATCCTAGTGAACAGTAAAGTTTCTTATTTAGCTATGCTGGATCAGGTGCTTTGGTTATTTTCACTGAGTTTTGAATCATGGACTTGAAAGCTGTTAGTGGTGTAGGAATCTGAAAAAAACCCCTCTGAATATATTGCCCACCATGTACTACACTTTAATTTTGAACTATATTTGGTAAAATAATATATAGGGGGGGAGGAGACATATTCTGGTGAGAGATGTTCCCTGAGGATGGGCTTCAGTGCAAGTCCAAAAACTTGGAAGACTAAACCTCTCGTCCTGGTGACCAATCCAGATTTCATCCTGCAGGAAAAAAAAAAATATTTTCAGTAACTACAGAGCTTGTGGATTCTCAAACAGTAGGTGTCATGATCGTTTACTTTGTATTTGTATTTGTATTTACACAGCCTTCTGATAATAAATATTTTAGCAGTAATGTAACTGCTAAAACTGGATGCTATCCAAAAGAGGCCACAGTTTCTTTCCTTGCACAGAACTGTAAATATTTTGCTATTAATATTGATGGAAATGTAAACCAAACTGAAAATGCAAGGTAATTCTATTTTGCATGTGTTGCATCTTGATTTGTCATTAGAGAGAAAATTCCTCAGCACTGGGCCCAAGGTAGAAGCTCTGTAACTTGATAAAAAGCTGGATAAGACAAGAACATATAAACACCGTTCAAAATGGCACTTGCATTTTAACTAGACCAATTTAATATAAACCTATTTATTGAAGTTCTTTTCAGAAAGGAATGTGCAATAAGCTGAGATAATGAGGAAAAATGAATTAATTACTGTTATTAAGCTAAGGTGGTGTAGTCTTCAGAATTTGGTCTCCAAAGGTTCTTCAAATAGCAAGAACATTATGTATTCTTATTGTTGTTATCTATTTATTTAACTCCATTTATATGGCCACTTACCTTAGACAAGAGGCTCTGGATAGCTCAAAACAATTAAAAGAAAATACATATAAGAGACTACAAAATAAATATGCCATCTGCAACCAAGATTAAAAGCAACCACCATCAATACAACCACTTCATGGTATCCAATTAATACTCCAACCCCATACCTAGGAACAAATCCACATCTCCAGGGCTTTGTGAAAGGCCAACAGGGTTGGGGCCATTCTGATCTCTGGGAGATGTTGATATCAGGGCAGGCACCACAACAGAAAAGTCCTGGCTCCTGCCAGATGATACTCTAATGGATGAAACCTGTAACATGACTCTCCTGACCAATCTGATGGGAGGGGTGGGAGACCTGGGATCAGATCAATTTTCCTATTCTAAAACAGCTGGCTTTTATGATATTTGAGGCCTGTGTCCATGTGTTCACTGGACTTTCTGAACAGGTTCAGTTAACTGCTGGACCAAACAGTCTAATTTTATTATTAAAACAAAAATCGTCATGACTTCATATGTAATCAAACTTGTTTCAATCCAGCTCATAGAGAACAAGTAGAACTTCCACCTGTTCCCAGAGAATTTACTATTCTGACCTATGAACATGAAACTGGGATGTTAATTCTATCTTTAGCAATCATTCATCCTGGGTAATAGAACAGATCTCTGTTCTGTATTATTCTAGCTGTCAAGGATTTCAAATATGAACAGCACATTGTAATATGTACATATATACACAGTGAAATGTTTAGGGAGCCTTATAAACCAATTAATTATTTTGCTAAGCTATTTTTCTGTTCAAAGCTACAGTGGAAATACTGAAAAGAAATCTGTTGCATATTCTTTCCATCCGGTTTTTTTCTTTTTTTCCTGGCTCTGAATTTGATTCACCCTATGCTGAACACTTTTATATGTTTCCCTATTTGGTAATTCAGAAGAATTAGTAGATATTTTAATTAGGTTTTGCTAAAGACAGCCAAGCTGCTGTAGTGGTTAAGGCACCAGGCTAGAATCTGGGAGACCATGAATTTAGACATGCTTTATGCATGAAGATAGCTGAGTGACCTTAGGCCAGCCACTCTCTCTCAGCCCTGCCTTAAACAGAATTATTGCTTGCAACAAAATCTATTGCCTTTGTCATTTGTTGTTGCTGGGTCTTTTTAATTAGATCCTTCCTGACATGCCAGATGCTCCATCCAGGTTTAAGTCTCAGTTTCACAAGTATTCATGTGCATATTGTATTTGTCAAAAATATCTATACACTCTTACCTATTTTATCCCGAATTATCTCCCCAAGTTTTTTCTACTACTCAGATAAAGCATTTCAACATATTTCTGCTAAAATGGCAGCTATTCAGAGAGACTTAATAAGCAGGGGTGGGTTCTAAATTTTTTTACTAATGGTTCTGTCGACGTGGCTTATTTTGTGGGTGTGGCTTGATGGTCATGTGATGGTGGGTGTGGCTTCATGGTCATGTGACTGGGTGGGCGTCGCCAACTCAATGTCACTCATGTCAAGGGGTGCCTCGTCTGGCCCCTCCCCTCCCAGCCATTCCTTGTCACACCCAGCCTCAACTGGGTATCTATAGTTCTGTAAAATTGTTGTTCACCTTTTTTCAACTCTATTATCTACATACTATAGATGTACTTTCATGGACAACTGAAAGGAGGAAATGGCTCACATGCTTTGCCCAAGAGTGTGATAGGCAACAGGCTTTTAAGGGGCTGCCAGAAAGAAGGGGGGGCAATGTATTTTCCAAAGTACCAGAAGGCAAAACAAGAAGCAATGGATGGAAATTGAACAAAGTGAGAAGCAACCTAAAACTAAGGAAAAACTTCCTGACAGTGAGAACCAATATAGGTGCAGAAATATTTCAGTCATAATAATTTCACATATAATAACCATTTGTGTAATACAACCTGCATATTGTTCAAAACAGTAATTAGTATTATGGCTGATGTTTGACAGCAAGCCTAAAAGTCAAAGATCACAAAAGTGCTTCTTTCTCTGTATTTATACAAAACATCACATACCAGGAATATCTCTCTCTCTCTCTCTCGCTCTCTGTCTGTCTCTCTCTCTCTCTCTCTCTCTCTGTGCTGGGTGGTG
>QLTV01003728.1:2306710-2319528 GCA_003457575.1 Thermophis baileyi | reverse complement strand
GTTGTGAGTTTAAATGCAATCCGGTGTAAAGTGGTTGGGGGGTTGAAATCCAATTAGGTGGGAGTTAGAAGGTGGTAGAATGGATTATTAACAAACTAATTTTGGGGATTTTGGGGATTTTGTCTCACTCACTTTTTCCCGAGGTAATGATGTGGTGGGTGATTATCCGGAGCTTCTTGGAGTTTCATTTGCTTCGCTGCAAACCTTTCTAGGTAGGATAGGTAGGGATCCTCAGCTGGAGCTTTCTGGAGCTTGGTAATCTCAGCCGAAGCTTCTCAGCGATCTCTCGGAGCCTTAGCCGGGCGTTCAGATGTTTCGGGGCTTCTTTGCGATCCTTTTCAAGCCTCATGGAGCTTCTCAACAGTCAAGCGCTCCGGGGTTTTCCAGCGATCTCTCTGAGCCTCACGGAGCCCTAGCCGGGTGTTCGGGCGTTTCGGGGCTTCTCAGCGATCCTTTTAGAGCCACACGGAGCTTCTTGGTAGTTGAGCACTCCGGGGCTTCTCAGCGATCGTTTTCGAGCCTCGCTGTGCTTTTCACGGCAGTTTCTTCGAGGTAGGAGTCGGTGGGCTCTTCGGAGCGAGACCCTCACCTTCTTACCTGGGCGCCGCCATGTCAAAACCTTTTATTGATATTTTGAATAACAAGGACTTTATTTATATTACTTAATAGGAAATGGTAATGGTTAGGACTCTTCTTTATACTTGTTGAGTAATTAGCATGCAATTAATGAATCTTATGTATCCTTGTTTTATTATACAGTAAAGATCAAAAACCACTGAAGCAAATGTGGAAAGATGCATAATAACTCCAATATGAAAATGTAATTTGTAATTATTCTATTCATTCCTAGAGTGAATTGGGATGTTTATGTTCCATCAGTAAACTTATGTCAGCATATGTAAGGAGAAATGTAAGATCTTGCATATGCTTCTTTGCATCCAAGAACAGAATATCAAGAAAGCCATGCCCAGTAACTCAGTAAAATGTTAATTCAAATATAAACAGAAGCCAGTTTCTTATGCAGTAGTTCAAGAGTAAAACAAAGGACTCTAATTTAAAAAGTTAGGCCTGAAGTCCAACAAACTGCTGACTAATCGTTATACGGAATGCCTTTTTGTTGCTCTAAAATATAGGATTCTTTGACTTTGCATCTGTTTATGCATCTCCGCTGATGAATCACTGTAAATAACATGAATAGAAATTTCTCATAATTTAAAATCATCCTCTGATATACAAAGATTATCATGTATTTGCTTCTTAGTGTTTAACATTCCTTCTTTTCCTTTGTCTTATACCCAGCTTTTCTGCTATACAACTTGTAAAAGACTAATGATTATTGTTCCTCCATTTCATTCCCAGTTTGGCTCTCTATGGACAAGGTAAAATTATGAAGGGAGGGTTTGAGTATAGCTTTAGTACCAAAGTAATATCAACCTTTTCAACATAGCATTCCTTTGAACACATCATGTTCTATCACATATAAGCAGGCCAACACACTGTAGCTGCTTCTGAAGTTAACAAGTTCATTTCAGATTAATAAACAGGTCTGTGTTCTACAGGTAGTCCTTGACTTATGACCCCAACTGAGCCCAAAATTTCTGTTGCTAAGCAAGGTAGTGAGTTTTGCCTTTCTTCCCACAATGGTTAAGTGAATCACTGCAGTTGTTAAGTTAGTAACACGGTTGTTAAGTGAATCTGGCTTCCCCCTTGACTTTGCTTGTCAGAGGGTTGCAAAAGGTGATCACATGACCCTGGGACACCACAACCGTTATAAATACATGCCAGTTGCCAAGCAACCAAATATTGATCTTGTGACCATGGGGATACTGCAACAGTTGTCAGTGTTAAAAAGTCACTTTTTTTCAGTGCTTTTGTAACTTTGAACGGTCACTAAATGAATGGTTGTAAATCAAGGACTACCTGTAGTGAGCTATGAGAATAACCCTGAGAGACAGGATGGAGAGCCTTACCTCTTGGTTTCCTGTCTGGACTACCTTGGAAGGCTGACAGTGTACATATGCATGTTCATTTAAATATCAAGTATGTAAATATTTTTAGGAGGAAAAAATACTGTAAGTACTTTAGAGGAAAATATTGAAAATCAAATCTAATATAAGGCAGAGAGACAGAGAGACCAGACAGACAATGCAAAATCAATGCATTTTTAAAAAATAATAATAATAATAATCTGCATATAGCTTAATAACTGTAAATTAATGATAATTATTTAATTGATGGAAAATTTAAATTATAGTTACTTTGCTTGATGTAAGCAAGAGACAAGAGTTACATTATAGTTACTTTGCTTGATGTAAGCAAGATGGCTTGTAAGGTGTAACTACAATGAATGATAATACTATCAAAAGTAATAGAGAAAAAGGACTCAGGTGTTCAAATATGGCAGCAAGAAATTTACTACATAAAGAAGAATGTAGAAGGGGGCAGTTTTCTGAATATGTATTTAATTCCTCCTTGGCACCAAAGAGGTGTTTTTTTCCCCAAACATTTTCATATTTTAAATTTTTCATTAAAAACATGGTAATCATATAAGAGAGCTGGTTTTGCTATCATGGAAAATGCTTCGAAGATATTCAATTGCCACAAGAAATATAATATCCTTAAGAGTTTTGTTTAGACTCCCAAAGAATATCATGTATATTGGCTCTTAGATTGGCTTTTAAATAATCAGATGCAGAATATAAACATGTACTAATTGCCATTTCTGGCATTTCAGATCATGACTGCATTGGTAGCCCATATGAAGTGCATGATTTATCTATTGCCAAGAGTGGCCTCTTGCTATTGCCTGGGTGATACAGTAATAACTATGCATTGGAATTTGGGGCTTGAAGCCATATGTTATATTAAAATATACCAGGCAACTTATAATTAGATAGAAATGGAAGAGAGGCATAATCCAATTTATCTGGTCATATTTATTGATGATGGTGATAATATTGAGATTCAGGAGGGAGGCAGAGTTCTTACACAACAAATAGGAAGGCTGCAATTCTAAATGTAGAGTAGGTAGGGAGGTAGGTAGGTAGGTAGGGAAGGAGGAAGGAAGGAAGGAAGGAAGGAAGGAAGGAAGGAAGGAAGGAAGGAAGGAAGGAAGGAAGGGTAAATCTAATCACAGTACCCTTGAGACAAAAATCTGGTGGTTGGTCATATGCAAGACATTTTGTGATACAGCTGCCCCAAATATTAATGACAGCTTTTTATGGTTAATGTTGCCACTTGCAAACTTAGTTGTGTTTATTGGAGAGTGAATTGTCCTAAAGGTATATGCACAATAGCATATGGTGATAGATACATTTTAGTATACTCCTGTTTAATTTTGCACTGTGGCTTGTTGATATCTGTGGTGTGACATGTTACAGGGTACTAAAGTGCAAACAGAGAAGCCTTAGGCAATGCTGCAGCAGAGTTACAGGACGTGAAGCTACCCGTAGCTATATCTGTCCTGCTTCATCTTATTATGAAATTGTCTCATAAATATGCTAAACATGACTTGGGGGGGGGTAAAGAAAAAGAAAGAGGAGTAGAGCAGAGTTGTAGAATTATTTACAATTTAAATATTGTCACCCAAATGCATATTAAAATTAATGACTTCTAGCCAAAGCCAATGAATAAGAAATAATCCTTTTTTTTTAACAAAATGGGAGCAAAATACATCCTGAAGTCTTTGGACTTGTATTAGTGCTACTATACAAACTATGTGGTTTTATTGCTGGCTAAAATGCAGACATCTAGAGAAAATTGGCCTCGTTAAAACCAATTTGCACAGAAACCACAGTATGTGCAACCTTTTTGATATACATTGATGTACTTTGCATTCTCTTTTTTAATAGTAATTTTATTAAAGATTATAATTACAACAGAAAAAAACTAATACAAACTGAAAAAAAAAATAAAAGGAAACAGAAAAAGAAGATGTAGAAAATAAAGGAAAAAAGGCAAAGAGAAATGGAGAAATGGGGGAAAAAGAAAGAAAATCCAAAGAAAAAGAAAATAAATACATGAAGAAACAAGTATAATTCATCACAAGTATAAACAATTTTAGTAACATCACTTTTTTGTAAAATACAACAAATGATCTTTTCTTCCCATATCCTATCTCTTATCAGAAAACAAATCCTTTAAGCCAGGGGTGTGAAACTCAAGGCCCACAGGCCAAATCCATGGGGGCTGAGATCTGGCCTGTGGGGCCGCCCTGGAAACAGCAAAGGACTGGCCCATGGTGCCTCTGCCAGCAAACATGGAGCTTGGGGGCCTGCGTGCAGCCTCCCTGAGCTCCGTTTTCACTTGCAGAGGGCTGCAGGATGCGGTCACAGTTGAAAACTGAGCTTGGGAGGGCTGTGCTCAGCCCCCCCAAGCTCCATTTTCGCTGACAGAGGGCTGCAGGAGGCCGTTGCGGCTGAAAACAGACATCAAGTTGGCCACGCACACCCTGGCCATGCCCTCAAAGGTCGAACACAGCCCTGATGTGGCCCTCAATGAAATTGATTTTGACACCCCTGCTTTAAGCCATCTAATTTCAGTCCTGCTCTCAGCAAAAGTCCACTAAGAGCAGGGGTGAAATGATACCGGTTCGGGCTGGTTCGTTCGAACCGTTAGTAAAAAAAAAATGCTTTTAAAAAGTAAAAAAAAAAAAAAAAGGTTCCTACGACCACGCAATCATCGAAACCTTTTTTTTAACTTTTTTAAAGCATTTTTTTACTAACAGTTCCAGCAAATAGGTAGTTAAAAATGCTTTTAAAAAGTTTTTTTTAAAAAAGTTCCGACGATTGCGCGATCGTCGGAACCTTTTTTAAAAAACTTTTTAAAAGCATTTTTTACTACCTGTTCTGGCGAATCAGTAGTAAAAAATGCTTAAAAAAGTTAAAAAAAAAGGTTACAACGATCAGCTGTGACAATCAGCTGTGCCACGCGATCATCGGAACCTTTTTTTTTACTTTTTTAAAGCATTTTTTACTACCGATTCACCAGAACCAGTAGTAAAAAATGCTTTAAAAAAGTTTTTAAAAAAGGTTCCGACGATCGCGCGGCACAGCTGATTGTCACAGCTGATCGTCGGAACTTTTTTTAACTGTTTTTAGTTAAAAATGCTAAAAAAAATTTAAAAAATTGGCCATGCCCACCCAGTCACATGACCCCCCACCAAGCAACGCCCACTAAGCCACGCCCACAGAACCGGTGGCAAAAAAATGTACATTTCACCACTGACTAAGAGTTACCAGAGATTACAATATAGTAGTCCTCAATTTACAACCATTCATTTAGCAAGTCTTCAAAGATGCAATGGCACTGAAAAGAAATGACTTATGACTGGACCTCACACTTAGAAATGTCACAGCATCCCCAGGTGATCAAAATTTGGGTGCTTGGCAACCGACAGATATTTGTGATGGTCGCAGCCTCCTATTTGGACCTTTAGTCTGTTTGTAACCTTCTCAAATTAAAGTTTTAATCACTCTGTTTCTGTTTACTAAAAAAAAATTAAGTTCTTAAACTAGTGGTTAAAACTTCTTTCACTAAGGATTGAAGGAAGCTCATCTGGTGCTGTGAAATCTGTTGACCCAAAGTTTCTAATAGCTAAAAAGCAGCTAACAATTTTGAAAAATAGCACTGCTGATAATACCTAGTTTGGATAATGGACTCTGGTCTATGACTGTAGAAATCTGAATTGGATTGGATTGGATAGTGAAAGATCTGCAAGAAACAACCAAGCTCAGAGACCAGCAAAGACCCCTCATTTTCAACCCTGAGCTACAAATATTCTCCTTTATTGGATTTTGAAAAGTGATTAGAAAAAAAGTGTTCTTTCAACTGCCCTGATTATATTTCTTTTAAAAATGTGTGCCACCCTTCAAAGAAAAGGATAAATCATTGAAAAGAATGTTGGTATGATAGAAAGAAAGAAATCTACATTCATTTATTATTTTATGCACAAATGAAAGTAAAACCAAACAGTTACATAGATATACATTTGCCTTACACATTTATTTGAGTTTGAATCTCAATGGGATTACCTATTGGAGACTATTCACATTGACCAGTGAATGCTAATATTTTTTCTGAGGATACAAGAGACATTCAAAATATGTATATTCACTAAAGCCTCTTGGACTGTTTGTCCAAAGAATATGCAGATCAATTGAAATGTCCCTGAAGAATGTAAATTTTGCAATCACAATGCAAAGAATCCCATCACATATTTTTAAAGGAATTGAGTTTTAAGATCTATCAAAAATGGATTCCTCCATGGCATGGGGAACCGCACTGAATCAAATTAGCCAGCATCTGTCTTCCTCTAGCTTAAAACACATATCCACTCATACAGTCAACTTATTCATAAGAGGTGCATCTTTTTTTAACAAAAATCACTCAAAATCATGAACCAACAAATCAAAGCTTTGAAGGACTGCTTTGCTTCAATAATGCTTTAAGTGAAGCACCTCTTCAAACATACTTTGTGAAGCAAGGCAGATTCCAGTTTCTAAAAAATAAAAAGAAGTTGCTGAGTTGCTTCCCTTTACAACACTTAAGGGGCTTTCTCTGGTACTTCCAACTGCTGGAAGTGCGAGAGGAGATCCCAAAGCAATATGAAGCACCTCAGACCGAATACTTTTGCCTTCACTGTACAAAATACTCACTGAACAAACTGTGGTGGCTTCACATAGGCTTAGTAGCACTTAGATTTTAAAAGAGCCAACATGGCTCTTTTGGATATTTATGTTCTAAAATTCTGCATTGGAGACTGTACACCAGAAATAATGACATATGGGAAATAAGAATTCCAGAAAGTATTTCTGGTTTCTGGAGGACATTACACTAACAACTGTATCCTTCAATGAGAATTGCTTATCATAACGGCACACAGGAAAAGTTGCAAATGAAAACACATATAAAGTGGTTCATATTCCACAAGGCCTGCTGGGATAATTAGATCTGAAATATAGTTGAGGTATGCACACGCTTACAGGTGCATGTAAACATGCCAACAGAAACAGAATATAATATGCTAAGTTTTCCTAAAATATTCTTTTAAACTGATCCTATTTCCAACATTGGGAAGGAGAGGAGAGGAGAGGAGAGGAGAGGAGAGGAGAGGAGAGGAGAGCAAACCCACTTTTCTCTTTGCTTCCTTCCCCCCACTATGAACCTGAAATAAACGTGAATAAATTCCCTTTTACTTTTGATGTCCCCCCAGCCCAGATCAGGTCTTTATTACAATTATTCTGTATGGAAAGATAATATATTTGATTTTTTAAAAATCCGTTTCATTCACAGAAGACCTTCACTGGAGTGACTTCTACTTTTGGAAACTGAAATAAATGAAACTAGTAAAGAACAACTTGCTATAGTCCAACTTTAGAATTTGATTTGGTTAGTGATAAAACACTCCAGTAATCTTTTCCTTGAAAAGATACCAAAGGACAGAAAAAAACCTGAAGTGCTCAGTAAGTCATAAAATAGCAACAGACTCAAATGTGACAGATTATAAAAATGAAAGATTGTATGGCTTGAAGAATCCATTGCAGCTTGAATTCTGTGATATAATAAGCTGATGCTGAATATTTTACTATCCATCGGTACTATCTGTCATTGGTTTAATATCTGTGAGATTCACCAAGTGTGGAAAGCTGATACTGAAGTAGGAAGGCAGGAGTTTACTACATTTTATTTCCTTCTTTCTAAAAAACATGCATGTTGACTTTAATATTAAGTGGTTCAATCAGAAAGTCATTATAAACTGCATTTTATTCACAGATAATAAATGAAAAAATTAAACCTAGATATGTTAATGCTCTTCCCTTTCAAGACAAAAAAAGTTGAGCTAGAAAAAATGTAGAACTGACTACGCTTATATTAATATTGTCCAGATTTTCTTTTCTGACATAAACCTGAAGTCACAACAGACATCCTCTGCAGGAGATCTACTCGTAGAGAGGTTAATTCAGTCACTACTCAAATTATAGCTTGACCAGAGAAGGCTTTCATTTCATGTATCTTATGATGGTGGTACTCTTTACCGCTTTTAAAAAAGAACATGATTTGGCCACCTAAATCAACCCATTGCTTTATTTGACACATAAGCATGGCCCTTGAATTGGTCCAGCTCCAAATTTTATTTGGTTCTAAAGTACATGGGGAATCCACGCAAATAAAGCAAGTTTTCCAGTCCATCTTCAGTCTTTGATGTCTTTGATGGAAGGCTTCGTGAATGACAGCAATGATATAAAATGGGGATAATGAAGACTATTCCACCACTCTGTTTACTCTCATTATTGATTTGCAGATGAACATCTAACAGGACTATAATAAATATATTGAACATATTATTTGTCTGTCTCTGCAAGATAAGATCGTATCTTTTCTGTTAAGTGTGGAGGAAAAGTGACAAAGATGGCAAAACTATCTGCTAAACATTGCAAATTCCCTCTGGTCTGCTATAAAAGTCTTCCATCGACAGCACTATTGCTATGTTTGTCCATAGGTAAACATTTCCAAATTATTAATATATCAACTGTTAGAGCGTTCAATTTTTTAATAATTAAAAAAATGCCTGAATGCAATTAAAATTCCTGATCCAAGTTGAGAATCAATTGTTCTAGAAAAGTAAGCAGCTAAAAGTAATCAATAGAAATATTATAGAGATATTAACAGCTGTGCAGAAAAATGCATAGAGGGAGATTTGCAGAATCAGATTTAGATATTATAACATGAAACAGGAAGCACAAAGAGCTTGTGTGTTGTGAGGAAAGGAAGCTGGGATAAACAGCTGCAGCCAACCTGAAATACTTCCTGTCCCCATTTTCCCACCCAAAATTCAGTATAGCTCATGCTCAAGCCCCCAAACTTGAGAGAAGTTCTTCTCTCAAACTTGAGAGAAGTTCTTCTTCTTCCTAGCATATTCTCGCAAGTGCAGGGTCCACTTTTCAGATCATTGAATGCCACTTTGCACTGTCAGCTGCATCTCCAGGGCCCATGGCTTGCATATCTTTGTTGATGGTGTTTTGCCATCTCTGTTTTGGATGCCCACGAGGTCTCCGGCCATTGTCTTCTAGTTGATAGGCAGTCTTGGCAATGGTGGAAGGTGCTGCTCTTAACACATGTCTATACCAGCGGAGCCGGCCTTCTTTCATCTTCTCTATAATTGGTGCCACACAGTGGTGGGTTGCTGCTGGTTCGGACCGGCTCGGGAGAACCATTAGCAGAAATTTGGCATGGTTCCCTGAACCGGTTGTGATCTCCGAACTGGTCCCTGGTCACATCTCTCAGCCGTTGCATGCAGGGAAAGACCATGCAAAGTAAAGAAAAACTTCTCATGAGGGCGAGAAGTTGTTAATTGCCTCGCACTCATGAGACTTTTTTTTACTTTGCAAGGTTTTTCCCTGCACGCAACGGCTGAGAGATGACCCGGAGCTGCCAGTCTCCGGTAACATGCACGTCTCGTGGCCCTCCTGCCCCATCTGCCACCCCCAAATTGCATCCCACTGCGAGACGCGCATCTCTCCCACCCCACCCTCCCCCCCCCAGCTTCCCTTTTACCTTTCTTTAACGTGCCCCACTTCCCTCCTGAAACCTCGGGAGGCGGCCGCTCCCGTCCTCGCATCCTGTGGAGGAAGAAGCCTCCACGCCGCAAAGCCCTCGCAGCAGCAGGAGGGGGAAAAGAAAAAAAGGCTTGGCCTCTGAAGCCTCTAGAGGGAGACGTCCTGTGTGTGTGTGGCGGCGCTGTGAGGAGAGCCAGGCGAAGGGAGCCCGGGAAACCATGCCAGCTGTGAAGCGATCGGTCCCTTTCCTTCCGCTGCCAGCTCTGCCTCTTCCTTCTCTCTGCTAACAGAAGTTGGAGAGGAAAAGGCAGTTGCTTCGCCGGGCGTTTCTCCGTGTTTCCATCCCAAGTCAGCCACAGCCGTCACCTCCCATCTGCTGTTGGGAAGGCGATGCTTGTGGCAGGATGCTCCTTGATGTGCGGAGGCACGAGGAGGCAGTTTCGTTTGCTGCCTGTGAGCTGCGGGCGGCGAGCAACAGAGCGAGTAAGCCAGCGATCTGCCAGCTGCCTCTAATCTGCAGTTTACTCGTGAGCACGTTTACTCATGAGTATGGTGGGTGTGAATGACGTCAAGTTGGCCACGTCCACTCAGTCATATGACCATCAAACCACACCCACAAAATAAGCCACACCCACAGAACCGGTAGTAAAAAAAATAGAACCCACCCCTGGTGCCACACCAAAATGTTGTTGAATGGTGTCATTTGTGATGTAGTCAAGAAAGGAGATGCCTGATATTCAATATAGCATTCGCATTTCCATGGCATGGAGATAGCTTTCAGTCCCTGTTGTTACTGCCCAGCATTCAGTGCCATACAGTGCAACAGGGCAGATGGTTGTCTTGTAAATCTTAGATTTAAGATGGATTGGCATTCGGATGTCACATCACACACCAGTGAGTTCTCGAACAAACCTGAGAGGAGATGGGACATTCACAGTTCACTCACAAGCATCCATGGCAGCATTCCAGCTATCTGGCAAATTGAGCCACACCATGCCATTTTTAGATACATCCATAAGCAGCCTTACCCCACGAGGCCCTTAGCCTACAAAAGTGAATGTTCAGACACAGAATGTTCAGAAAAGGAGATAAGAAAATGGGAAGAAGAAGGAGAAGTGGGAGGTGACCTTTGGAGAGTGACAATTATAGCAATAGCACTTAGACTTATATACCGCTTTACAGTGCTTTACAGCCCTCTCTAAGCGGTTCACAGAGTCAGCATATTGCCCCCAACAATCTGGGTCCTCATTTTACCCACCTCGGAAGGATGGAAGGCTGAGTCAACCTTGAGCCGGTGAGATTTGAACCGCCGAACTGCAGCTAGCAGTCAGCTGAAGTAGCCTGCAGTGCTGCACTCTAACCACTGCGCCACCTCGGCTCTATTACAGCCAGGCAAGAGGGCTCTCAGTCAACCACAAATTAAAGTAAGCAGCATATCTTGGTGGGATTCCTGCCTGGCCAGAGCTTGGCTTGGGAGCCCAGCTGGAGTACTCAAAAGCAACCTTGCCTAAGAGCAGAACTTGGCGCTTGGCCTGGAGGAAAGCTTGGAGCTTGGCAGCAACCAGAAAAGGAGAAACTACATTTCCAATTAGTAAAATATTTTTTTGAGGGTAGCAAAGATGATATGCCATTTTACAGACTTTGATGTATTGATGTGGCTATATCCATTTGAAAGGCTTAGGAAAATGGAGTTAATCCAGAGCAACATCCTACTATTAGGAAAGATCTATACCACAGTAAAGCACTATGTGCAATCATCTGCTCTGTCTGTCCAATCCTTGAAAAACAAAGAACTCTCACATGTGTATGGTTGTACATGTGTTTCATGGGGATGTGTAGATGAACCATAAGACTTGTCTGCTTAAATCCAAGGGCAGGTAAAAAATAACCTTCAAATTCTTTGAAATGTAAAATACTGCATCTTCGTATAGAATATGTGTGTGTATTCTAGAAACAGAGAAAGGTCAGCAGAAAGAAAACTTATATCATTGCTACCTTATGCCAGATTTTTTTAATGCATAGCTTTTGTGATATGGGCAGAACCAATGTTTTGCTGAGAATCTGTTTTCTTGTTGGTTTTACCATTCCCCTCAAGTTCACTTTGAAAAAAATAGTAAATCTTCATGACTGATGTGTTGGCCTTTTGCTTTAGTTAAAAAGGAGTCAAGATGAAAGTATATGAAAGTGCTCTGTTTTTCATTGTATAACTGTCTCCTCAGAAACCTGCTGATTCCTGATCTTCCCACATTTGAATTAAATTCCATTTTGATGGAACATCTCTTTTTGATATCTTTGTTCTTATCAAGGGGATGATCAGCCAGGGAGGCTGTAAAGCAATAAAAAGATAGGCAGAGGCAAAAACATAGTAAGCTCTACTAGATTGAATGTATTGCCCTTTCTGTAAGCTCACCCAAAATAAATTCTAAAGCACCCCAAAGGGGAAAAAAGGAGAACAAAAACTGTTTTGCTAGAGAAGAAATTGGGGACAGATTTCAGCACAGAAATTAGTAGAGACAGATGACCCTGTTTGCCTGCATTTCTCTTTATCTGTTGTTGGTAAATACAGATCAGGTTTGATATTTGTCGCAAAGTGTTTTACTGTATATGTGATTCTGTTTAGAGGACAGATTTTGGAGTGATCCTTGCATATTTTATACATATACAAAATGGTGGTAAGACTTTAATACAGGGTTTTTTTTCTCTCTCTCTCTCTTGAAATCTGCTTAAGTGCACTTTCATTATCAGTGGTTATTAAAACACCCCCCCCACCCCATGAAAAAATACCTGAGAAATAGGACATACAATTGTGTGGGATATAATTGTGAGGAAACAATTCATCATGCTTGCTTGATACCTTCTTCAAAAAGAAACTCTGGCTGTCTCTAATCTATAGCTGTGTGTGAGTGAGTGTGTGTGTGTGTGTGTGTGCGTGCGCATGTGTGTGTGTGTGTGTGTGTGTGTATGTTACATATTTTTACTGATAAATAAATAAATAAATAAAGGGAGACTAGTATAGATCTATTTCAAGCTATTTAGCTCTCATCAGCTAGCCACACCCCTTTTTTACTGGGATTTGAACCTGAGCAGCTTGCCTTGTTAGGCAAATGCTTAACCTCTTGAGCCACAGGATCTCCTCCCTATCAGCTTGTTCCAGGGACAAGGATATATATGTGTATTTTACTGTTGAATCACCTGGTATAACCAAATATGGGAGGGAGCATAATGCTTCCTTTTGCCTTTTGTCCCCCCCCCAATACAGGG
>QLTV01003728.1:2281077-2295337 GCA_003457575.1 Thermophis baileyi | reverse complement strand
CATCTCCTCCCTTCGAACCGGTCCCTGGAGGCCACAAGGCCACACCCAGTACCTTCCAGGAGCTTCCATGCTCGAGCCCCGGAGCGGCAGCAGACCTGTCCGCACAGGCCGCTGCCTCACCACCAACTGAATTGCGCAGGTCTAGTAGGGCTCCAAGCCTACCTGCNCAAAATTAGAAAAAACTGTTTAATAAAAATTATTAAAAAAAGAAGTTCTGGGAGCTTCATCACTGGACACTTTCAAGAAGAGACTGGACTGCCCTGTCAGAAATGGTGTAGGGTCTGCTGCTTGGGCGGGGGGTTGGACTAGATGACCTACAAGGTCCCTTCCAGTTCTGTTAATCTGTTAAACATATTAGAGAGATTCTGCACAATTGATCAGTCTTGGAGACAGAATGCTTTTTGTTATGTTCTAACTGTTTCAACTGTGTTGCATGGTTCCAACCAGGTCCAGCGTTTGAGCGGGAAAAAGCTCAAACGCTATTGGCTGGTCTGTCTGACAGCTCCCTATAAAAGGGCAAGCTGTCAGACTGCTCTTTGCTGGTTGCTTACACAAGAGCTGAAATAAAGAGCTGCTTTGGAAGTCTGTCTCCTGTCATCTCTACCCACTATCTAACACTATCTAAAGCAATTCCCCCACAGAGCTGCACAAGCTGCGGGGGACTGCATGAAAGAGCTGAGTGCAGATTCTGCACAGCAGTATGCCGTGTCTGTGGAAAACAAGGGCACATTGCCAGAGTTTGCAAAGGTCGTCATCAGCAGGAAACGAAACCTGTGACGCAGCAGCACAAGGGGAAATGGCTCCCAGGACAGAACAGAGTTGAACACTGCTTGGGAAGGCGTAGCATCCAACGCACAGGGGCCCAATGCCCCATCAAAGAAAAAATAAGACTCCAACTAAAACTACAAGGGGTCCCATGCTCCATGGAGCTAGATGCTGGATCGGCCCTGTCCATTATCTCCTCCACAACTTTCGACCACATTTGCAAACGTAGCCGATGGTGGGTCCCGCTCAAATCATCGAACTTAGTGCTAACGGACTTCCAGAGTCGCCGTGTTCCCGTAAGGGGCGAGGCTAACATTGGAGTACAATTCAGAGAGTTCGAGGGTCCCCTCAGTGTAGTGGTCATAGAGGGGCCATAGGTCTGGACTGGTTCGAGGCCCTGGGCATCAGGGTGACAGGCATCCATCGAACTCAAATAGCCGATCTAGCAGCGGTATGCCAACAATATGCTGACGTATTCAGCACTGAGCTGGGACAATACAAAGGGGCACCCATTTCACTCAACCTTGATCCAGCAGTAACTCCAATCCGATTAAAAGTGTGCAGGGTTTCCTTTGCATTGAAGCCTAAAATTGATGCGGAACTAGACAAGCTGGTACAGCAGGGAGTGCTCCAACCTGTGGACTGTAGCCAGTGGGAGACTCCCATAGTGACACCAGTTAAGCCTAACGGGGACGTTCGCATCTGCGCAGACTACAAGTGCACCATAAACAAGGCACTACAGCAGCATGCTTACCCTGTACCAGTGGTAAGCCACATTCTCGCCTCACTCCAGGGAGGCTGAATCTTCGCTAAACTAGACCTCTACCAGGCCTACCAGCAGCTACCGGTAGACAATGCTACCACAGAAGCACAAACAATAGTCACACACAGAGGTGCATTCCGAGTGCACCGCTTGCAATTTGGGGTAAGCATAGCAGCAGGGTTGTTCCAAAGTATTATGGAACGAACACTGAAGAACATTCCCAGTGTCTGCCCATACTTTGATGACATCCTGATCACGGGGGAATCAGCAGCAGTCCTGGCAGAACGTCTCCGCACAGTACTCCAACATTTCAGCAAGGTAGGCCTAAAACTCAAGAGGGAAAAGTGCCAGATCGGCATGGAATCCACAGAATTCCTGGGGTTCTGCATCGACGCTGCCGGAATCCACCCATCTGAAGCAAAGCTAAAGGCAATCCAGTAAGCTCCCATACCAAAATCCAAGGGGGAGCTTCAAGTATTCCTGGGCTTGCTCAATTTTTACCACTCCTTCTTACCGCATAAGGCTGCCTTGGCAGAACCACTACACCACCTACTGGACAAAAAAGCACCTGGGTCTGGTCGAGCACTCAAGACGTTCAAGGCGGTAAAATCATTGCTATCTTCGGACTCCATTCTAGATCATTTCAACAAAACCCTACCAGTAACACTAGAATGTGACACTTCACCATATGGCATTGGGGCAGTACTAAGCCACAGGATGCCAGATGGTAGAGAGGCCCCCATCGCATACTATTCTAGAACATTATCGTCGGCTGAAAGGAACTATGCCCAGATAGACAAGGAAGTCCTCGCCATAGTGGCTGGCATTAAGAAGTTCCACGACTTCTTATATGGACGAACCTTCACCATCTTTACAGACCACAAACCTCTGCTTGGTCTCTTCACAGCTGACAAACAGACACCGCAGATCCTGTCGCCGCGAATGCTACAATGGTCCATTTCATGGCTGCATTCTCGTACCAGCTAGTCCACAAGCCGGGCAAGGAAATGGGCCATGCTGACGCTCTCAGCTGACTGCCTTTACCGCAAACTGAGCCGGATCCGGCCCCAGCTTGTCATATTCTGGTGATTCAGGACCTGCCTGAAACACCCCTACATGCAGAGGATGTGGCAGCTGAAACCACCATGGACAGAATGCTTAGCCGCGTTCTCAACTGGGTGTTAAGGGGATGGCCAGAGGCCCAGCCAGGCCCTGAATTCCAGCACTATGCTTCTCGGAAAAATGAACTATTGGCCCACAAGGGATGTGTGCTGTGGGCCAGCAGGGCCATCATTCCACCCAGTCTTTGCTCCAAGGTGCTGGATTCCCTACAGGAGGGGCACCCAGGAATTGTTCAGATGAAGGCTCTAGCCAGGAGCTACTTGTGGTGGCCAGGCCTGGACAAAGACATTGAGAATCAAGTAAGGAGTTGCCAGGCCTGCCAAGAAACCCAACTGGAGATGCCACAAGCACCAGTGCACCGCTGGGAGACCATGCATGCCCCATGGTCTCGTGTGCACATTGACTTTGCGGGCCCTTTCCAGGGGCAGGTGTTCCTGATAGTAGTGGACAGTTATTCCAAGTGGTTGGAAGTGGCACCAGTCTCATCAATAACAACAACCAGAGTCATCCGAGAGTTGTGCCGGCTGTTTGCCACAAATGGTCTGCTGGATGTGATCATGTCCGACAACAGGGCACGATTCACAGCAGAAGAGTTTCAATCTTTCCTCAACGCCAACATGATTCAGCACGTAACATCTGCTCCATTCCACCCCACGACCAACGGTCAGGCTGAACAAATGGTCAGGACCACAAAGGAGGCGCTCAAGCATATGATGACTGGGGACTGGAATCACCACCTGGCGAACTTCCTCCTGTGTCAACACACAACTCCCTGTACAGCAACAGGTCGCAGCCCAGCAGAGCTGAGGTGGGGCTGCTGGCTCACCATGAAGCTCGACCAACTTCACCCAGACAAAGTAGCGGTGGAGACGGCTCAGCCAACCCCCCCCCAGGAACTTACAGCCGGGTGAATTGGTCTGGGCCAGAAACTATGGGAGTGGGGCACCTTGGGTGGCAGCGAGGATAACTAAGGTAACGGGGCCCTTGTCATACAAGGTTATTCTGGGGAATGATCGTACAGTCAGATGCCACATTGATCAGTTATGGCATCAGCAAGCTGGGCCAGTCCCGGGTGAGGATCCCAAGGCGTTATCAGATCCACTAGGGAAGTGTTTTCCTCCGAGTTTGCCTACATCACCCATGGCCGCCTCCAGAGAAACAGAGGTACCAAGGGCAGTAGAGCCACTGCCACTCACGGGTGACCAAAACAGCCATCAAGACTCTGTCCAATTGGAGACGGACAATATTCCACTTAAACAGGACTCTCCAGTAACATTGTGGCGGTCCACCAGGATCCGTGGGCCCCCAGCCTATCTCAAAGACTATGAATATTGAACAGACTGAGGGTAAGAACTATCCTAGGGGGGAGGGGTGTTATGTATTGAATATATATGGTTGTGTTAAACCCTGCTAAAGTGAACCTAATCTTAAGATGACCCTAACTGTTACCTCTAACTGTTTTGTGCTAAAGTGAAACTAACCTTTAGATGACCCTAACTGTTAACTCCAACTGTTTTGGAGGGAAACTTAGAACATTCATATCTGAGTGGGCTTTTTCAAGTATTATGATTGGTTGAGGCCCTGTGGGCCTAGAGTATAAATTACAGGCATTTTGCCTGCTGTTCCTCAGTTCCAGTTTTGAGTCAATAAATGCTGTTGCAGCTATGCTGGTCTGCTTCTTGCCTACTGAAGCCCACTACACAATAAAAGTCATCCTCTATACTTTCTACAGATACAAGTCTCTTGATGTATCACACCAAGGATATAGAGAGATTTTATTTCGCTTTTGTACTTTTGTACATACCACCTATGCTCTACAAATGAGTTATTGGATACTTTGAACAGAGATGATCTCTGATTCCATCTAGGGCTAGAAAAACTTTGGCAGAAATCCTGAAGGGTTACTTTCAGTCACTGTTAAAAGTGATGACTATAGTAAGCCGAATGAATCAGTAGTCTCTCAGTACAAAAGCAGCTTCCTGTGATTCCTATAAGTGAAGCCAATAGATGTAATAAATCGATTGAACCTCAAAAACAAACCACAGTCCTGAAAAAGGCAGCAGGTTCTACTCTCCATTTTATGAACAGAAACAATCAAAGCCAAGTGTTAAAGTGAAATAACATAAAATGTGGACAATTCCAAAACCTATGAATATAAACTACAAATCCAAGCATAGCATGGAAACAGTACTGGTGAGTTATGCTGTTTAGATACCAGATCAGAAATACAGCTTCAGTCTCCTACTATTTCTTACTGATCTAAACTCCCTGTTGAAACAAAATTATGAAGCCAGCTAACCTCAGGAATATGTTAAAAAGAAAAAGAAAGAATGAAAACTAACCAACAACATTAACAACTGGAAAAGAACTTGCAATGTTTCAAGGAATCCTTGATCTTCTCTTAACAAAAGGGAAAGATAGACTATTTTTTTTCCACAGAATTGTCTTCAATGTAAGTTTTCACAACAAGCCAACATTTTTGTGAGAAGAATTTCAAAAGCTGAAAATCAGTCAATTAAAATTAGATAGAATGAATGAAATGGGCATTTCAAAAGAAAGTTTTGCAGGCATTAACATCAATCAAAACAATAGATATTTGGAAATTTGAAAAAATGAGACTGTTTTAATAAAAATTTAAAAAAACTAAAAGAAAATAAAATGTTTTATGGTGCTTTACTTTTACTTTATTTACAGTCAAAACAAAGTAGAAAGTAAATGCTTTTATGATAGAGAAGCTTTAAAGTACAGGGCTGTGACAAAGACACTGAAGTAGATGAAAGGAAATTACATTCTGAGCTTAATAATTCAACATATCTTTGCAAAGCATGATATCTAGATCAAAACATATATTTTATTTAGAAAAGTACTGCAGGAATAAAGTATCCAAGAAAAAAGAGCAGCTGACAGAGGCTATGTAGAATAAATACAGAACTCCAGGGCACATTCTAGCGACTGCATCATTCAAACATTGCTTTCCAATTCTTAATAAATCCGTTTAAAAGATATTCAATTCATTTAAAAGATATTCTTTTTCTCAGGCTGATAGTAGTGCTGTTGGAGCTTGCCAATTATAACCAGTCCAGCTCATGCCTTTAGAAGGAGGCAGTGCAGCTCCTGCAGGGAACATCCTCTTGCAAATATTCTGATGCCTATCATATCATGAGGCCTTGTCTTAATGATCACTGATGGCAGACAAATGATAAAAGTTGTAGCTATTTGTTGTTCTCATTCATCTTCGTCCAGAACAACAAGTGGCACTCCAGGTAGTGAGTTCCATCTGTGGATCACCATTCTCATCTACTGGAAACAAAGAGTTAGATAATTTCTTAAACAAGAACTGGCTTACCGGAGCTAGGATTTTGACTAAAAATAACTTTTATTGCAAAACTGGATGGCCTATAATAAGGGATGAGACAGAAGGAGAATTAAAACCTAACAAAGATAGTCCTAATTAAATAATCAATATATAAATATATAAGGCTCCATTTCTTCTCTGGACATTCATCTGGGAATGGCAGTTGCCTTTGCAATAAACCAGGAATTCCAAGATGACTCTGTTTTCATACTTCAGAGTTTTAACAAACTTGAATTGCCAAATAAGTAGGTGAAAAGTTCAACCAAACACTCAAATCAACTTAAAATTGCCTGAGTCCAAGAACTGTACCTCTGAGTACAATAACCCTTTCCTTATCCATAATGACATTTTAGAAGAGCCACTTTACTCTTTTCTGAAATTGATGATCTCCCCATTTGATTAGTGCTTTGTGCCGCTTTTGGAACATATTGTTCTGCTTTCATTAAATGCCTGGGTATTTTTCAGCATGTTTGATGCCTGTTGACTAATACCATATAGTGCCATTGACCCAAATCCTATCTATCTTTTCAATGGGAAAGAGTTTTTCCATTAGACTGACACTATACTGGATTCAGACCCTGCTTTAAAAACTGAATCCTAATGAAAGCATGTCAGTTATACCAAGAATAGAAAACCTACAACCACTGCTATCACTGCTCCATTCTTCTCCTCCTCTTCCCCCTCTTCCTGTGGTCCCCAAACCGTCCCTCTAACTATGCCATGAAATTTTGCCACCTTCCCTCAGCCATTTTGAAAAATGAAGCATATGAGCAATATAGAATCTGCCCTAAAACAGTTTAAACTCATTTTAAACTTAAGGAAAGTATCTAGCCCCTTAGCTAGAAAAACCAATGCTTATGTGATGCTCTGAATTTAAGCCATCGTTGTTTAATTAGATGTGCTGCTGAAATGTGTGTCTGTGTGTAGCTGTGTCTGTGTGTGATTATTTTTCTTCAGGAATTACCTAAAGGGGGACATGGCCTTTTCTCCACATTGCTTGGTAAGGATGATAAGATTTAGATAGCTGTGCAAAAAGAAATAATCAGCCACTGCCATTGTTGTTTTGTTTTTTGTTTTTTGAATGAAATACAAACTAAGGATAGCATGGAATAAGCATTGAGATTTTAAATCTGTAAGTTAACAACATTTTAAAATGCTTTCATTTTCTGGAGTTCTATAAGTAGTCTACTTTGTTTGTTCAAATTGTGTTATTTGTAAATTGTCTTAAATACTCAAAGCATTGTAGCTTCCAGTTAGTTCTAGGGAAGTGTCATATCCCAAGTAACATTTTACTAATCTAAAAATATTTCAATAGATATTATAATATTGAAGATATATGAAAATGTTAACTTAATAGGAAAATACCAGTTATAAAAGGCCATCAGCAAAATACATGATTAGTCTTTTTCCATTCCTTTCTCTGGGTTCTCTATTTGTTTTGCAAATATGAAATACTATCAGTTGCAAGAGTGAGTTTTTCTCCAATACACATCATATTAAGTTCTTAGATCTGAGAATCCTAGCAATAGAACAAATATTCAGTAACAGCAGTGAAAACAAAAAAGCAGTGCACTTTTATGTATTCAAATACAGCATTTGCCAAACTACAATAGATTAATAAAACCAAATAAAGCCAAATATAATATACAAGCTTACACAAACCTATAAAATGTGTTACAAACCTTGTGCAAATGTATTTCTGTATTCTGCAATACGGTAGATTCATATATCATTATGATTTCATATAACCTTTAAACAGTATTATAAATCTTTTTTTAATACTGTTGGGATTTTTTTAAAAAATACATAATTATGCCCATAAGGCAATACCAGATTTTCAGTGCTATTTATGGCTTCGGGGACCATTAATTGCTCATAGAATATATAGCATAAGAGACTCTCATCATCTAGGATGTAAATCATCCACAAAAGTATCCTAAAAGTTAGCAACATATCTAGTAAGCTGAATATTGTTGGTATTCATTGCATGCACACACACACACACACACACACACACACCTCTGCAGAAGACTCTAATGCTGGAAGAAGTGGAAAGAAAAAGAAGAGGAGAACAACCAGCAGCAAGATGGGTGGGATTAGTTAAGGGTACACTGGTGTGGATGACTTGAAATACCAGGTTAGGGAAACGATTGTCATGGATAAAATCTATCTAGATTCAACACCAACTTGATGGTACATAATCAATCAATTACATACACAATAGGTATAAATTCAAATGTGTCCTACATAAATCCATAGCATGTTGAACAGTTTTGAGCCAGTATACTATGGATTTCTTTTATGATGAACTTCTGCAGAGAGATGAAAAATTGTGTCGGGGGGGGGGGTAAAAAAAGGGGGGGGATCTGCCCTTATTAGATTATGTCATTATAGTGTACTTTGTTTTCTGCCTATTCTGTTTTTAATTTCTATTTTTACTGTACAAGTAAATAAATAATTTGTTTCTAAGGAACTCCACTGAACGGTCATACTTTTATTCATTTTAACATAACTTACTGAATTCATGACATCCATTATTAGTTTATATTATGTTATATTATATATAAAATCTTGAATTTGAAGGGTCGTTGGCGTTATCTGAGCTTAGTTGTTTTCTTGCAGATGTTTCATTACCCTAACTAGGTAATATCATCAGTGCTAGTAGGGAGTGGGGTTTGCTCTCATTTTATATTTTAGTGGCATGCCCTGTCAGTGTTGGTGGGAAGTGGTTTTGGTGATTCTTTGGTTGGGCTGTTTAGGGTTAGCTTGTTTGGCAGTTCCTTGATTGAGATATTGTTTGCTTCTTGATTGTTAGTCTACTGTTAATCTTGGTATTCATCTCTGCTCATCTGGGTGTTGATTGCTCACGAGGAGATATTCTGGACTTTCTATTCCCTTTTTTGACTTGTTGATTGTCTCTTTTGAATGGTATGTAGATATTGTTTATGTCTATGCCTGTTGATGGCTAATTTGTCAGAGTGCAATGCTTCCAGGGATTCTCTAGAGTTTTTGGACTTGACTTGGTCTAGGATACTCACAGTTTCCCAGTTGAAATTGTGGGTAAGTCTGTCCATGTGTTGTGGACATTAAGGAGATTTCATCATGTCTTCTGATTGCTAGTTTGTGTTAATGGATATGCTCTGCTAGTCTTTGCCTGTTGTTCTACATAGTGGCTGTTGCAGTCCTTATATTGTATGTTTAAATGACTCCTGTTTTTTTCTTTTGGGAATGCTGGTCTTTCGGTTTACTTAGAATGTTTTGGAGGGATTTAGTTGGTTTGTGTGTTATGGTGTTATGGTGATGCCATGTAATAGTTTGTTGGTGGTTTCTGAGATGTTTTTGATGAATGACTTTTTCACAGCTTGTGTTGGTTGTGCTATACTGGGTTGAGTGGCCAGGAATATTGATGAAGTTGCATGGATATTCATTTTGTTGGAAGATGTATAAATTATCACTTTCCTTTTTCTGATGTTCAGGGTTGCAGTGTGTTTGTACTCATCTAAGTAGTGTTCATTCTCAGCTTCTCTTGTGGGAGGTTGGGTTGTTACTTTGGTAGTGAAGCAGTTGGTGTGGGTGGTTTTTCAATAGACCTGTGTTTCTATTTTGCCATCACTGTTTCTGCTGATGAGGATCCAGGAAGGATAGCATGTTGTTGTTTTATTCTTCCCTTTTAAATTGTATTCCTTTAATATGTTGTTGATGGTTTCATGTGTGTGTGTGTGTGTGCTCCTTTTTTATTATGACAAAGATGTCATCTACATACCGGATCCATATTTTCAGTTGTATGCATGGGAGTGCTATCGATTCCAGATGTTGAATTATGGCCTTCATTATGAGTCTTGAAAGCAGTGATTCCATGGGTGTTCCTTTGAATTGTTGATATATTTATCCATTGAATTGAAAATATGTGGTTAGGCAGAGTTGATAAAATCCATGATTCTGGATGTTTCAATCTTGGTGTATTTGGTTAGGTCAGGTAGTTTGGGTAATGAAACATCAGCAAGAAAACAACTAAGCTCAGAGAGTGCCAAGAACCCCTCATTTCAACCCTGAGCTACAAGTATTCTTCTCTATCAGAATCTTGAATTTGATAAACATGAGGTACATTTTATGTAGGACTTTCTGCTGGCCACTACAGAATTCCCTGGGCTCAGTTTACATAATTTAACAGTAATTCGTTTCTCCTAATGCTTGTTCCTTTCTTTTACTCATCATAACTAAGGATGGATAAAAAAAACATAATCTACTGTATCTTGGTAATTGCTTCCATTATCAAATTATTCTTACTGTTAGTTTTTCCTAATATTGAGTCAGCCTGAAAGTAGGCCACATCAGGAAACACACATCACAAGGACACTGGAACTCTGCTTTATTGTTATAGATATAATAACAGAATCGTGAAAACCTTCCAGGGTTTCTTTCTGTCCGTTCTCATACCATGAAGAATCAAGGCATGGTTATTTTTAGTATCTTTCTCACAACTAAGCCTTTGTTTGCCCTCATTTGTACTCTCAGTTCTGCTAATTCCTTCACCAATATTATCTCAGCATTCCTCTATACTGTTTATTCAGTTGAAATCTGATTTCATGTAATTGCTTGTCATCTAAAAATGCCAGTAAAACTTCCAAAAAAAAATATTCCATTGTTGTAAAACAGTTCAGTGGCATTTGGAATCAAAAGAAGAATTTAAAAAAAAAACAATGTATTTAGGCCCTGACTTCATCTAAGGAATTGCAAAAATAATATCCATGGTCAAACCAAAAAGTTCCAAACCAAGGGCTGGGTAGAAAAACAATCTGTTGGTTCTTTCTAGGTTTGGGAATTATAGATTATGTTCTTAAATAAATAGCCAGGCATTGGCTATGATGGAACAAATGTTAGCAATCTATTATTCTACAAGCCTCTGTTAGGTCCTATAAACTTCTTTCTTAAACAGATGGTGCCTCTTCTATAGGAGTCTGTATTTAAAAATACAGGTTCTAATCAGCCTCTCAATGAAATCACTGCTTGGCCATCATCCATCTCTTCCTCTTCAGACAATGAATCTTTCATAGGCTCTAGCTGTCTTCAAGTATCTGAACAGCTGTCTTCATGTATCTGAAGATCTGACATGTAGAAGATAAGGTAGAATTGTTCTGCCAGAAGACTGGACAAGAAGCAATGGGCTTAAATTGCAAGAAAATAGATTTCAGTTGGATACCATGAAAAAAATCTTAACAGGAAGACCTGTTCACAATGAAAGGTTCCATGTGAGGTGGCAGATTCTTCTTCACTGGAGTTATTTCAGCAGAAATGTTATAGCTATATGTTAGGGATCTTGTGGTAGCAGATTCTTCACTGAACCAGGGATTAGACTAGATATTCTCCAAATTCCATCCCAATCCTTATTCCTTATTCCATTATTCCATCTTTTGAACTTGAAGACAATATAGGTCAGTCTTCTCTGTGGCATTTCTTTAATTGCTGAAAGGGTGCCAGCCTTTTTCCAAGACTAAGCATCTCCATTTCTTCAGTGTCTCATCATAGGGATTAACTTCCAGATTCCTTGTCATCTTTGTTATCTTTCTTGACCCTGTTCCATTTTTTCTAAAACTTTCATAAAATATGGTGCCCAATTAGATCCACCCAGGATAGAAAACAATAAATCTACGGATCATTTCAGGCACTATGTCCTGTGGAACACTAGTCTGTTGTTACTTTGGTTATCTGCCCTTCCTAGCCCTCTGCTAACAATGTTTTAATGATGTCTGCAGCAGGAGAATCTTTTGTTCATTTCTTATTGTAACTTTAAGTTATAAGAAATATGATAATGTTTAGAAGTGGCTCGAGTAGACACTTCCTTGATTCATTGGAGTATAAAGTTGTGGGATGGTACAGCATATTCAGACTTACAAGATTTTGTTATTATAACCAATAATACTGTACTTCCTGTAGAGTTGCTTTTTCTGGTCTAGCCTGCCTAATGGGGATTGACATCTTCTACACTCTGTTATGGTCACCTTGATATCATCTGCAAATCTAATAATTATTCAGTTCATTTTGTCACCTACATCATTAATAAAAAAAGAATAAGGCTCAGAGTCAAATCCAGATATTCCAATTGATACTTTTTAATGATTAACCCAGTTTAATGAAGAACCACTGGTGAACATGCTTTGATTGCTATTGTGGTTTGTGGATTTATCTAATATTCATTCTTTTAGATCCTCCCATATTGTATTGTTTTCTTTCCAACCCACTATCTGCTACAGATCTTAATAAATATAAGTCTTGACTCATTAAACAGCTCTGTATATGTCCAGTTGGGCATTCTATTTGAAATTATCTTTCACTTAATGAATTGGTTATGTAGATCATTTATCAAAAATGCAAATTTTTGAATACTAAGTATGAATGAATTTTTAGCTTCCTCAAATTGTTCCAATTCAGGTTGTCCTATCACTGACACTTTGTGATTTTAAAAAAACACAGATAAAATCTATTTATTTATTTACTTATTTAATTTTTATGCCTCTATATAGCAATAGCACTTAGACTTATATACCGCTTTGCAGTGCTTTACAGCCCTCTCTAAGCGGTTTACAGAGTCAGCATATTGCCCCCAACAATCTGGGTCCTCATTTTACCCACCTCGGAAGGATGGAAGGCTGAGTCAACCTTGAGCCTGGTGAGATTCGATCTGCCAAATTGCAGGCAGTACACAGTACAGTACAGTACACCCCTATAAGGTGAATATATTTTCATATGCATTTATCCATAATTTGTCATCATTTGTACAGTATGGTACATTTTTATAGTATAAGCATTTTTAAATGTAAATTGTATTATACCATTTATAAAAAATGTGAGTATAATATATAGTATTATATAGTATAATATAAAAGCATTCTACTTATACAAAAATTCAGTGTGTGAATTTAGTGAGTTCATATCAAAATGTGAATGTGTTTTTTCCTCTTTCCAGTTAGTAGACACATGTGGTCTACATCACAGTGGCAAGCTAATTGCTAGTTATGCTTGGGATGAATGAGTCTGCTAACATGTTTATCAGATGCAGTGTATAAAGTTGGAGGGATGCTTGTAAATTTGCTATTAAAAAATATCCTACCCAAAGCACTTAACAAACATTCAAATTGTTATGTCTTAATCAGTTTTGCCCTTTTTCTTTACAAGTACCCTTATAATACGTTATAATCTTTTAAAATATTTATAACAAACAATTTTCAGGTCTATGACTAAAAACTACAAAAAAGATTCATCCAGCTATATAGTATTTTTGATAAAAGTTCCATCTTTAATTCATACAAAAATAGAAAATTCTAATATAAATGAAGCTGATTATTTCTCTCTTTTATATGTCAGGTCATCACTACTTATACTCCAGACCTCCAGATAAGCTTGTTTATTCCCATTATAGGCTATTCTTTTCATTATTCTAGTGCACAGAGGGCATTAAGTAGAAGGAAGAAATAGCTTAAACAATTTTAAAGAGCTGGTAAGATGGGTTAGCTCACTGGCAAAAATGTGTGAAGAAATATGCACATTCTTCCCAGAAGCAATAATACTGGAAAGCTTGTTCACACAGAAAAAGAAAGGAAAAGTGAGAAAGTGGGAGTCAATGGACCACTTAATTTAAATGGCCAAATGATGTGTAGTGATTTACTAGTATATATTTTTCAGGAAATTAACTACTTCTGAAAGGGCCACTCCTACCATTAGAGAAAGTGCAGTACAGTAGTTGCCTCAGGCAGTGGAATTAATACAACTGTATGTGTATGACCTCTTCTGAGCTGCCATGGCATCTCCCTGTATTTAGGTGCAGTGAATTTTGAAGTGTGGTGGCAGTGGTAAAATGAGATTCTATTACTATTGGTTAAGTTTTGGACATAGATGTAAGCAAAAGGCAAGGTTCTTTGTGTTGGATAGTGGGTAGAGATGACAGGAGACAGACTTCCAAAACAGCTCTTTATTTCAGCTCTTGTATCAGCAACCAGCAAAGAGCAGTCTGACAGCTTGCCCTTTTATAGGGAGCTGTCAGACAGACCAGCCAATAGCGTTTGAGCTTTTTCCCGCTCAAACGCTGGACCTGGTTGGAACCATGTAACACAGTTTAAACAGTTAGAACATAACACCCCTCCCCTCCTGGATGGAGCTGTCCAGCATACGTAATCACGCAGGTAGGCGGGGCGTCTTGGAGCCCTACTAGACCTGCGCAATTCAGTTGGTGGTGAGGCAGCGGCCTGTGCGGACAGGTC
>QLTV01003728.1:2267267-2278118 GCA_003457575.1 Thermophis baileyi | reverse complement strand
AATGCAGCTGCCTGGCTGGTTGGAATCGCTGAAGAAGCAGTCACGGTTCTCCTGAACCCAAGCCTTCGTCGCCACTGTTGGATAGTGGGTAGAGATGACAGGAGACAGACTTCCAAAACAGCTCTTTATTTCAGCTCTTGTATCAGCAACCAGCAAAGAGCAGTCTGACAGCTTGCCCTTTTATNGAAGTTGGACATCGCGGCAGAGAGAAGGCAGAAAAGCAGCTGCCTGGCTGGTTGGAATCGCTGAAGAAGCAGTCACGGTTCTCCTGAACCCAAGCCTTCGTCGCCACTGTTGGATAGTGGGTAGAGATGACAGGAGACAGACTTCCAAAACAGCTCTTTATTTCAGCTCTTGTATCAGCAACCAGCAAAGAGCAGTCTGACAGCTTGCCCTTTTATAGGGAGCTGTCAGACAGACCAGCCAATAGCGTTTGAGCTTTTTCCCGCTCAAACGCTGGACCTGGTTGGAACCATGTAACACAGTTTAAACAGTTGGAACATAACACTTTGTTCTCCTTTGTTTCAAGCAGTAAAATCTGCTTTGCCTGGTACATTTCTACCTGTACCTAAAGTTGTCCTCAGAGAACTTTTTCTGTATTTCTTCCCAAACTGAGATACAGTGACAGGCTCTTCAAGTCTATTTACCCCTATCTCAGAATTGCCTTCCCATAAGATATGCCAGGCACATACTTTGTCTTTCTGGTGCTAGGCTAGTTATTTAGTCTTTCTATATATATTTAAATATATTGATATAGTAATACCGTGTTTCCCCGAAAATAAGATCCTGTCTTATATTTTTTTGAACCCTGAAATAAGTGCTTGGCCTTATTGCACGCACTCAAAAGCCCGATTGGACTGATTATCAGGGGATGTCTTATTTGGGGGAAACAGGGTAGTTTAAATTTACAGAACTTTTTAAAGTTTTAATTTTAAAACCTGTTTGAGAGCAACTTCGGCCTAGTAGTTAAGGCACCAGGCTCAAAGCCACGAGACTGTGAGTTATAGTTCTGCCTTAGACATGAAAGCAGCTGGGTGACTTTCAGCCTGTCACTAAGTCACAGGGTTGTTGTTGTGGAGAAAGTAGGAAGAGAAAGGAATATTGTGTGTATTTGCCACTTTGAGTTATTTATCAAAATAATAAAGACATGACATAAATACATTTATATGTAATTTGAGCATTTATCTAGTATGTTTTACTTATTATTTTAGATTCAATGAGTTTAAAGGATTGGCAGTTGCTCTACAAGAGGTTCAGTTTCTAGTGAGGTAGAATAGAAGCACAATCAATCAGTCAAAATATTTTTGAAGGGCCAGAAGACAAATACACAAAGTAAATAGAACAAAACCCCAACTCATTGTACAATCTGTTTGCCTTCCCACTTTCTCCTCTGTCTCCAGGAAAACTGAACATGTTTGGTTTGAACTACTTACATGATTTACAAGCCAATCATATGGTCTTGAATGTATATGTTTCCAACTGAGTATGAATTCGATTGCAGCTTGGTTCAACCTCTTTTCTTATATGTATTCTGTAATCTATTTTCTAATTTGCAAAAATTCTAAACTTGTTAGGTTTTTTTCACCTGTATGAATGAACTAACAGCCACGAACTGTAATACCATACATAGTCTATCATCTAATCTGAGTTTCTCATAAGCAGCTTTTCCAGCCTAGTGTTCTCTCATAATTCCTAATCCAACACATCTGGGATCCTACTTCAGGGAAGAATGGTCTAAAAATGCAAATGATATCCTGCATATTTAAAACAGTATGCAAATTCAGACGTGTTTTTTTTTTCACTTGTTTGATTTTTACACTGAAAGCAATGCCCAGATAATCAATTTGAATGAGCACTTGATAGATCTATGAAGTAATACTAATAATTTGTGTTTGGAACTCTGTTTTTTTTTTTAATATGGCCTATGGCTAATCAATAAACTAAACTAACTATAAAATGTGTCACTTTGTTTCATATTTGGAAAACATATTTTTGTCTTATATTTGACATAAATGATGCATAAAAATTAGAAATGTTACATATGAAAGCCCTACCAAAGAATTGGCAGTTCCAGGGGATGGAAAGATGGTGATATAGACACGGATTGCAAGAACTGCAACCTACAGCAGCCCATATACATATCAATGTACATGCATGTGCCATAGTATAATCAACATTTTATTTCTATCATGAAATAAATGAAATGAAAACATTTATTTATTGATTTATGAGTTAGTTAGTTATACAATTTTAGGGCACGTGCCTCCCCAACTCTGTGCAACTTATCCTTAAAAATAAAATCATCCCAAGCCTACTTACTAATCGTATATAGTAACTTAGCAAGTACAGTTCAGCTTCCTAGGTTGCTGCAGAGAGAAAAAAAACTTAAGTTCCTGTTTATTGCTTCACAGGGGGTTTCATTCAGCATTGATACTTTGTAATGGTAGCATTCAAGTTTGTGGGAGGTCTTTTTTATTTTCTGACAGAGGGTTGTAGCAATTGTTCTATCAGAGAATCATGCTGAGTTTTCCAGCATTCACCAATGAAAGTTAGCCACATTAGATCATTTTGTTTTTCTATCACTAAATTCATGCTGGTATCCCAAGTATGATACTTATGGTCAGCCATGTGGATACTTTCAGGAACATCTTTATTTCCAAGAATACATCTCCTCTCTACGTGGGACCCATAAATATTCTTTGGGATTAAAAAAATGGAGTAACTATGAACACTTTATTCGTGGGTACACAAGCCTCTCACCATCACCAAGGACAAGGTCAACTTGTGACTAGGATGGTAGAAGATTATACCAATTTGTCTGTTGATAAAGTTCCTTGTGATTGACTGCACCCAATATCGTAGCTATTTTTGGAGACAACCAATTATATGCTACCAAATTCTAGATATGCCCACTGCCCCACAAAATTTTTTGGGGGGGGGATGTTTTAATGTGTTCTCCAATGAATTCCCAAGCCAGCCTTCCAAATGCATTACTCCATAGCAGCATTTTCATATTACAGAAAATAAAATAAAATTGAAAGCTTAGTTATTTAATTACACCGACTGGCTTCCTTATTATTTGTTTGTTTATTTAGTATCTTGTTCAACATTTCTCCAGAAACTATACTAAACTACCAACCAGCAAAACTCAATAGGCTTAACGGTTCTATAAATATAGTTTGTTTGATTCTAATTAATTTGGGGGTTTTTTTTTCTTCTTTTCTGCTTACCTAGTATTTTCATAGGCCAGTACATGTCAGACATCCAAGGTAAATAAGACAGGAAACATAACTAGATGAATTAATTCTACTTTATTATAAGCTACATTAAAAGAATCTTCTCACTTTTAACTTCCCGATCAATTAGGGCGAGCCCTTCCTAAGTTTCTTTCTCTGACTGTTAGCCATTGGGAGGTCTCCTCTCTCTTGTTTGAGTGTTTCCTAGGCAGAATTTCTTCCCTTCCTCCCATAAGGTCATTCTTGAACATACCATTACAGTGCAAATGATTTGTTTATATTCCATTCATTGCATGCAAAAACTTGCTGGGGTGGTGAAGAAGCCAATGATCCTCATAGATCTACAGAATTTCTTATTTTGATTGACAAGAGTGTCAATGAAAGTCTTATAATTAGTTCCCTAGTACCTTGTTATGGCTGGTCTCCCTCATATACACAAACAGGTATTTTTAACCATGCTCAGTTTTAATGTGAATAATAATCTAAGAGGAGAGGATTACATACCTTTTTCATCTGTTGGATTTATTGTGCAAAAATATAAAACATAACATTTCTTACAATAAAGCAATTAAAGCCATACCATCTTCTTGTTTTAGCTTAATTTCCATTTCATAGCATAATATTTTAAAGCTGGCAAAAATAAATGCTTGACAATGACATAAAAATAGATTTTTATGTAATTTATTTTTTTAATTCTGGGATAAAAAAGCCTACTTAAATAAGCCTAATCTGGGATAAAAATGTCCTACTTAAATCAGCCTAATGAAAAGTTATGCTATTTCTAGCAAAGAAAAGGATAAAAAAAGAGCTGCTGTTAATTAAAACAACAAAAATAATAATGGAATTTAAAAAGGATAAAAATTGTATATATTACAAAGAAATTCCTGGCCATAAGAAAGGTCAAGCAATAGATAAAGAGTACTTATCGTGGACATATAAAATACCAATCTATTAAGACAAAAGTGCTAATTAAAATATTCATTTAAAACAAAATAAAAGTAAAATGATGTTGATGAGAGATCCTGGGGGATTTAGATCATGAACAGAATTGCAAACCAAGCAAGGAAATGAATGAGTTCTGTATATTCAGTAGTGTAGTCCATATTACCTTTATTTATTGATTTGTTCATTTACTTAATTACAGAAACCAACCTTCTCTTTAAAGGGCTGTCTGAAGACAATCACCTGTTTCAGAAGTATTCATCCCAAAAATATTGAATTAAAACTGCATCCATTCCTCACTGCTGGCCATTTTGGCTGAGATTTCTGACACCTGGATTCCAGAACATGTAAACATAAAACAAACTACTTGCATTATTAAAAAATAATCTCAAGAATTTATAGGGAAGAGCTCTCCTGACTCTATTCCTCCCAACCAAATTATCTAAATGTCACTGTCTCTTGTTCCTCTGAAATGCAGTCCCTTCCTCTTGGGAATCCAGACTACATTCCACCGCATAAAAACTATGAAAAGAATTAAATTGCAAATAAATCTATCGTCAATTTTTGTTTCATATCTGCTCATGTGCAGCAATTTTTTAGAAGCTCCAATGCTGGAAAAACTAACACAGACAAGAATAATAGCTTTCTTGATAATATATGCAGTACCAGGATCTGTTTGTGCTAGTGGTATTAAATGCTGTTTCTTTCTTATCTAATGATCAGTCAATTTCTGTCCTGGTTTACATAACTTATTTAATCTTGTGAATCACAGTTCATTATAACATACTCCTCCGCAAATCAAACATCAAAATAGATGAACACAAATGCTAGAAATATGAACAACTCCAGCAATGTTAGAGTTATACTGTGACTATATACTATGTCCAGCTGTGGCCATTATACATGGCCGTAATGACTGATAGCCTTAATAAGTGTACATTACCTGAATTTGCATAATTCTTCTTTAAAACTGCCCAGTTTTTCCACTATATCTTATAGCAGTGGTTCTCAACCTTTCTAATGCCGTGACCAGGGGGCGTGGCACCAGGGGCGAAATGCTCCGGGGTCGGGCTTGCCTGCCAGTTGCCGGACAGCTGATAGCATCGGAAGCGGGAGACTTCGCCCGGACGCCGCCATTTGGGTTCTTTTACCCTCTGCACATGCGCAAAGCATTCTGCGCATGCGCAGAGGGTAGAAGAACCCAAATGGCGGTGTCCAGGCTACCAGCTGTCCGGCCACCCGTAGGCACGGCCGAACCGGGACCTTTTCACTCCTGCAGTGACGGTGGCACCAAAATGGCGGGCTAACGCGCGCGGCGACCCCTGTGAAATGGTCGTTCGACCCCCAAAGGGGTCGCGACCCACAGGTTGAGAACCGCTGTCTTATAGTATATTGAAATATTAAAGCTTATGAACATCCCCAATAAATAGGATCAAGGGAGGACAAGCAGTATTTCATATGTAGCTATATCTAAATAGTCTAAATTGTCTAATGTCATACTGTACAGAAAACTACACAAAAAAGGGAACTGAGATATTTGCTATTTTTGTTGGTTGATCCTGCTGATTATCTTTGCAGTTGGCACAGTTGAAAGGTGAGAGCACATGAGGGAAATCATGTTGCTCTAGGATCAAGTCAGAGAAAAGATACAATTAAAAAGACAAGCATGTGGCAGCCAGAATAATTCAGAGTGGGAAAATTAAATGCCTGTTAACAGTTCCCTGGCAGGCATTAACAATAAGCATGAATTAAATAATTACAGATTTGCTATTAAAATTATTCACAGAAAATGTATTATGACATCCCTAAAGTAATCTATGTTTAGGCAAATTTTCTTCTTTCCAGTTAATATTTTGTGATTCACTTTGTCACAAACACATTTCTGATTATGAGAGAGACTATGATTTCTGTTTGTCCCTTTGAGTTCAGTAAGATTGCTTTTTGAAAGGTATGCTTAGAATTTCTCTCTTAGAGATATTTGTTCATGTTTGTAATTTATTCACATAGAGATGTTTTCCCCAATTCACCAAATAATCGAGTTAACACTCCATATTAAACACGGAATGGAGGCAGTAATTGATTAAGTGGTGCTGTTAAATAACTAAATTGCCATAAAATATCCCTAAGTATCTCCTGCACTGAAATTAAGATTTATGTTAAATGTCTTTTAATCACTTGAAGGTTAATTTTAAACTTATTGTCAATGGTAAATATTTCTTACTTGTAAACATTAGATAGCAAAAGATCCATAGCTTGCTGTAACCTGCTAGCTTTAATAAAAAAGATCATTGTATTTTCTCCAACATGCTTTAAGTGAGTTTTTTTTTCTAACACAGACTCATTGACTATGTAATACACTTGACAATAATTTTCTCATTTCTTCTCACAATGTGGCAAAAAAAATAACCCTTTTTGCATGTATGCTAGACTGAATTCCATTAACATGAAAAAAAAACAGTATGTTAATACTATGGCTGCATGCAGTGGTATTGCTCCCTATTCCCATGACTTCTCCATCTTGAATGAGAAAGGCAATATAAGTTTTATTACCCATTTCCACAAAATGCTGACAAAATCATACTTATTCTTTTTGGATAGGTATCCCTACTGGATGGAAAATACATTGAAAAAGAAGTTCTCTTAATTCTGATTTAAAATATGGTAATAATTAACAGATAAAAGACAACATTTAGAAAATGAATGTGCAATGTCATAAAGGCCAGAAGTGTTCATTGATCATTATTAACTTACAAGTTCTTCCTTGGCCAGGAAATTCTGACATCACATTTGTCATTTGTTCTAATTTTAAAATTTTAATTAGCAGATCACCAGACTCATTAAATCAGCTTCAGAAAAAATATTATTTTTGGAAATAGTAGCTAGGTTAAAATAATCAACACTGCCTATTTCTTAAACTGCCAAGGAGAAAACATCATACTAAACAAAGAGGAGGAGGAGGAGAAAAAGTAGAAAATCAAGATTTGACACAATGGCAGCTTTTTATATTCTTAGAACTGTCATTTGCATTTCATTCCTTTGAATATATTCCTTTCACCAAATACATATTTTAAGACAACCTTTTCACTTTTCTAATTCATATTAAAAGTGGTTTCTCATTGACTTTGAAAAACTGCTTATTATGATGTGCTTATTATTACACTTTTTTCTTTTTCTTTTTTTAACACTGAACATTGCTGATTAGATATTTGTATCTTTACGGAGATTTTAGACAGCAGGGATAGTTAGATTTTTAAAATAAAACAGGCAACATCAAACTTTTAGGTAAAGCATTCAAAATGTAGTAATATTCACATTTGTGATCCGTGAACTATGTCACATTAAGAAATTTATAGGAAGCCACTCATTGACAAACCAGTGAAGCAAATCTTGGACAGATGGTTTCTTGTGAATGTGAAGCATTTAATTCACTGCTCATATCTCTAAAAGAGATTTTCTAGCAGCCATGATGGATGAAAGTAGCTCTAGTATTATACTGTTCTGAAACTGGATAATAATTATCTTCATAATATATCTGCTAGAATCCTCACCACATTCTTTCCAATGTTTAAAAGAATTCTTACTTTCAACCTACAAGGTTAAATCATTGCTATAAAATATGGTGACAATGAAAATATGCCCTAATTATGTCTCTGTGATAGTAAAATAATGAAATGGCCAAAATTTGCTCCTATGATTGTGTCAGTGTTGTTGCCTATTATAATTGCTTCAAGCCAAAAGGGTTGAATATAAAAGGTGCTCATATCATGCAGAGAATCTAAATAATTTACATTAGAGTCTTTAACACATTTCAGGCCCTGTTGTCAGTACTTGATAGAACACTTCAAACATAATAAGCCTTGCCTTTATTATATACCCTAATTGTATACTTGACAATTAGTGTGCCAGAAGCTCAAGACATGTTCTAAGAAGGTCAGAATTTTGACATGGAAACTGCCTTGTTGAAAAGGTCAGCTGATTATTTTTGAATTTAATGATATGTATTGCTAGCCAGTGGGATGTACCTAGGTACCAGTGATCTAATTAAAACTAATACCAGCTTTGTAAGACCAGTTCATTTGCAAATATAGAGCTACTTTTATCCTTAGGAAACCCTTTGACTTGCAGAAAAAGAAAACAAAGATGAGGGAGAGAGAAAGTGAACAGTTGTCTTGATGAGAAAGCATCAGCCAGGAACTTATCATCTCATCACTAGGAAGCACAATAGATGACAAAATGAGTTTGGATGAAAAATATCAATTGCTGTAATAAGACA
Organism: Thermophis baileyi; assembly: GCA_003457575.1. Taxonomy (NCBI): domain Eukaryota; kingdom Metazoa; phylum Chordata; class Lepidosauria; order Squamata; family Dipsadidae; genus Thermophis; species Thermophis baileyi. Next base: position 2,269,667 of record QLTV01003728.1, on the reverse strand, counting down.
GGAGTATTTTAATTGCTATAACCACTCAGTGATTAGGCTAAGTGCACCACATCTTTCATCTGGCTCCATAAAACATAATTTGGAAATAACTGTTTGAACCTTCCTTTCAGCAGTGAGTGATTTTTAAAAAAACCACATAATTCTTGTGCTTTTAAATTACGCACCTATCAGTGAATCCAAAACAGATTCATTTTTCAGTTATTGTGTGTATGTGTGATCTATTTGGTAAGTCAAGAATGGATTTTGCCAATTCTACAGTTACACTTGAAATAAAACCCAGCTGTGCTACCTTGGCTTCATCAACTTGTTTTCCTCCTTCCAAAACTCTTCGTAGAAATGCTATCAGACAAATAGACTCTTTCTTTTCTTTTCCTGCTATGAAATATTGATTCATTTACTGCTCACAGTTCTTTTTTGGTTTGTTTGTTTGCTGGCTTTTAAAAAATTAATACTAGAATCCAGAGTACGAATAGTCCCTGGCTTGTGATCACAACTGGGATCAATTATAAGTCATTATAATTGCAACTTGAGGCACCCACGTGAGTAGATTTTCTGTGATGGCCATTAAGCAAATCTCTGTGGTCGTTAAGTGAATGCTGCAGTTGTAGTGTAAACCCATTTTTCCAAATGGACATTTTTTTGCCGCCCCCCCCCCCCAAAATTGCAAGTTATGGTCATGTGACCATGGGGAAATCTGTGATAAAGGTGAGCTGGTTGCCTAACGCCTCAAATGCGATCATATAACCACATGGAGAGGGGAAATGACATTTTATAATGGCCAAAAGTGCTTTACAAGCCATGAAATACCATTCCAGCCCCATAATTCCAAATGGTCATTAAGCAGCTGTTCATAAGTCGAGGACCACTTATAATACATAAGGATTTGGAACCACAGACTCATCCATAAGGCTACCATATCTAGCATGCTTCGCAAGTCCAAATGACCACTTGATGACTGTAAAAAGAGGCAGAAAATGCTAACTTTTTGCTTCCATCCAATAGTTGCCTAAATTTTTACAGATATGGCATCCCTACTAAGTTAGGCTTCAGATCAAACTCTTTAAAGTTTTTTTCCTATATGTAGCTGAACAATCTTCTTTCCATTTCTCTTTTTAGTGCTTTATCATCTTTATTTTTTACCTTTCATTCCCATTTTACATATTCTAAGTTGTGTTTTTTGGAGAATATTTACTTAAGTGTTATGTAATATGATGAAATTCAGGAAGAATCCTCAGATTTCAGGAAGAGGTTCGAATGAAATTCATGGAACTTGGCACATATTCTTTTTAGGATACATAATGTAAAAAAGCTGTGGTTGAAACTTCTGAGTAAACAAAAATAGCAGTTCAATGAAATAGCCTTCTAGGAGCTAAAACATATCCACAAATATTCACCAATAAAAAAATCATATTCAATATATTCTATTTTTCTTCAACGTCTAGCAGGGGTGGGTTCCAAAAATTTCCGCTACCACTCTGTGGGCGTGGCTTAGGGTTACGCGCGTGCGCGCTCCCCCGGTGCAATTCTGTGTCCGCACATGCTCAGTGACTATAATCTGCCCGAAACACAGCTGAGAAGCTGATCAGCTGTGCTTCGGGCGAAGCAACAGAAGAGCACAAACAGCCAAAAATAAAAAAAAAGCCGCCAAAAATTCCCAGAAAAAAATGGCGGCGCCCACGGACTGGCACTGACCAAGGCGGGTCCACAACGCCATCATGACGTCACCAGCGCCTCGCTACCGGTTTGGGCGACCCAGTACGAACCGGGAGGAACCCACCCCTGACGTCTAGAATGTATAAAGGTGCTTCTAATCTTTGCTGGAAATGTGAACAACATGAAGGGAAATTTTAACCATGTTTGGTAGACATTAAAAAACCAAAATATGGATACAAATACATACATTGATTCAGAAGATTTTAAAGATTAAAGTACAACTGAAACGGAGCGTTGGTCCTACCTGAACGCCTTTTCTCAGTGTAGGTTGCAGGATAGGCCAGGAATGGGTGATGACTTCATCCTTCTGCCTAGTGACTGAGTCATAATTTTCATAGCCACGACCCGTTGCCTCTCTCTCTGCTCCAGTTATCGAAGAAGGCGCAGCTGTAACAACACAACTTTATCCAGAGGTTAGGTGCCCTGACCCCACCATCCAGGATCCAGACCCTATGGTCATGCCAGGGTGGGACTGGCCTATCCTGCAACCTACACTGAGAAAAGGCGTTCACCACGCCCCGTTGCCTCTCTCTCTGCTCCAGTTATCGACGAAGGCGCAGCTGTAACAACACAACTGTATCCAGAGGTTAGGTGCCCTGACCCCACCCTCCAGGATCCAGACCCTACGGTCATGCCAGGGTGGGACTGGCCTATCCTGCAACCTACACTGAGAAAAGGCGTTCAGGT
>QLTV01003728.1:2234229-2263416 GCA_003457575.1 Thermophis baileyi | reverse complement strand
GGCGCTTGCGCGGGCGGCGGCTGGGGCGGACCCAGGGTAGCCTGCACCGAATTTAGCGGAGCGGTCAGTTACGGGCGGCGGCTGGGGCAGACCCAGGAAAACCTGCACCGTCAGGGAAGTTGACAGGAGGGCTGCGATATCAGGGGAAGGGAAAATTTCCCCCCCTTCCGTAAAAGACTGTGGGCGGCGGCCGCGAAGACCCGGGGTAGCCTGCTCCCAGAAACCCAAGTTAGCTGACAGGACAGAGCTCTCAATTCAATGCAGCCAAATCAGAGACCAAGCGCTCAAGGCGCCAAATTCAAACCTGCTCAGCACAAAAAAATTCTCCTAGTAGATCTGAATGGGAAATGACTCAATCTTCTGCCTAGGGCGAACAGCCACTAAGCGAAGCGTCTCTCTCTGGCAAGGACTGAGTCGATAACTGGAGCAGAGAGAGAGGCAACGGGGCGTGGCTATGAAAATTATGACTCAGTCTCTAGGCAGAAGGATGAAGTCATCACCCATTCCTGGCCTATCCTGCAACCTCACTGGAGAACAGAGAGTTTTCTTTTGGGACTAGTAGACGAGGAACTAGAAAAAAAGTCATGAAACTTTGTTTTCATACATAAAATCTGCAGCAAGACTATTATATGCTCAAAAAAGGGAAGGTTTGATATCACTCACAGGGGAGGAATGGTTGGTGAAGATGGCGGAGCTTGCAGACATGACTAAATTAAATTTCTTATCAGAGAAAAGACAATGCCTACATTTATGGTTGACTGGAAATATCTTATAAACTTTTTTTTCATGAAACAGGAAAAATGCACATGATAGAAAAAATGATAAAAAAATAGGGTAAGCATTAATTGTAATTATGTATATATTTGCTGTAGAGGTAATTGGAAGCTTCTTCATTCTGTTTCTTTTGTGTATTTTTTTTTCTCTCCTTTCTTTGTTATCTGTTTTGTACTAGTTTGTATTAGTTTTATGTTTTCTTTAAAACTTTTAATAAAATTTATTTTTAAAAATGCAATAAGAGAGCCAAAGCCTTATAGATATTCAAAAGATAGCCTATTAAATATTATTTTTCCCTTTTTCAAAAATAAGAACTGAGGTGCACTATTGTTGTTTCTTCCTTCTGAAGAAAACTTCAAAGTGTGTGTACGTTTAGGTGTGTGTATAATTGCCCTAAATGGAGTAGTAAGAGAAAGATGAAAAGACGGTAAAGAAAGTAAGCAAGGAAATGCTGTCCTTTTGATGAGAAAAAATGCATTATATATAAACAGTATATTGGTCAGAATGGTTTTATGAACTTAAAAGTTACAATTTCTAAAAATATATAATACCCAGTTATGATACCATAGCTAAATAGGAACAAAGATTCTACATATGCCATCTCTCAAACAGGCTGCTCCTTTATCAGAGGCTGCATAGGCCTCGGTTATCCACAGTTATATTACAGCAAACCTACAATATTCTGCCTTAAGCTTCAAATGCTTCTTTTGCTGTTTCAACCTTCAAACAAGATGGAGATCGTTATATCCAAGATATGGTTCCTCTATCCATATTTGTTTAGAACAAAATCAAAAGATGCATATAATTTTTATCTTTTTTTTCTTCTGAAGCTTTCTGTGTAAAGTGAAATGATGGGATTCAGTGTGCTTTTAGGTAGAACACTGGAAATAGAATTATGCTAATTGATAATAGTCTAATACTCCATATAAACTGACTTTATGTTTAATGAACTAAAATCTGCATTGGAACAGAAAAAGATTTGATTTTTTTTTAAAAAAAATAATAATATATATTATAAAAGAACATTAAAAAAACAATATATATTATAAAAGAACACTCCTAAATGAGTAATGGATACCCCACCTTCAAAACTTTAGAAATGTTATAAGGTTATGTTTATTGTTGCTGTTGCTGTTGCTGCTGCTGCTGCTGAATATTTCTCAATCCCTGGGCTCCTTGGTGGTCTTTCAGTTGTTGTTTCTTGCAGACGTTTTAATATCCAAGTAAGTAACATCATCGGTGATAGAAGGAAGTGGGGTTTGTTCTTTAAAACCTACCAAAACATCCTACAGTAAGTAAACCAAAAGATTTAGCAGCCCCAGAAGAAAAAAACAGGAGTCATCTACAACATATAACGACTGTTACAGCCCTATGTAGGACAAATAGGCAGAAGACTAGCAGAGCAACTCTATGAACACCGATAAGCAGTCAGAAGATATGATAAAAACTTTATTTATTTTATTTATTTATTTGTCAAGCATATATAAGATAACAGATAAAAGTATAAACATAATTTTGAATACAGTCCAGGGGTGGGTTCCTCCTGGTTCAGACCGGTTTGATAGAACCAGTAGCGGCCCGCTGGTGACGTCACGATGACGTCACCGAACTGGATCGGTTGGTGCCAGTCCACCACCATCTCTTTTTTTTAAAAAAATTTTTGGAATTTTTTTTTCAGATTTTTTTGGGGGGGGGAATTTTTTGCTTGTTTTTGCTTCTGCACATGCGCAGAAGCCGAGTTTTCGGCACTGTGTATGCACGCATGCCTGTGAAAAGCACATGCAGCCACGCAGCAGGGGAGGAAGAGGTGGTGAGGTAAATTAAAACCCAGCCCTGTCCCATCCGGAAAGCCTGCACTTTCCCAGGGCCCAGAGGGCCGCCTCCCCGCCCACCACCGCCTAGAGCTCTCCTTTCACCTGCACCCGCCACCCCCTGCTGGGCTAGCGTCTCCCAAAGCCACGTTGCAGGAGCCGGTCCATGTGCTCTCTGCTTGCTATTTCTCCCCTTTGCTGTTTTTGGAAAAACAGCAAAGAGGAGAAACAGCCACTTTTCTCCATGCTAAGTTTAAGTGCAAAAGCAGCAAGTAAGAGGAATATGGGGAGATGCACCCCAGCCGGTGTCTCGGGGCAGAGCGTCTCCCCATATTCCTCTCGCTGCCTCCATGGCTGCTTGCTGCTTTTGCACTTAAACATAGCATGAAGAAAAGTCTCCCAAGAAGGGCCGGAAAAAGAGGCAAGTAGAGGGGTGCTTTGCTCGCGCTCTGAAATATGGAGTGAGTCTCCATCCACAGCCATCGCCCTTCTCCTCTCAGGGCAGGTGAGGAGGGAGGGCGAGGGAAGGGGAGGAAGCCAGCCGACAGGGAGCCACAGCAGGGGGACAAAAGAGCTTCATTTATCTGGTTCAAGAGGGAACTCGCACGCACATACACGCGTGCACATACACACACACACAGAGGGAGAAAGAGAGAGGGAGAAAGAGAAATATGAGAGGGAGGTAGAGAGAAAGAGAGAGATGAGAGACAGAGGACTGCCTGCCTTTTCCTGCTCAGATGGGCTGCTCCCCTCTGAGAGTCGCTGAGAGTCACTCCTTTTGTAATGGGTGTGGGGGTTGGGAAGTGGGGGTGGGGAATGGGGGAGAGGAAGGGAGAGAGAAAGAGAGAGAGAGAAGAATGAGAGAGAGAGAGAGAGAGAGAATGAGAGAGACAGAGAATGAGAGAGGGGGAGGGAAAGAATGAGAGAGAGAGAGATCTTGCCTCCGAGCACTGAAAGAGGAGGCTCTCTTATGCAGCTGTTCCGGTCCGGTGGCTAGCGGGAGACCAAATCCTCTCTGCCCAGGCGCTTTTACTGTATAGTTCTCTCGCTCTCTTTTTCCCCAATGGGTGAAGGTGGGAAAACGCCAAGCACGGGACCCGCTTGATGCAGAATTTGGGGAAGGGAAGGAAAAGACCTTGAAGGGAGCGTGGAGAGGAGATGGGTTTTTAGTTGAGCCTTGGTCTGTCCATTTGTGAGTTGAGCCTCCTTTATAGCCAACTCTTCCCATTCAAGAGGGCAGAGTCTTCCTTCCTGGTGTAGAATCAGAACTTGTAGGATCCGGTTATTTCACTTTTCCCAGTAGCTTATTCCCCACCCCCCTGAAATTAAAGCAGTAGGTGTTTCCCTCTGGTTAAGCAAAGTGTTTTCTAGCTGTTAATAACTTATCTTATGAAATGGTGTGGAAGCGAAGGTTTAACAAAGTTAGGCTCCTATGATTTTTAATGACTATGACTAGAGATGATAGTTACTACCTGAGGAATGAGTGACTTTGAGATGAAAGAAAGAGAGGGGAGAGAGAGAGGGAGAGGGAGAGGGAAGAGGGAGGAAGCACCACAAACCCTGGCACTAGAGGTGGTTTCAGAAGACGCTTTAAAACAGCACAGCAATCTAGGGCTGGAAGGGATCTCGGAGGTCATCTAGTCTAACCCCCTGCTGCAACAGGAAACCTTACATCGTCTGGATTATTTTGGTGCCTCTAACAAAGAGGAAAATTGCCATAAAGGAGAAGGAGTTTGCTAGGACAAGGCTGCCATGCAGAGGAAGGCAGAGATAGTCCTTGACTTATGACCACAATTGAGCCCAAAATTTTGGTTGCTAAGCAAGAGCGTTGTTAAGTGAGTTTCACCACATTTTATTCAATCCATGACATCTCCTGGCTCTAACAGTCATGTGCAAGCTAGGGAAGTACATCTGAAGGCATGTGTAATGTTCTAATGTACAGAAGTTATGGTTAAATGTGTGGCAGAAAGTGGACTCTGGGTGTGTTTTTCCAAATGCAGAAAGTGGGCTCTGGGTGTGTTTTTCCAAATGTGTATAGTTTTAGAAGCGGGGTGTGTGTGTGGTTGTGTGTGTGTGTGTGTGTGTGTGTGTGTGTGTACATACACATACGGTATATATAGTAGATAATGTACCTTTTTGTGTGCCTGTGTGTAATATGTATGTACACATATGGCATATATACATAGGATTAAATAGTATATTTTGGATGTTAAGTAGTAGTAAATAGACAGGGAAAGTGTATCTCTTTGAGGACTTTGAGGTGAAGAGAGGCCAGACACCCTAACCCTAACCCTTGATGTGAGTGATGTCAAGTTGGCCACGCCCACCCAGTCACATGACCACCCAGTCATATGATCACCAAGCCACCCCCACTCAGTCACATGACTGCCAAGCCACTCCCACCCGGTCACATAACCGTCAAGCCGCTCCCACCCGGTCACATGACTGTCAAGCCACTCTCACAAAATTAAGCCACGCCCACAAAATAAGCCATGCCCACAAAATAAGCCATGCCCACAAAATTAAGCCACCCCCACAAAATTAAGCCACGCCCACAGAGTGGTAGTAAAAAATTTGGAACCCACCCCTGATACAGTCCATATGTACTCCTTAATTTCACAACACATGAACACACGTAACTATATTTTCAACTGGGAAACTGAGCATCCTACACCAAGCCAAGTCCAAAAACACAAGAGAATTCCTGGAAGCCTGGCATTCAGACAATTAGCCACCAAAAGGCAGATAGAGATAAACAACATCTACATTCTATTCAAAAGAGACAATCAAAAAGCCAAAAAGGAAACAAAAAGACCAAAATGCTTCGCCAGCAATCATAACATAAACAGAGATTAACACCAAGATTAATACAACAAATAAACAATAATCCAATCAAGGGACTATGAATTCAGACAAACAAGCTAACAGTAAAAAACAGCCTAATCAAGGAACCATTAAAAACACTCCCACCAATACTGACAGGGCAAGCCACACTGGTGTATAAAGAGAAGAAACCCCAGTCCCTTCTAGCATTGAGTTCTTCAGAGCAAGTTCAGTAAGAAATGCCCACCCTAAAACAAAATGGGTTATTGCTTCAATTCTTCTTGTACTGAGCTCTTCACCAGCAGTTTGAGTAGCCAAAAGATGCTTCTATGCATGTTGTTCATGCCAAAATTACTTCCAGTTCTTCCAATCAGTTACTGAAACTACTAGCAAGGTTTTGGGAGGACGCAAGAGGAGAATCATATCACCTCTCTATTGCAAAACATCTACTCAAGCCAAAGGTCAGACAGTCAACTGCTAGATAATAGGATTCTCGACCCTTGCATTCCCAGAATTCCTTGTCTTATAAGCTTGTTTTTCAAAACAAAGGTACAATAAACAATATTCTTCTAAGTATGAACCATAGATAAAGTCTTGTTTTGATTAAACAGTATTGCATATCCTAGCTGAGAGTCCAGTGCTAGTCTCTGGATGCTCCTAGATTTGCCACACTTTCTCTTTAATAAAATTGCATGCAGTAAGATGAAAAATATGGTATGTTCTTCCTTCTGGGAGGTCTTGACATGCTAATAAGGAATGCAACCATAGTGATGAAGAGGAAATAGAGACAGTCAAATGAATTTCAATCTTTCCTGATACCTGAATTTCTAGTAGTCCTGCTCTCCCTCAAATCTTCTCAAAGTCTGTAGATAAATTTTAAGATCCCATCATAACCTAAAAAAACCAAAACAAATTTTAGAGTGACCTTGCTAAGCACTTCCCATATAAAACATCAAAACATTACATTTAGACATTTTGTGCCTTATAGGTATAGAAGTAATGCTTAAAATGTTGGGCCCTCTGCTGGTACTCGGTCATGTGCAAATCCAATCCAGGGATTATCTAGAACAGCGGTTCTCAACCTGTGGGTCGCGACCCCTTTGGGGGTCGAACGACCATTTCACAGGGGTCGCCGCGCGCGTTAGCCCGCCATTTTGATGCCACCGTCACTGCAGGAGTGAAAAGGTCCCGGTTCAGCCGTGCCTGCGGGTCGCCGGACAGCTGGTAGCCTGGACGCCGCCATTTGGGTTCTTCTACCCTCTGCGCATGCGCAGAATGCTTTGCGCATGCGCAGAGGGTAAAAGAACCCTAAATAGCGGCATCTGGACGGGTAGGCGGAGCCTCACGCTACCTTGGTGACTGGCTCTACGGCGACCGACAGGCACGAGCGAACCGGGAGGGGGAGGGGGTCACGGCAGCGGGGGGGTCACGGGGTGGTCGCGGCATTAGAAAGGTTGAGAACCACTGATCTAGAACCAACCATAATAATAAACTACACAAGTTATATCACCAAGTATTATGCTGATACATCAAGGAGTTTCAGGAGGAGCTGATAGGAAAGAATGGGCCCCAGATGCCCCTCTCAGTGTGATAGATAAGAATCAAGTACAACACAGGTTGTTGATTTGGCTGCTATGCATATTTGTCAGGATTCAGGTGCTACACAGATGAAGACATTGTGTGCGATCTTAAAGCACTCTAAATAGGCAGTTTAGCCATTCCCATCAGTAATCATGATTCTGTGGTCATCCCCTTTAGAATAATCACGTCAAGAGTCTCTGTAACTTATCTGGAGAGTTCTTAAGCAGATTTGTTTCTCTGCTAACAGTTTCTTTCCAAGGGCAAAGGTCAGGAACTATGAAATTACTTTTTTTTTTTTAGCTAACACTCTTTGCAGTAAAATGGCTATGTCTGCGCAGTTTTAATTTTGTGGCTGGCTGTGAATTGGTGCCCTAAAATAATGGACTAAAAGTTCATTCCTGCTTCATTTTATGAATGTATTATTGTCACAGCATGTAATTACAATCATTCACAGTGTGAATAGTAAATTGTCCTGAAAACAGACTTCTCTTGTGAATTTATGAATTTTTGCAAGCTTACCTCTCATAATGATTAATATTGTATCACTATTCACTTGCAGTTCATTCAGCAGTGCAACCACCATATCTTCAACCCCCAGAAGTGAAAAAAGCATCTAACGTACAGTTGGAATAAAATCTTATGACAACCTAATTAATGGATATTTTTCCTTTGTAGAATGAAGATGCAGAAACCTATAAAAAATTGCTATAAGATTCAGCCTCCAATACTATTAAAGCTGAAGCAAAAAAATATGTTCTGAAAAGTAAATCATGTCTTTTCATTTTCAGTTTTTCTCACTTGCCTCAGTAATTGTAGTTTTTAATAATAAGAAACCCAGTGTCTATAGATACAGGTTAGAAAAATCTCATATTCACTGACCCTTAATTCAACCTTCTACAGATTTATAAAGATTAAATAGCAATTACATTTACTGTTTTACTCACAGTGCAGTATAAGCATGCATTTTCACTTAGGAAAAAAAATCATCATGTAACGAACAACTCTGACTGTTGCCTTTGTAGAGAAAAGGATGAAACAATTGACCATTTGATCAGTGACCATTTGATCAGCAAAATTTAACAAACTGATTCTAAGCAGCATCAAAATTTGTCACTGGAAGCTTTGCCAATGAAGATCTGAATTTAAATGTAGCAAGAACTACTGGAACCATCAAGTTGAGAAGGTTTTGGAAAATAAGCTGGTTAAGATCTTATGGGACTTTAAGATCCAAACAGAGAGACATCTCATCTAGAACATGCCTGATATAACCGTCTCTGAAAAGAAGAAAGTTTGCCTGGTTCATTGATGTTGCTATAATAGTTAGACTTCCCAGGTAAATCAGACAAGAAACATGACTAGATGAGCTAATTCTACTTTCTGTAAGGCTATATTAACAGAATCTTGCAAGTCTGAAGATACCAATCATCCGTTTCCAATTTTAACAGCTTGATCAATAAGAGCAGGCTCTTCTGAAGTTTCTTCCTCTGACCATAAAGCCACTCTCCTTCTGTCTGATGAATTCCTAGGAAACATCTCTTCCCCTCATCCCTCAAGATCTTTCTCACATACATGTACCATTATACCACTGGGTTATACTAGGATTGAAGAAAAGCAATCCAAAAATTTTTTTTAAATGCTGGTACTTGTAAATTGAAGTTGAACATTTATGGAAAAAGAAATCCACTGTTATACTAATCATGACCAGAACCCTTGGATCAATACCTGGGGACTTCCTCGATATCTGAAAATTTTGAATTTATCAAACCTAAACACCCTACTTTTACCAAAGTGAAAAAAAATCTTGCTAGAACTGCCTGCATCCTCAGACGAAAATTTAACCATTCTTAGGTCCTTGATTAGGATTATTAAGTCTTCAGAAGTCTTGAACTATGAATTCAATTATATCTTACCAAGATAATAATTCTAATATAATAACATCAATAATATCCATGATATAATATTTATTATAAAATAATTTATAATGCTAGAATAATATTATAATAATTAATGAGAACTACTGGCCAAAAGAGACATGGTAAGGCAAAGTACTACATGACAAGTACACTCAAAAAAATTAGCAAGCAAAGACCTGGCAATGGCTAAGAGTAGGGCAATTGAAGAAAGAGACAGAAGGCCTAATTCTGGTTGCACAAGACCAAGCCTTAAGAACAAATGCATACAAAGCCAGAATCTAGAACAGTGGTTCTCAACCTTTCTAATGCCGCGAACCCCCCGCCGCCATGACCCCCCCCACCGCCGCGACCCCCACCCCTTCCCCACGCGGGATGAGGTGACAAAGGGGGCGTGGCACCAGGGGTGAAATGCTCCCAGTTCGGGCTTGCCTGCGGGTCGCCGAACAGCTGATAGCAACGGAAGCGGGAGACTTCGCCCGGACGCCGCCATTTGGGTTCTTTTACCCTCTGCGCATGCGCAAAGCGTTCTGCGCATGCGCAGAGGGTAAAAGAACCCAAATGGTGGCGTCTGGGCGGGTGGGTGAAGTCTCCCACTTCTGTAGCTACCGGCTGTCCGGCGATCCGCAGGTACGGCCGAACCGGGAGCATTTCACCCCTGCAAATGACGGTGGCAACAAGATGGCGGGCTAACGCGTGCGGCGACCCCTGTGAAATGGTCATTCGACCCCCAAAGGGGTCGCGATCCACAGGTTGAGAACCGCTGATCTAGAACATCTCAACAGATAGCAAGTGCTGTCTCTGCAAAGAAGCTGAAGAAAAAGTGGATGACCTAGTTTGAAGATTACACAGACTGACCACAAACAATGGCATAGCAAAGTACTGTAACAACAATGGTCCATGGAAATATCTGCAAGAAATGCCATTTGCTTGCAAGCAAGAACTGGTTGGACCACAAATAGGCAAAATAACAGAAAATAAAAAGCTAAAAGCTAAAGTGCCCTAAAATTTCAGAATTCAAACAAATAAGCACCTGCCACTTAACATCCCAGATTTAACATCTGTTGATAAGAAAGGTTAAAAAAAAAGTCTAGATAGCGGATGTGTCTTTACCTGGAAACAGCAGAACAGAAGGAAAAGAACTGGAGAAAATCACAAAATGAAAGACCTGCAAATAGAAGTACCGGTAGAATGATTGTGGCAAAAGAAACCAAAGATAGTACCAGTAGTTACAGGTGCCTTGGGTACAATCCCAAAACATCTGGAGCCCCACTTGAACATCATTGACATTGATAACATTACTATCAGTCAATGGCAAAAAGCAGCTTTACTTGAACCAACTTACATCCTGTGGTGATAGCTTTAACAACAACATCTGCCTAGCCAAAGTCCTTGGGAAGGACTTGATAGATGGATAAAATGGCACTTCCAGTCTAAATATCTGGCTGACTGTGCGACCAACCATAATAATTGTATTTAATGCTTAGTGATATAATCCTGCTCTGTCTCCAGAGCTCTGTCTCTGATATTTTCTATTTTTCTTCGTTGCTATCATATCCTTCTGGTGGGGCGGGGGGGACCATGAATCTATCCAAGGTACAACAAAGACATCTCTCTAACACTTACAATTTTGCAACCTTCAAAGAAGCACTGCATTAAAAGAAAATATGTTTTTAGTCTGAACATTCTTTGAAGCTATTTTCAGACGCAAGCCAAGATAAGCAGCTTCATTAAAATTAATAGGTTCAGAAATCAGAATAGGTTCTATTTAATATGGAATTTGCCCTTGTCCTAAATAAAGTTATTGGGATGCAGCAAAAAAGCCACTTGTAAGTTTATGTTCCAAGAATTGGGACTTAATTGTTTTCCTAAATCAGAGAAGAAACAATAGAATGGTTTACTTACTAGAAAGATTGGAGACAAATATTGTAGGAGAGTCAACTTCAAAGCTTAATTGGTAGTTGTTTGTTGTATAAAAAGGTAGGACTTTTAAAAGAAATCTTCTCTGGCCTCATAATTTAGCTCTGAGAATTGGGAAGAGTGAAAAAGGACGGAACAATGAACATGATGCTAAGTAGATATATGCTAGAAAGATTGAGATTAAAGTACGCTGTGGCTAGTTATCAGGGACATCTAACACATGTGAAAAGGAGGGCAGTTTTGATTGGAGAGTCATGGTTATCACCTTGACATTGTTGACAAACACACACATTACAGATGGCTTTGTCATTTGCATTCCCATGGTATGCCTCCAGAAGGAAGATTTCTTCCATTTTATTTGAAACATTGAACTTTGATACAATGGAACAACATGCACAGACAAAAAGACAAGCATAATTTGTCTTCTCCTTTCTGATATAGTATCATACTGAGGTTTACCCTTTTCTTCATTAATAGGTCAGAAAGTATTGGAGTCTTATTTTTTAAAAAGATCAGATGAGGGGGGAAAGTGAAACTGATAGATTTTCTATCATCATTTTAGGATGATCAGCTCTTAAAGTAAAATATTCTCGGTATAAAACTTTGGGCGAAATAGGAAGATGGCTAAGGAAGCACTGTCCTCTGTTATGCATATGCCACGAAGCTGCAAAACTAAAGATGCTGGATGGCACATAATGAAATCAAACTATATAGGCTTCCATAAATCTTTCATGAGTAAACAAAAAAAGAATCAGAAGAAAGCAAAAGAAAACATGCATCCCACTACTGTGAGAAAACTGAAGGAGTATAGTAGAATAAATAAGGGCTCAGGGCACAGCTACTGACATAATCTAGTATTAGGAGACAATGATCACATTATCATCTGAAGCTAGTATGCATGAGCATTTTTCTCAAGTGTGAATGCAAGGAACCAACTCCTGCAATAAATCACATTTTCTCATTGTAACAAGTCTAATATGTATGAGGTCAAATGCATCCTAGCAGACTACACAAAATGCTTTTCCATCTCAAGAGGCACAAGTGCTATATTATTCACTGAGATATATTAATCTATCTTTCTCCGTTTCTGAATTTTTAAAATTTAAATGCAATGCTTGACATACAGCACTGTATAGCCATGAAAACGGAGCTGTGTTTGCAATCCAATTGTTAGATTCCCTGGAATAACTCAAGTTGAATTTAGTCAATAGACAGCCCTTCTGCTAGCCTGCTGTGTTTTGTGATGTATTGATCCAGATGTGGATCAAATCTTCCATCTTCCCTTAGCTTGGCTACATATTTTTCAATATGTATTTTAGCCTACCAGCTAAATTTATCTGACACAAATATGCCAAGCCAAATATGCCAAAACATGTTGTATTTTCCTGTTATGTTACTGATAAAAATGTGGAGCCTAACAGGGAGAAAATGGTGCCCCCAATTCCAAATCACATATCTGATTAAATATTCAGGTATTCAACTCTCATTTTTTAAGAACTCAGCATTTAATGACTCCTAAATGGACATACTGTATGTTATACTTTTTCTCACACTTCTAAAAATAAATTATTTCCATTCTGTTTGTGAAGTCATTAAACATAGGCAAATGGAATTCTAAACCAGCTGCCTATCTCTGTATACAATGATATTGCCCCCACCCCCATCCTGCCAGTGGTTATTGGAATGCCTTGTTTCAGCTGGAAGAGGACACAAAGGAAGGCAGTAGTGTATATCTGAAGGGCAGGTTGATGGATCCCTATTCATTCTTTTTCAGACTACAAAAGGGTCCTATTTGCTCCGTCCATCTATTCACAAGTAATAAGAAACAACTTTTATTTACAAGGTACCAAATTGGCTTTTGGGGCTGTGTTTAGTGCATAGTTGTCTTCAATAGTGGGTTCTAAAACCCTTTACTACCGGTTCGCTCGCGTGCTCGTGCGTGCGTGCGCGCAATGTTTCTGCACATGCGCAGAAGCATCCCGGGCGGGTGGGCAGAGCCTCCCGCCACCGCCGCTACCGGTTCTAAGAACAGGGCCGAACCGGGAGCAACCCACCACTGGTTTTCTCACTGACTTGGTTCTAGCATGCTGTAGAGATGTGTCCTCAGAGCCATTAGAATGTCAGAGTCCTTGTCCAAAGGATTACAGCTATTACTCAAAAGTCTGACTCTGATATATCTGAATTCCATTCTATGATGAATAGTGTTTATTTTCAGAATGATATTTTTATGAATGGATTTTGAGATGTGAAATCATCAACCTTTTTCCTCATGAGGATAGAAAAACACTGAATGAATAATCCATTTGGATTATTTGTTCTGCAGTATATTCACCAAAATAATTAATCAAACATGTGTATTTTAATATATTTCATGGCTTCTTGTTGGTTTTGAGCAATAACAAAATATCCTCAGACCTCAGTGAGGAACTGTCTTGAGATAAAGACCAAAATATTACCTTATTGGTTTAATTAAAAGCAAGCGTATCTGCATGTTTCACTGCCTTTGTCTAGAAATCAGCAGGATACATTTTAATAAATTATGTAATTATAATCAGGGATCTACTAGACTGTTACATGCTAAGTATGTCATTTAAAAAAATAACTGGAAATGAGAGACATAATGATGCCAAATTATAGAACAGTGCCTATTGCATATTTTCCTGTCTCTATAAAGTTCCAGGAAAGACCATAGCCTTTGTACCCAGAAGAGTCTCATTTTTCCATTCCTGCTTTTTTCAAAATAGATTTTTAAAAATTGCTAGTAATCCTAGAAAAATCTTACCTTTTATAGATATAAAACAGATCTACCAGAATTTAATATGCAAGGACCAACAAAATAAACAGAATATATTAGCATTCTTCTTACTCTGTATAAACATTTTTAAGAATACATTTTAAACATTGTGAGAGATGCATCTAGAAATGAACATTTTTGAAAACTGCATTCAAAAAGGGAAATTATAGCTACAGGCTTCTTTAAACCATGAAAATTTATTTCACAGAAGTATCAGGAATTTATGTAACAAAACACAATCAGGAAAATCTGCATTTAAAATGGTTTCTTGGCAATTAACAGTTGGTGTTAAGGCAAAATTGCATACAAAAGTTCCATAGGTTAGAGAAAACTGAAAATAAGAATGGATATATCTTTATGGATTTAAAATTAAATGGGACTTTAAGTTAAAACTGACATATTGGAATATTGCTTTACCAACAGCAAGAGTGAAAACTACTCAATTTATGCTGAATGCTTTTATTGATTATATTTCTAATTTTTTATTATTTTATATCAGGACATATATTACAATAATATTAACATTTATAGGTTTACTTCCTTTTAATTGAATTATTCTCTGGTGTTAAGACAAGGAGATCAAGGAGATCCAAAGGAGAAGTTGTATGCTGTTTTCTACCAAGCTCGTGACTCAGGTTATTCAACATGATTTGAGTCATTATGCTGTAACTTTGACTCTTTATTATCATTTTTTTAGCCGGCTGCTTATTCATATTTGCCTTCATTCACCTGAATGCTACTATGAAAAATGCAATTGCATAACCTGGAAATATTTATCACACATTTGATAAATGCCTTCCCCAGTTATGATCTCAATATCAAAAAGGATTTAATACTAAGATGGGCTCTAAAAAAAAGACCTCCTGTATGAAACTTTCTGTTAGTGTAATCCTGGTATAATCTACTTGATCCTTTATGGATAGGGAGCTCCAAGGACAGTATTGGCAATATCATTGGATTATGTTTAGCTTTATTGACCTGATTCGTAGCTTTGTCCTTAAAGGCAAACTTTCAAACGATATATATGGATTAGGTTAAACAGCAAATATTTCATTTTGTTGTTTCATTATACCTTCTTAAAGCAATGAGTAATCATCTAGATCAGTGTTTCTCAACCCTGGCAACTTTAAGATTTCTGAGATTTCAACTCCCAGAATTCCCCAGCCACCATAGCTGATTGGAGAATTCTGCGAGTTGATGTCCACCGATCTTAAAGTTGCCAATGTTGAGAAATACTGATCTAGACAATAACTAGCCTATGGTGTTGCTTTTGAAATCCTGTGAAGATCTGCTTCAGGAAAACAACAGACACATGCCAACAAAGCAGCCAATGTTAGAGATCCTCTGGTTCTCACCCCAACATCCTTTTATATTGTCTTGTGGTCCATGATATTGGTCCACCCCTCTGGAATAAGGTATTCTAATTGGTGTTCATCTACAGAAAATTTCTCTGACAGGCTTTCAATATTCTGTTATGTTACTAGCAATAAAATTATTTCCAGAAATCTAAGGGTTTCTTGTATTTGAGTTTGCCAGCCTTGCAGAGCTTACCAGCTAGACAGCTTTGGCACACAATATGGAAAATCCTGAAGCCACCCAACCAGGAAGTACTTTGGCCAGTGTTGGGAGAAAAGCTAAGAAAGGGGCCATCTTTGTTGAAGTAAATCATGTCCACAGCATGAATCACTTTATTAAATGAATCTAAGTAATGTCATACAGGCACACAAAATGTGAAGATCCCAAAAGCAGTTCTCCTACAAAAATCTTGAGGGCCTTTATGTGATTTTTTTGAGAGCATCTCTATCCATTTATATGAAAAGTTTTCTCAATTTTCAGGAAATAAAATAATTATAAATAAGTATTTTCTATACGTAGCTATTAAATGATAAGTACCAGAATAGCAACTTTTGAAGCAAATCTGATTTCTTGTTAAGCAACTTTAAACTAGTATGTGTTAAAATAAGCTTTAATCAGGCAAGTGGTGTTTATTTCCTTTTACCGAAAAGTTCTGATCTATTTGTTTTATAATTTCATTATACTTCTTTTTCCTATTTTATCATTGCTATCTATCCTGAGCTCTATTTTAGCTGGATCTTGGAATATAAGTGGAAGAGATGGCTGAATATATATATATATACAGAGGACAGATGATTAACCTCCAGATTGGGTGAAGTCTATTACTTAAATAGTAAATTAGCATTTTCTTAGAAAATGAACACTAGCAAGTTTGTGATTAACCTTACGAGCCTTTATTTTCCATAGTTCCTATGTACAACAGATTTAAACCTATTTAGTATGATTTCTCTCGTTTTCTTAAATCTTCCTTTTGTTCTATTACAAATATTATATAATATATAAAATATATAAAAATATATTCAATATATAATATATTACGTGAACATCTGAGGATCATGCTGATGAAATATTAAGAAACCTTGCTAAACATAGTCAGACTGGGATGTGGCCATTTTAAATCAATGTACTATATTCTACATGGTCATTCAGTATCTGGCTACTGTTATGGGCACCTCATTTTAAGAAAAAATGAAAGAGATTAGAACAGGCACATAAAAAGGCAATGATTAGAGAGGAAATTAGTCTTGGGAGGAGAGATTGAGCAAATGGGTTTATTTATCCTGAAGAAGAAGAGTTTGGGAAAAGATCAGATAGCTACATAGAAGAAGAGCCAAACCAATACCAAGAGGCATTTCTAACTGGATGGGTTCTAGAAGACCTGGGCAGCCATCTGTCAGAATGCTTTAAAATAAGTTCCTACACTGAGTAGGGAGGTGGACAATAACCCAAACCATTGTTTCTCAACCTTAGCAACTTTAAGATGCATAGACTTCAACTGCACAGATCTTAAAACTGTCCGGGTTGAGAAACAATGTCCTAGACCATGGGTGTCAAACTCAATCGTGTCACATGATGTATCGTGATGTATCGTGACATTTTTTGCCTTTGCGGAGCCAGGGTGGGCGTGGCCTGCACGTGACACATCCGGCCCATGGGCCGCCAGTTTGATAGACATGTCCTAAACAGTCATTTTCAACTCGATGATATATGAAATTTCAGAGGAAAAGTAAGATATTTCTTGAATCCTATAAAATGAGGATGCTCGTTTTACTATTTTCTAGTTTTCATTTAACAGCTTTACAACAAATAACAATACCACTTCAGAAAGAAAAGTACAGAAGTGCCTTTCCAAACTGCATCATCATCATCATCATCATCATCATTGGTTGGGATCTTCCTGGCTTTCTTGAGATTCAGAAAGGCACTTCCAAAACTGATTAAAACAATGGCACATTTGCTGAGTTGGCAATCCAGGGATAGAAAAGCAGAATTTGATATCCTTTTAGAAATAATGAAAAATGTGCTGAAAGAAAATGGGTTTGATTCAGAAGAAAGCCACAGATAATCTAGCATACATGAATGATAATTTTCACATTCCAGCGTAAAGTAAAGGTCAATTCGCTTGCAGTTAAAAGTGGTGAGATCACTCGACATTTAATTTGTCTGCTTGCCTAAGTGAGCCAGCTACATATGACTGGAGTTATTTTTCCTTTGTCACATAGGCTTTATATGTATATATTGCTTTGTATAGTCTTCAGTTTCTAATTTAGTAACAGAAGCAGTACATGTAGATGAGAGGATCTGGGAAAAGAAACTGAGCCACTGAATGGCCATGTCAAAATTAACAACTGTGTTCTTTATATTCCTCTTCATTTCCTGCTTCCTTCACTTTCAGGCAAATAGAAAAAAAGTAGGGTTTTTATCTGCTGCATATTTCTTACACTATGTATGGTATTAGGCACATTCACAGATTGTAATGGAAAGAATAGAGCAAGGACTTTCATTTTCAATAACTACAAAATGCAATTAGAGAAACTTCAGAGAATCTTGAAAAAAAACATTCAGTTGAGGAAAATTATAGGAAAATTATCCATCCTTATTGTAACTTTACAGATGCTGGCAGATGCCATTCAATGTTTCTAGCAAGACCATCTGTGAAATTTCCACCCACAGAGTCACACATATATCAAATGCTACAGATTGACTTTCTTTTGCTTCATTGACCTCTCATAAAACAGCTTGATTTTAGAGTAGTAACTGGAATAAACTGGTCAGTGGTAGACAGTGGGGCACATGATCCACCAACAGATTCCCCAGCCTGTCTCCAGGTAAATACGTTTCAAACTCTTCACTTCTCATATTTTAAAATAGGATGACTTGCTTGACAATTTAATTCAGGACATGGAATCAGAGAAAGTACATACCATTGAAGAAGTGACTATGGAATGAAAAAAAAACACAATGTAGTTACAAATATCTCTTGGTTATCACCTAACTCAATAATTGCAAGAATATT
Organism: Thermophis baileyi; assembly: GCA_003457575.1. NCBI lineage: Eukaryota > Metazoa > Chordata > Lepidosauria > Squamata > Dipsadidae > Thermophis > Thermophis baileyi. The sequence continues at coordinate 2,245,431 of QLTV01003728.1, read as the reverse complement.
ATCCTTCATGTGTAAGAATGTCAGGAAACTTTCTTCTCATTTGAAATAAATTATAAATTATCGTACATCAAAATAAATAAAAAATGATAGAACAAAATGTGGAAACTTTCACATTTTTTCACTAAATGAAAAATTTTGTGCACAGCCATAGTTGCAAAAGGAATAATTTTCCAATGGATTTCAATGAAATAAAAATGCAAGGAAATCATTTGGGAAAAAAATATCACTGCTACTTAACTTGTGTGATGAGGAAACATACATCATTTGTCTTGCAATTGAAAATGCTTTTTTTAGGATTGTGATTTCATTGTAATTCCAGGTTCCCTTATAATATGAAAGGTCCTAAACACTTTGGGAACATCCAAAGAACTGCCTCACTGTTGTAGACTTAAGTGCTATAATTATCAGAAGAACCTCCTTCTACACAGGTTTTTTTTTAGTGGTACCTATACTCTAGAAACGACTTTCATCTTCCAAAGCCCATGATGAGATTTTCAAAAATTGACTGGGCAACCATTTGACTGGAATAAGAGTCCTTTGGGAGTTGGGCGGCATACAGATATAATAAATCTAAATCTAAATCCTGCCTTGAGCAGGGAATTGGACTAGAAGACGGATGACCCTAGGAGTCTAGGTTCTGGTTTCTTTGAGGCAGGGCTGGTTGAGGAATTCTGGGAGTTGAAGTCCACAAGTCTTAAAGTTGCCAAGGTTGGAGACCCCTGCTTTGAGGTACTGCTGGCACATCTTCTAGATATTTCTGAAATCACTTTTTCTCGTATGGGTTTCAAAAGTAGATTTTGTTTCTTTTTTTTTTCTTTTTTCATCCCTCCTTTTTGCTGTATGTGTTTTATATTGTTTTTAAGTTACAAAATCTAAAAAGTACAACAAAAATAACAAACTACTTTCATGCTTTTATATAAGATGTCTCATAAATATTAATACTAGCCCACTGCTTTTGTTCTTGTTTCATATACAATATTTCATTTTATTCCCAGAGAAAAACTTCCTATAATATTAAACATATTTTAAATATTGTTCTTCTTAGTATCTTTGGTCTAAAAATATTTTTTTCAAGAAAAATGATATAACTGTGTGTGATAGCCATGTTAAATGCTAAGGATTTAATCTCTCATAAAAATATATGGTTCGTGTCCATACAGCAAAGAGAAATGGATAGACTTTTTTCCATTATTCTGTTCATTTTTGTTGTTATTCAGAATCCATTAAGAAAGATTCTTTTACAATTTTGTCTAGATTAACCTTTACAATCTTTTTGATTGCCTATACTAATAAGGCAACTCTTTATAACATTACTTATATCCAATAATGGGCTCAAGTAATGGTATTGCAAAAATGACACTTCTACAGTATGTATAAATATACATAATTAGCTTTTGAGAAGCACTTTTCTCTTTTCATTTTCTTATTGAGAGCATTTTATAATTGAGTCAGACACCCTCCGTTGTGCCTGAACACAGCTTCAATTGAAAGCCTCCTTCTGTCCTGTTCAGCTGCCACTGTTGACCATTAGAGAAAGATGGATGGCAGCAGTTCTCAAATATACTTTGACCATGTTGGCTGATGAGATATTTTGTATGCCTGAGCAATTCAAAAGTACTGGCACTGGATAAGGTTCTTCTTTGATATGAGACATGATATATTTGATATGATATAAGTCAGTCTGTGGGATGCTGCTGTTGATTTTGATGGTGTGTCAGACAACAAACTGAGTGATGGTGTTGCTCACTGCAAATGATTGTTGGAAGTAGAGGATGGCATGTGGAAGAAACATGCGGATTTAAGGATGTTGAAGACTTCTGGATGCATGAAGAGTGGAGACTCTAGAGTTCTGGTTTTACAGTCTTTATTATTGATACTGTGACTGGTTATAGAAGCCTCAGGAGCACCAGCTACTGCTCAGCTTATTTCCCGGGACTGGTGCTGTTGGACAGATCAATGTCATTATGATCACATGGTTTAAGTTACTGCAATAGGGAGAGGCTGGTCTAAGTTAAAGAATGAACTGGTGAGATTCTACCATCTCAGCCGTGATGTCTGGTGGCTTTGGACTATAATGTTGGGAAATCTGTGGTTTTTTTTTTTTTTTTTTACTATTAGATGGGTATTTTCCAGTCTTATAGTAGACAGGCACCAGGATTCCCATTTTCTAAAATTTACTCAGCTTGTTCTAAACCTACTTGGGCCATCTTACTACTGATAGGAGGCAAGGAGAGACTGGCTGTGAGACTGCTGACTTGACTTGCTTGGCTGGGAAGTTTTTAGGAATGAGTTGGGAAACAATCAGGATATTTTGATACAAAAGGGTTTGAGTGAATGTGAATTATTTGTGAATAGTCCAGGGGAATGCTTGGGACATAGACACCATTTTGAATATTCAACAAAAGGAGACCTGCTCAATCCTTGCATGAATGGGATCCCAATAGTGATGGATTAAGAGAATATGGTGAGCTTTATAGAGGAAAAGACATTTCAACATTTGAAATCTGATGGTAAATCCTTACTCCAACATTATGATTTCATCCTGTGAGCCAGGTGGCTGAATTGTTGGAAATATTAAATCCTGGAAGCAGCAGACCTGGTTTGTTTTTACCAAAACCTGGCTCAATGAGGGTGACAATGTTGTCTTATTCAAAATCCATCAACTGGGTACAGGAACATTCAGCAGGATCAATGCCAAGGCCAGTGGGAGAGGGATATAATTATAAGGAACATTTTACTTTGATCAGGGAGTCTGCTACTCAGACACTGAGGTGTGAATGCCTGTATATTAGATTGGGCTAGAGAGACAAGCTTGGGGCTGCTGCTAGTATGCTGGTATACATTCTACATCTGATGTTCATCATTTCAAACACATTCTTTGTAATTTGAGAATGAAACATTATCTTTCATTCATACAAAAAATAAGTCCAACCTAGAATTGTTAAGACTGGTAATGTGGGAATTTGTGACTCCCCAATGAGAGAGAAAGATTATGAAAACATACCTTCATATTTCTTTGAAATATATTTTCATGCATTGTTTCAGATACTTCTTAAATTGCTGCTATTATTTCTCGATTAAAAAACAGTCCCTTAAAGAAGTTGACATCAGGAAATACAAGCTGAACAGTATAGCTTAATATACTCTACCAAGGCAGGCATTTGCACTCAGCTAATAATTATTTTTCCAGATTTCCTGGGAAGGGCTATGGATTGATGTTAATATCTCTGACATGTAAAGCTCAGCTCTAAGATCTTTTCCACACTTGGATGATCCCTGCCAAACACATTTACCAGGGGAAAGGCCCAAGCTTCAAACATTAACATCAACACTTAAGATGAATTGGTATTAGCAGGTTTTGAACTCTAAAGATTCCTGTGCCAAAATGTTTTGCTTATTTGTTTTGATGCCACAATGTGATTTGTATTTTGAATTACACCCGTTTAAAGTTATGTTTGTATTGATTCTTTGTATTATATGATATGTTTTAAATATACGGTGAGTTGCTATACATACAGTGTGAATGAAAAGTAGGAAAAACAAAAGTGGTGAAACAGATTACTGTAAGGCTTTGGAGACAGAGTTTTTCCTTGAATACTAATAAAATAATGACTTTCCAATGTAGTTTTTTTTTTGGGGGGGGGGATCCAACATTTTCCTTTATTCATTAATTATTTCTATGCAAAGATAATCTTTTTGCTTTCAAGAATGAAATTTAGATTTCAGTTCAATATACACTTGATCAATCCCTCCCTCTAAGATTGGAGAAAGACTCAGATTTCTCCTATGAGATTTCTGAGGTTAAGAAATTCTGTTTTTCAAAGGAATAGGAATAGGAAGTGTAGTGAAGATTGCACATAAAGCACATATGAAGAAGCTTTAAATCTGAAGGGTTCCATCCCACATAAGAAAAAAAAAAGGCTGCCCAATTATTTTTTAAAAAAATCTAATAAATTCCCTCTGATTATAATACCAGGAGGTATTTTTGTTTACTTTTTATGTATAAAAACAGAAAGCAACGTTTCTCCTTCTTTGTTTGTTCTGCCAGCTGATTTCCAGATGTTTTATTCTTGGGCATTTCAATTTAAGCATAGTAAAGTTTATGATGAGGAGTGTATATTCCTTTCCTTGCCAGATTTTCTCTTCAACTGCGCTTCTTTACCCCAGCGTTCAGATAGAAGAATATTCAACACACAAGAAATCGTAGGTTCCTTTCTCATTCATCCGCTCCACATTGCTTTGGAAACTGGAACACACCCAATCCTTTCCACTCGCTAGCAGGCAAACCCCTGCTTTCTGTACATCTTATTTATTTATTTATTTTATTTATTTGTTTGTCAAACATGTGAAGGTTCTTCTGAAGGTTGACATTTAAGCACGCTGCTCTGAAGCCTCTCCTCTAGTCTGAATAGCCGAATAGAATAAGCCGAAGCAAAGAAACTGACATGGCAATAGGTTACAGTAACTTCAAGAAAAAGCAAGGCTGGCTTTGTTATGTCTACAGTGGAACAGCTGTGAGACAGGATGCCAAAGGCTAATTGCCTTTTATAAACTAGAGAAGACTTATTTGGGCAAAACAATTTGTTTTATTAATGATTTTAATGGATCTTGTTGGATGCAAGAAATACAACATCAGCAATTTGCATTGCTGAAATGAGAAGTTGATTCCCAAGACAGGATTTCACAAATGCAGGTTTTGAAAAGCTGTGCCAAATGCTTCCTGTGTTTATTAAAGCCTTCACATAAGCTTGAACAAATGTTTTATGGAAGTCTTACTTATTGTTTGGTCTGCTTTAATGTGCATATCTGTGGAATCCACTTATGGTCATAGTTTTACTTTATGTGATTCTACTGACATATAATACCCAGAAAAGGAAAGGAGAGCAAATAACAATATGGTATTAGAAGAACAGTCTAAAACTAATTCTCTCTTAACAGCTTCTATTGTACACATGCAGAAACATAGGAAAAATATATATTGTAATTTAAAATAAATAGAAACTGCTGAAAAATTTGCCTGACTAGGGTACAGATAATTCTTTGCTGAAGGGGAGAGAAGAGTAAAATGGAACTGGAAAAGAAAAAGAAAAATAAATTGACTTACTTGGGTTCATAAAATCTTATCACAACTTTCTTTAACATGAATCCCTCCAGATACAGTGTGTGAGCCTCCAACTTTTCTCATGACTGACCAGCTCTGGTTCCACATTGCTCAGATTAGTGAGTTGGAGATTTATTATGACATTTTGTGACAGGTCCCAATGGTAGTTTATGCTACAACAACCAAAGAATTAATCTGAGCTGAAAATGATTGATTGATAGTACTGACAGCCAACTGCTAACAATAAAGTTACATATGATAGCTCTCTAAGCCAAAGGTCTAAAGCAGTGGTCCCCAACCTCTGTGGCTTAGTGGCCTGGCTGGGGGGGGAAGGGAACTGGCCTGTGTAAGCGGCGGACCGGCGCATGCATGCACACACATAGCAACCCTTGTACAAGTGGTGGGCTGGCACGCACACACGTAGCTCAACTTGGGGAAGTGGCAGGCTGGCACACATACGCACGAATGCCCACCATCCCACCACTCACACAAGTTGAGCTGTGCACACGCTCCGGCCAGCCACTCACACGCCCCACTTCTAAATACGCCATGGCTTGGTAGTGGGCTGTGGCCCAGGGATTGGGGACCCCATCCTCTAAAGGATGGTAAGAAAAAAGAGGTCATAGTCAAAGCCCCACCAAAAGAATTAATCTCCAAGAAATTAATCATCCAGCTAGTTTAGTAAAGCCACAGCAGATCATCTGATTCTCCCTGATTCTATGAAGATATATCCAGCTTCTGGAGGTCACCCAAAAAAAAAGATGAAGTCTGCACATATATTTGGACTAAAAATTGCACCTTAATATACGTAAGCTATTATGTTCATTCACATATTCACTCATTGCTCAAGTATTATATTATATCCAAAGTTCTTTGCCCATTGAATCATACTACCGGTATGCTTTACGTAGTCATTCTCCAAGTTCAATTTCAATAACAATTTATAAATCTAAATAAACATAAATATGTTCATCACTACCACACTTTAGGATTGCCAATTCATTTTTCACAAAATCAAATCCCTAGCTCTTTTTATCTAGTTTAAATCTTTCTTTCAATTGTGAATATGTAAACCAATGGCAAACATGTCCTTCTGATTCCAACACCATTTTAGATGTAAGGATAAATCACCATAATTGAAAGATATTATTTGACCATAAGTCCACCACTCTGACCTTGCCAGCATTTCTTTTCTTTAAAAAGCTTCCTGGGGAGACACCCAAAGAGAACCTTACTTTATATTTATTCTAATCTCTTGGCATGTTAAAACCAACATTTATTTTAACCTTATCATACCATATCATACCATAAATAGCCATGCCATCCAAATCTTAATTCATGGCACTCTAGCTTGAGTAATCTCTTACTTTGGAGAGTCACCCAGGAAAAAGTGCTTTCTGAAACCAACTGTCAGTAAACTAAAAATCATGCTATATTGCAAAACTCTAGACAACTATTGATTGATTATCACAGTCCAAGTCACTGCCAACTTCTAGCAACCACATAGATAGATTTCCTGCATGACAATTTGACAGCAAAGAATTAGAAATTTTATATTATCTCTCTGTTACAATCTAGTGGTAGCCCACATTTTTGCAGTGTTGATGCAGCGTGCAAAAACTACATTTTATGAGTGACTAAAATCAAATCTCCACTATCATTACATTATTGAAGATGAGGGAACATACTTCATAACTATTATGAATCTTCAAGACCCTAAAGGAAAATGAAAGGTATCTAGTGAGCAGAAATTTGCAGAGTCATCTGAATAAAGGCGTAATATTATGCCCAGTCAACTGGAAATAAGTTCAGTGGCCTTCAGCAGAACACAGTGCACTTCTATATCACTTACCTTTCCATTCCAGCAATCTCTCACAAGCAGTTTGAAACCATCCATGCTTACCTACATTTTTACAAGCTCAATTTGTTGAGAACACACACTAGCCAACATGTTCCCTGTAGAAATAGATGAATAGGAGAATGCGAAAAATGGTACCAAGTGCTCTGAACTGCTGCTTGTAGAACAAAAATCTCTCATCATTACTCCACAAAACCAGGAAAGAAATATGTTGCTATTACTCCCTCCCTAAATCCCTATATTTTGCTCATAGTATTGTATTTATCAAGTCACACACACACTAATCCTAAGCAACTACTTTGGAACCAGCACCTGATTTTGTGGAGATTTCAGCATAATTTAGGACAAGACTTCTAATGTGTGCATAAATATAAACCTATGATGCCCTTGGTGCTCCTGAGCTTGGTTGTTTGCTTGCAGACGTTTCACTACCCAACTAGGTAACATCATCAGTACTAGTGAATTTGAAGTTTACTCTGTTTATATACAGTAGCCCTTGCCTTGCATTGTTGCTGGGGGTGTGCTTTTTTTCTTTGGTAGTTCCTTGATCAGGGTAATTGTTTTCTGCTTATTTATCTAGTATCAATCCCTTCTTATCAGAGTGTTGGCTGCCTGAGGGAATCTGTTTTTGTTTTCCTCTTAGCTTTTTGTTTCTTTTTTGAATGGCGTGTAAATGTGGCTTAACTCTTTGTGTCTACTGATGATTGATTTGCCTGACTGCCAAGCTTCTATGAATTCCCTAGTAGCTTTGGATTTAGCTTGGTCTAGGTTGCTCACAGTTTTCCAGTTGAAACTATGGTTGAGTCTGCCATTTGTGGTGAAATTGAAGACTTTTTAGCATTCTTCTGACTGCTTCTTGGTATTCATAAATGCAGCCTGCTAGTCTTCTGTTGTCTGCCCTATATAGTATCTGTTACAGTCCTTGTACTGCATGTTGAAGATGAGTCCTGTTTTTTTTCTTCTGGGACTACTGGCTCTTTTGATTTACTTTGGAGGATTTGGTTGGTTTGTGTGCTATAATAATGCCCTGTGACTGTACAATATTTTTTATATATGGCAGTATTGTCATTTTCATAGCAATGATAGTTGTGCTGTAGCGGGTTGAGTGGTCAGGCACTTTTTGATAAAGTTGTGTGGGTAACTGTTTTGTTGGAAGAAGTTGTATAAGCAATCTGTTTCTCTTTTTTGTGTGTTGTGTGTTCTGCATTTGTGCTTGCCCAAATAATGTTACACGGATCCTCTTGTAGGAGGTTGGGTTGTTACTTTAGTAATGGAACACTTGATTAGTGTGGGTGGTTTTTTGATAGACTTTGTCTTTCTAATTTTATCCCATTTTCTCTGCTAATGTGGATATTCAGGAAGGGTAGTCTGTAGTTATTTTCTTCTTCCTTTGTAAATTTTACCTTTGAAAATATTATTCATTATTTCATATGAGTTCTCTAATTTTGACTATATATTGGATCCATACTTGTGTATGGATTGTGTTCGTGGGAGTGCTATAGTTCTAAATGCTGCGTTAAGGTCTCTATTATGAGTCCTGAGAGAGCTGTTCCCATAGGTGTTCCTCTGAATTGTTGGTTGATTTGTCCATCAAATTGAAAGTAAGTAGTGAGGTAGAGATTGATGAGGTCCATGATTATGGGCATTTTGATATATTTGGTTAAGTCAGGTGTGCTGTGTAATACTATTGCCATGGATTCTTTTACTAATTCTGTGTCTATGGATGTAAAGAATGCCATGACACCAAAGTATAACATAATCATATTTTCTTCTATTATTAGGTCTTTACTGAAGGCAGTCTAGTGGGCACTTGATAGAATATTCATTTTCCTCTGTGGGATTTCCAAGCATTTTGTAAATTCTTTGCCTATGTTGTATGTCAGGGTCTCTGGTAATGATACAATTGGATGAATTGTGTATTTTGGGGTGTCCATTGAGGTGTGGAAAGATGGGTCCATTGTTTGTCAACCTCTGCTGTTCTTGTTTTATGTTTTGACCTTTCTTGGTTAAGGTGTAAGGATTTTTTTTTGATCAGATTGTCTAGTTTCTGTATTGGGTTGGTGATCACTGAGATGTAGATGTCTTTGTTTTCCAGTAATTCTTCGGCTTTTTGTATGTATTGTGGTTTGGCCTTTGTCTGCTGTATTCTTCTGGTCTGTGGCATGATTGTTTGCCTCATATTTTCTTGGGTCTCTGTAGCACAGCCTATGGTTTTAAATGCTACTTCCAAGGCTGCCAAGAATTCTAACTGATTAGCATCATCTATGTTATAGTTGAGGCCTTTCTGGCGGAAAATGTGTTGTGTGGTGGATAATGGGCAGCTGGATATGTTGACTATCCATTTGGGTTCCATTACCTCTTTGCTTGAACAATTTGGTTTGGAGCTTTGTTTTCCTTTTTTTAGCTTGTCTTAGAGATGTAGTCTTGAGTATGGCTGTCAGCATTTTTTGTGTCTTCTGGGGTCATAGTTTGTTCCAGTTGTTCCTTGAGGTTATGCTAGGATTTGTTTAGTTTGATATGTTAGCATTTGTTTAGTCAGACAAACACAGGCAGGGAAAACTTCTGCATATATACAGAGAGAAAATCCCAATCCCTTCCAGTATTGAAAATGTTACCTAGACAGGTGACAAAATGTCTGCAAGAAAACAACCAAGCTCAGAGAGCACCAAGGACTCCAAAGTTCAACCCTGAGCTTCATATATTCTCTTCTATCTATATAAACCAACCAAACCATAATGTGTGGGGTTTTTTTACATTCCTGAATGGTTCCAGAGAATTTTCATGGGGGGGGGGGATATCTTTGTTATTAAAATAAAAGTTTCAGTGGAAAGGAAATATTTGAAGACAAGTGTGCAGAGCATCAGCAATAATAATTAGTGACAGAAAAATCTATAAAATAAATTTAGCCAAGTCTGTTCATTAAAAGCAAGAAAAGAATACCAATTGCTTGTTATACTGATTGCTGAAGTCACTTAGACAAGATCAAAGCATGAAGAGAGAAAAACTTATATTAAAGACTTTACTGACAGCAATTCATTAAAAAAACATAAATTAGCACCCCAGCTCACCTCCTCTATTTTTATATACACTATTGATTTTCATCAGATAATAAAGAAAAAACGCAGTCTCATAAAAATCAATTATCAGAGATTATTCATATTTATGTTTCATATGATCTCACTTAATTGTTGCTAAATGAGGGCAGCTTCTTATACCACCTTGTATCTTCAGTTATCAATTTCCAAATATAGGAGATCATAGCAGGTGGAGTTACAACAGTATCCTAATTCAGATATCACACATTCTGAGATGATACTTAACATTTTAAGGATATTAAGGAGGTAGAGACAAATATATCACCTCTCTCAATTACCTGCCATATCTGTGGAAACTATTTGTAACAAAATGTGGGCAACTATTCTCAGTCATCCAGGTAGAGTTGTCTGAATAACTGAATCACGGCAACTGTACTTATTTTCTTATTGGTTTGAGAAGTTTTGCTGCTCATCCAAGCAGCTTCCTCTGTCAGGTTCAAGATATTGCTGTGTGTTTTGAGGAAGAAACCCTGAGGCTGGTACAAGAGGTTGATGCAGGAGAAGAACATTCCAATGACTCTCTACCAAATTGATCTGTTTGAGGGAAGTGCCTGAATGAGCAGCAAAACATCTCAAACCCACAAGAAAATAGGTCCAGGTGCCATGATTCAGTTTTCCAGACTGTTTGTAACAGAAAACTTTCAGTGTGAAGTCTCTCCATACAAGAGATTTTTTCAGGTATCCTTAATTATTTGAAAACTCCATGGATAAAAGAGGTTCCCTTCTATAAGCAGAAAACAAAGATATGGTGATAAAACATTTGTGGGTAGATTGTTTCTAGTTTGCACAGAAGAGAACTAGTGATAACTCACCAGACAAGAGATTGAAAACAGCATGTGGGATAGGGAAGTGGGGAAATTGATGGCACTGTAGGATGGGCAACTTCACCTTGAACTATGTTTGGACTCCACCATACTCTCACAAGATCCCTTCATAGTATTTATATATCATAAAGATTTAATGATTTTTATTGCCTGTGCTAGAAATGTTACAACACTAATAATAGAAAGCTTTCTATGAAATTGCTGAAGAAATAATGTAATAATACTATATATATATATATATATAAAAAAAAAAAAAAACCAGAATGGACCAAAAAGAGATAAACACTATATATAAAATAAAATAAATGTGTTTTTTCCAATATA
>QLTV01003728.1:2204405-2217951 GCA_003457575.1 Thermophis baileyi | reverse complement strand
AGACTGAGCAGGCTACGCGGGAGAAGAGTGCCCCACCCATCTTCACAAGGCACACCTGGGGAATGAGCAGGGATGAAATGCTCCTGGTTCGCTCGTACCTGTCGGTCACCGTAGAGCCGGTCACCAAGGTAGCGCGAGGCGCCGCCCACCCACCCGGATGCCACCATTTGGGTTCTTTTACCCTCTGCGCATGCGCAAAGCATTCTGCGCATGCGCAGAGGGTAGAAGAACCCAAATGGCGGCGTCCGGGCTACCAGCTGTCCGGCAACCCGCAGGCACGGCCGAACCGGGACCTTTTCACACCTGCAGTGACGGTGGCACCAAGATGGCAGGCTAACGCGCACGGCGACCCCTGTGAAATGGTCGTTCGACCCCCAAAGGGGTCACGACCCACAGGTTGAGAACCGCTGCTGTAGAAGCTCTTCAGAAAACACAGTATGGAAGTATATGTATATAGGTATGCACCAGATAAAATATAGTCCCAAATCAGGAAGCACAACAGATGCTTACTACTTTTCTTGATTAAACTTTGAAGATTTAATTAATAAGATAATGAAATTATAACCATAATGACTTGAACCAGCATGAAATCTAGGGAAACTATCTCCTGAAATCTATCTTCAATATGTTTCATGAAAAGCAGAAATCTTTCTGTCTTTCCTGAGGGTCATCTCTGGTCAGCCATCATTGAAGTCTTGGTTACTATCAAGCAAGTTTTCCTTTTTTTGGAGGGGGAAGCTTCATTCAGCGATTCAAAATGAACTCCCACACATAACAAGAGATGTGATTTTTTTTAACCTTTTTCCCAACTTTGGGAAAGAAGGGGATTGTAGTTTCCTGTGTTTTCTTAACTTTTTTTAAAAAAAAAATCCTACAATGTTGATCTCTTTCCCACGGTACTGCCAATGTTTGTGCTGACCTAGAAGGTTAATAGGAATGTATATAGCCAAGAGTCTACAAGATCCTGAATTTCATCCAGCTGTCCTTTTCTCATGATCAGGACTTTATTTCTATATACATTGTTATTTACAAAGAAGGACATTATTTTTACTGATTTTCATCAGGGCTGTTTAGTCAAACACACAGTACACGTGTGCATGCACACACACAAAGAAAGGGAGATTTGACAGGAATCACCTTCCCCCATTTTTCATTGGGTCAAAAGCCCTGTTGAGCATGAAAAAGTACCTTCTAAATGTAATCCACTGTCAACTTTTTATGAATATGTTACTCACATCATCTTATTAATTCTTTCTAGAAAATTAATAATAACGTAGCAGCAAATTTCCTTACAGGCATTCAGGATGAGGGGGAGACAAAATGATTCTGAAAATTCATTTCAGATTTCTCCTTTTATTGCTTATCAAGGGACATTTTAGAAGCTTGTTACCTCAATAGAAAAGAACAATATTTTATAACAAGAAAATGGAAATATTGCTGTGTTGGTTCATTCAGAAAAAAAATCTACTGACTGCATTCATATATTTACATACCTTTGTGTGGGAAATTCTTAATAATCTATCATTCTCAATAGGATGTACTGGCTACTTCTTCTCTAACACTAATTCAGTCTCTGCTCTGATTCTAGCTTTAATTTAATCCTGGTTTCTCATTACAAAATATATTTAGAGTAACATGGATAATCTGATTTCTTGATTAGTGTACACAGGAGCTAGTAAACACAGCTGTTCATAAAGGTACAATTCATCTCATTTCATCTTAATTGATTTTCCAAGTCCCCTTTTATTTGTATAGCTCTGCAAAGTTTTTAATTTCAAATGTTTTAATGTGGCAGATCAGAGGATATTTGTTTCTAGTTTATTGCTCAGTCATTCGATTTTTACAAGTGAAATACTAGAAATGTTAAATAAAATAGAGCATATGGCATGGAAGATATTATAAAACAATCTTCAGAATAACCAATAGGTCCTATGCCTTTTGCTTCATGTCATTCACTGTGACTTAGAGACAGGGTTTAATTTAAACTAAGACAATCCTGGAAGATACCTGTAATTCCTTTACCCTAATTTCAAACTGAAAAAGGTAATTTGTAGCCATTCATGCACCTGTACATGTGAGTTCTGGCTTCTAACATAAAGGAAGAGAGGGAGCCAATTAAAAAGTCAAGATGTTGGCTGTAACAAAGCCCTTTTTACATGTGTTGCATAATACATGTAGATAGGGGTGGGCTTTACTCATATGATCATGGCCACCATCTTGATTTTTTTAAATCCCATTCATTCCACAAATCACAAAATATTATTTATACTCATTGCTACTAAAATACCCTGAGCCTGTTTATCTCTAATGAATACAACACTGACATTAAAATGTGACATGATGACAAACAGGTAGACAGGATTGTAAAAATCTTGCAATATTTTTACTAAATCAGATGAGAAACCAAAGTGTTAATAACTAGAGTGAATACAGATAATCAAATAATGACTTGCTTCATCTTTGTCAGTGCTACTTGTATAGTACACTTTCATCCATTTCCAAGTAGTGAAGAATTTTATATGGTTATCAAATTGAGTTTTTCCAAGCTCCATGAACCAACTATGTTGTAAAAATTGTGTCTGTAACCATATATAAACTATAGCCACGAACACAAAAACTACCAATAATATATTAAAGAAAATTTGATTGTGCTTGTTTATCTCAACTGGGTAATATTCTGGTTTCCCAGAATAGGATTTATGCAGTCATATCACAATCCCCTAGCACACAACTTTTGAGGCAAAATTCACCATTGTTATCTTAGAACAGTTCTAAATTCAGTGTACATTTACACTGTGACACACCTGTTTTAAAGTTAGTTATAACTAATTTTAAAACAGGTGTGTCACAGTGTAAATGTACACAATTTACTTTAGGTTTAACACAATTTTTAAAATCATCTTAATTTCTTTCACCCTCCAGAGCAAACCCCATCCCTACTTTTGCTGTGGCTAATGAAAACTTTTCTGTCTCATAACTCCTGACCCTTTCTAATACACTAAAATTTTGCTTGAAATCTTTTCTCCGAATTTAAAATTTCTACAAAATCAGAGAGAGAGAGATTCTCGCCATACTGAAAGGATGCTGATGTTTTAATCAAAATAATTACAAAAAGATTGCTGGTAGAATTGTTCACACAGACTTAATGATTTTTTAACAAAGACTAAACTTTTCAGTAAAAGTGTCTGCCATGAAAATATTGGCCTTTAACAGACACAACTACTTTTAGTAAATGTTTCCATTGCTTTTTTTTCCCCTTCTATGCCCCATTCATTACCATTGATCATCTATAAAAGCTCCCACAATTTTTTAACCGATCTTTGTTCCTAAATACTGGTCAACTTATTTCCTTTTTTTAATTTAGCAAATTGTACTCCACAAAAAGATGTGGCACTGCCATATATAATTCAAAACTTTAATTTATTTCAGGTTTCCCCAATTTGGTATCTTTGGTGGACAATACTTACTGGAAATTCTGGAAGGATTTTATTTTGTTTGGTTTTCACAAACATACTGTACACCTGCACCATAGTTATAACTCCAAAAATAGCTGGCTCATAATTATGTAAAGCTTAATAAACCAATAATAAACTAATAGATTTAAAATTGATAGAACAGTTTAAATTGTAAAATGGAATAAAAAAAGAAAAAAATGTAAATATATTTCATAAATAATTTCAATCTGATAATTTACAAAAAAAATTCTGGGAATTCTGGTACTTGTACTCCTAACACATCTGGAATGGATCAGATAACTTAGGTTATAAGTTACTAAAATAAAGTTTAGCAATTATAACAGTATTATTGTTTAGGGTTGCTTAGTGAACTTTGGAGGACCTTTGCCAAGCAATAGATTCCTTTGTGACTTATGTCAAGCATTTAAAAGGGATGGTTTATATGAGATAAACATGATTCTAATGACCCATAACATTTGGAGAAAAAGAAAAAGCAGAATCTCACCGGCCACACTGAGGCAGGGAAAGATGACACGAGGGTATGTTTGTAGATCTAAAAAGAAAATCCCAGGAGAATAGCATTTCTCCCAGTTCTCTTATTACTGGCATAATAAATATAGATCAATCTGACTTTGCTTGTGCAAAAATGCCAGCATGTACGTCCTTCTAAAAATAGCCTGCTTTGTAACCCATCTCAAGAGTCACCTTAACATGTTACAGGAAGGAGGAAGGGGACAGAAGGTAGCTAGCGAAAAAGTAGAGGCAAAGAGCTAAATTCTTCTCATTGACTGCTTAATAGGTTTTGGAAGCAAAGTGAACATGTGAATGTAGCATCCAAGGCTAACTATTAGAAAGAACATTGCCTATCCTTTCTTCTCTTTAACAACCACAATAGTATCACAAGATTGGCATAAGAAGATGGAAACAAACATGCCCCATTCAGTTTGCTGAAAGAGAACTAAAGATACATTTTGGTGGCCTTATTGAACCTCCTATGAATATCAAAGTGTGCTATCAACCTTTGCCTTTTGTTTCTATCATTGTTCTGTTGTTGTGTGTACTAACCATAACAGTATAATAGAAGGACCTTGGAGGTTTTCTAGTCCAACCCCTTGTTTAAACAGGAGACCATATATCATTTTGGACCAATTGCTGTCCAATCTCTTCTTAAAACCTCCAGTGATGGAGTTCCCACAACTTCTGGAGCAAACAGTTCCACTGATTAATTGTTCTCACTGTCAGGAAATTTTCTTCTTAATTCTAGGTTGGATCTTTCTTTGATAAGTTTCTAACCGTTACTTCTTGTTCTGCCCTCAGGTGCTTGGTCGACCCCTTCCTCTCTATGGCATCTGTCAGCCAAAATTAATGTAAATACTTTCATTACTCAATAAAGAAATTGATATATAATTATTAGTAGAAATTAATTTAGGGGTACCATTCCTCTGTCTCCAAGTATCTACCCTCTTTTCCCCAAAATAAGACATCCCTGATAATAAGCCTGATCGGGCTTTTGAGTGCATGGCAATAAGGCCAAGCGCTTATTTCAGGGTTCAAAAAAATATAAGACAGGGTCTTATTTTCAGGAAAACACAGTATTAAAGCCAGATTATCCAAAAATGGGAAAAAAAGAGTTTGATAATTTCCCTAATTTAATTTTCTTTTCAAGTTCTACCAACTTCTGATTTCATGTAGAGATCTGTGAAAGTATCTTCAGTATAGATTGGTTTCAATTGTGTTATCTGTGTAAATGTTCCATTTATTTTATTTGATACAATTTTTGGCATATTTTGCTTTGTTTGTGTGTTTGACTTTTCTACATATTCAGTATTTTAGAAACTGAATGGCTTTAAACATTTATTTATAAAAATCAAGTTGGAATCTTACATTTGTCATAATTGTCATAGAATTGCTGCTGTCCTTCCATCATGCCATAGATGGAGATTTGATTCTGGGTTACAGAGGTCAAAGTAGCAAGAATTAATGGGAAGAAATTAACTTGGTATAATGATGTTTACTCACACCAGCCACATAGATCAAATGATAAACAATAATGCAAGATACAAAACAGAAGGATACAAATTGAAGATATCTTCAGCAGCATTATTTCTTTTTGCTATAATTATTAGAAATCTGCCAATATCTTTCTAACCTACAATTCAGTAATTATGGATATGGCAATCATTCCTAGTTATTATGAAGGCTATTATTGTTGTTATTGTTAATTTGATTTGAAGACCAGTCAACTCCTCTGAGATTCTGGGTGGCTTACAATTACAAATTCAATTTGCTTCCGTAGTATGGAGCTCTAAATCAACTATTAGAATTAATACAGCTCAAAACTATAATTCTATTGCCTGGTTGCAAAACAGTTTTCAACAGTAGTTCCTCTATCCCTGTAGCTATAGTAGAAATGGCACCTACCATCACAATATATTGATTTTCTTACTTGTCAACACAAACATACACATATTCTTTTCGAACGAAAGACCAAAGGGCATAATGTGGAATGGTATATTAGATGGCAGGAGCTCAATTTTAAATAGAACTAAAACATGATTTACGGTGGTTTTATGTTTCCCTAAAGTCTATAAATGAAAGATCTGGGAACTAGCTTTACATATTAATGCTTGTGTTATAGCTTTGAGACACTGGGTAACATAGATCCATGCTGGACTCTCACTCTGCAGTTGCCAAAGGGTAAGTATAGCACATGTATCATAGAAGTAATATTGAAGGCTTCTTGGTACAATTTGTAATTTTTAAAGAAAAGAAGCTTCTAAAGAGGAAAAACAGTGTTCATTCAAAAGCCTTGTGGGTGTGCGCCATTCAGATAAGGGAGTCAGTGTAGGAATGAAATACAACGAGATCTCACTGGTGCAGGAGAGCATAACTTATGTGCAAGTTGTTTGACAGAGAAAATCTGTTGGGTTTCCCTTTCATAAAAATTTAAAAAAGATAAATAATCCATTGTGTGCCTGGACTTTAATCTGAATCTGTGTTTATCCAGTGAAATCTAATTGCTTATACTAAATACACAACTTATTGTTCCTGAGCCATGTGTGCTCCCACTCTAAAATTTAGGTGTGTAATTGTAATAATGCAATAGAATATTAAATATATGCAGAGCAACAGTACAGATCAGATCATATAATATTATAATTGATATAACTGTTATTACAATTAAATCATTTATTCTTTTTTTATCTTCATACTGCCAACAACTCTGTCCTGGTTTACTCCTTTATGAGTGAGCCTTTAGCATGCCACTGAAATGTCAAGTGAGGCCCTCAGCCCAAAACAGATTACTCTCCCAAAACCATATTTTTTTATTTTATTCAGAAAGTTAAAATACAAGGTCCAAAAAATAAGAAAAAAGACATTTTACAAAAACAAAACAAAAGTAGATGAAACATTTTAAAATGTGCGTTAGAAAAGACAAAAAGACATACATATTTTGTCCGTCCGTCATCTCCCCCATTTGAATACTGACAAGTATATTGCAACAATAATAGTTTCCACCCTTGCAAAGCAGGCCTACAGTACGGAATGGTAACTAACCCTTTTTTAAAATATATGTTAAGGGGTCCAGTAACTGCACAAAAGTTTTTTCTAAAACTAACCCCTTTTTAAATTAAAAATTTCATAAATTTTAGAAAATATTTAATTTGTCTTTACAACTTTCTTGTAGGTTTTCCTAATTGATTATAAACTTTTAAAAATTTTGGTAGTAATGGTATGTTTATTTGGCATCCTTTTTAGGACATTCAAAGCAATTGAAGTCTCAGAGGCCATTAAAGTATCCAAACTAATCAAAAATCATAACAAATGCTTTCACTGCATGTGTATGTATACTACATTGTTATGCATGCAAAGCAATGTAGGAGCCAAGCTTTCCTATAGTTATAAAAATGAAGGTAAATCCCTGAAAGATTTATTCCATTTTAAAAATCATCCATTGCTCAATAGGTAAGTATACATTTATAGAATATACACTTATGTAGAACTCCAAAAACTGAGGATTAACTTTGTTGTAATTGGTATCAATTATGTCCAAGAAATCTCTAATTGTATTGTGTTAGTAGTATATCTTATATTATTATTTATTTAATTAATGTATACAACACCTGTTTCCCAACAACTGAGGATGGTTCACAAAGTAAAAACACAGAAAAGGTATCAATAAAACAATATAACAATAAAGATAAAGGAGCAAAAAGATGACAAAACTGGACATTCCATTATTTCAAGCCAAAGCAAATAGATTATCAATTTTCTCTTCCCTGTTTCCAATAAATCTACTTCATAAATATCAATGCATACTACACAGTAGTGGGTTCTAAAACCCTTTATTACCGGTTCACGCGTGCGCTCGTGTGCATGCGCAGAAGCGTCCCAGGTGGGTGGGCGGAGCCTCCCGCCGCCGCTACCAGTTCTAAGAACCGGGCCGAACCGGGAGCAACCCATCGCTGATACTACATGTTCAGAGCATATTATTTATGAAGCTTTGACAAAGTTAAAAAAGAACATTTCCAAATGTGATAAAACCAACATTTATTTTTCTTCCTTTTCTAAATTTCTATACTCTGATCTCATTCTTTTCTCTTTTAGGGGCATAGGCTATTGTTTTACCAAATAATTTTATTTCAAGGCATCCCAAACAGTTCACATATTGGTCATTTTTTTAATTTGGAAAAAAGCCTATATATTTCAGTTGTTTGTTGATGATAAATAAGCTAATGATATTTTAGTAATGATTTATTAGAAAACCACTTCCCACTTAGTGCAGCATTTTTCCATAAAACCCATGACTTTAAATGATACATGATCAGAGATTACAACAGAGCTAAACCAATAATTTATCAAAATATTAAAAATTAATCACAGCCAGTATATGTACATATGGGGTTGATTTAAAAAGCATGCTCCTCCTTATTTGGACTTAATTGTCTCCATATATTCATGAAATTAAATTGCTGGTGATTAGATTCTTATTTTTGCTTGAATTCAATCAATTCATCAATCAAATTTATTTCATAAATACATACAAAATACATACAAAAATGAAGAACTAAGAAAGAAGATTGAATAGTTGTTTAAATAGAATCAAAGGTATAATATGATAATAAAATACTGGTAAAAGTTGAACTTAAACAATTAAAATTAAATTAGTAAACTAATAAAACATTAATATATTAAGAAAAAATAATTTTAAAACTTCCAAATTATTTTAAGAACAATAGAACCTTCATAGGATCAAGATTTCTTTGATGAATAAAAATAAATAAGCTGTAATAAATCCAAATTGAGAAGGCTGACCTCAGCTTGAGGTCTATCAGTAATTGTGAAATGATTAAAAGGAAAGGACCTTCAATGTTTCTACCCATATCATGTCCCTGTAATTATCTGTGGAGAATTTTAATTGCTACAATGCAAAACCTGGCAACATTATATGTGATAAATGTTTTTTGTCTGAAAGAAGAAAATCAATGAGAAAGCCTGTGTTTTGACCTCTAAACTGTGTCGGGAAAAGAAAAATCAAGGTAATAGGAGCAATATAAAAGCACATATGTAATTGTCTCTATGGCCCCCTATGCTACAAAGACAAGTTATTTCATACAACAGGACTTTAATAAACATTCCATTAAGAACTAAAAATAAAGACAGATCAAGACCGGTTTTGAAAAAAGTTCTTTGAAAAGCAGACTACAGTAAAGAATAGACTAAAATCATTAAATATCTGCCTATTTCCATCTAAAATAAGTTATGTGAGCTCTTTTGTGAGTCTGAATATAGCTAACTTCATTCTGAAGTTTTCTGTCAAGGCCCCTTTCTCTGATTATTCTTTTATCCTGACTATATTCCAAAGGGATAAGTTGCTGAGATGGCAAAACAAGCAGTAAGTTTCTTACAAATTGCTCAATTCCTTGAAATCTAATTCTGAACCAAAGTTGGATCCCAAATTAACCCCCCAGCTATAAGTATTTTATTCACTTACAAACAAGAAATGTTTGCAAAATTTCAGGTTTGCCTTTAATTAGAGCATAAAATATATATAAGCTTCCTAAAAGTCCCCATACTTAAGTACCCAAATTATGTAATACCTGTCAATTTCCAAAATGTGTTCCCTAACTATATAATTAGAATATTTATACTCCTCTAGCAAATTTCCACTGACATGGAACTGGTCAACCCACTTCAGCAAGACGTAGCTAATGCTTAGATGGAAACATGCAGGAAATCCCAGGGCTGTATCTTAAATTGAAATTGAAAATGAACCACAAAAGAAAAAAACAAACTGATTCCTTCGTATTTATTAATTAATTTGTTTATCTAATTTATTTAATTTTTTCATTGCACTAATACATTTTTTTCTTAACTTTTTTCAGTTTGTCTGGAATTTTTATTGTCATGTTCATAATATTTTGGTAGTGCAGTGGTTAGAATACAGTATTTGCAGGCAAACTCTGCCCACACCAGGAGTTTGATCCTGACTGGCTCAAGGTTGGCTCAGCCTTCTATCCTTCCAAAGTCAGTAAAATGAGGACCCTGATTGTTGGGGACAAATATGTTGACTCTATAAATCACACAAAGAGTGCTGTAAAGCACTATGGAGCTCTATATAAGTGCTATTGCTATTGCTATTGCTGTATTTGCTTAGCAAGAATAAGAAGATATTTTATCTGTCTCCAAATCATTAGCTCTCTCCTTTTATTTACTACCTGTTTGTAATTACTACCTGATTCAGTTCTATTGTAGTTTAGTAACAAATTGTTGATTTCCTAATAAAGTTTATTTGCCTTTTATGCTGATAAATCGTGCTCATCAGATTTATATCCCAACCATTTAAAACTGGGTTCATAGCATCCCAGCTTGTTCTTAAGGATGTTTCATTTGTATTGTTTTCTTGAAAAAAATTATCCAACTTAGTCATTGCTTTGCTGCTACATTCTAGCAGAGTATATAATTAAACCACCAATTCTAAGTAAGTGGAATAATCTCTTCTAATTTAAATGTAATAATCACTGGAGTGTGATGCAATATAAAAAAGGGCTACAACTTGTTGCAGATTTGAAAAAGTTTTAGGTATCTACATAAAGTCTATCCTAGTATGAGATTTATGTATACATGGATAAAATGAATATGCTTTTGTTGCAGGGTTCATAATAGTCCATGTGTCAGACCTACCCTAGCCAGATTGCCCCCTTAGGAAAGAAAGACCCTTGACTCCATTTGGTTTGAAGTGATGGGTTCTTTTACTAAAGGGTGCTAGTTGCAGTAAGTCAGGCTAGAACTAAATTTCCTGCATGAAAGTATACAAGTTTCTCCCCTCAATCTGTCCCTCTCCCCATGACCAGTCCAATTCCAGTCTAAGTGTTTTGGTAACATTCAATGTTTGGAGCAATTAGCATTCCATTCCCAAGCATCTCCAATCTCTGGGTGCCCTATGAATTCATGGTTGTGCCTTAAATTTAGAAGCTTTAATACATCAATATTAAACTCCTCTCCTGTTATAAAATTATCAATATTGCTTTTTTTCCTATTCATAATTTTTTATTTGACTCTGATTAGGAGCATATATAGATCCTGGAGTTAATGTTTTATTATCAAGTTCCCCTTCTGTAAATATATACAGTATCTACTACTCCCTCCCCCATCTTTTAAAATCTTTTCAACCTTGAAATTCATGCCAGTTTTAAAAAGAATGGCTATTCCTCTTGATTTATTAGATCCTTGTGCAAAAAAGTTGCATTTCATATCTGTCTTTCAACCTATTGTTATTGTATATGTTTCTTGTAACAGCAACATGGGGTTTAAATGTTTTAACATAATTAAGAATCGTTTTCCTCTTAATAGGATCTCTAACATTTAGAGAAATAGTTTTACATTGTTCACCTGTATGCATTTTTATCTTTATTTTATTATTGATTATTTTTAAAGCATCTCTACATAATTTCTCTATACAATAAAAATAATTACACCTCCAGGAAATTTTTGAAAGCTGAGTACCCATAAAATCTATCAATATGTCATCTGATAGTAACACAAGCATACAAAACATTAGTATTCTATTCACTATATAGATGCCTTCCTCCCATTCTCTCTTCAACCTTTGGTGATTGTCAGAGTTTGTTGCAAAATTAAATCCAGAAAGCACACACACAGGTAACTGATTCAGCAGAATTGATTTAAATAAGAAACTTCTTTATATACAAGAATATATATACAATACCAACAGCAGAGAACAGTTTCACTTCAGCGTTCAGAGCAGACAGAGTACAGAGTGGGCTGAGCCACGGCCAGCCTTCTATCTTAAGTTTCAGTTTCAATTCTCTGCACAGACTCAGATGTGTTTAAGCTCCCATTGGCTGACTTAGTTGCTATGCCTATTCATTGGCTGACCTTGTTACCATGGCTCTCCCAGTCATGAATATTCTAACAGTGATCACCCTCCTTTCTTACCCCTTCCCCCACCCCCATCCAAACTAAACCATACCACCATATCCAATGTCCTTGCGATCCTTAGACAAACAGCAAAAATTCTGCAGAGGATCCTTTAAGGATTTTCTGTATGGTCTGTGGGGAGGGGTCACTTACTGAGATTCCTTCTCTCCTTGACCATCTAATAAGCACCCTATTTTAATTACAATAATTCTTTAGCCATAGTTTTACCTACATTATTGTTTGATATAGTTCTTTTCTTTTTCCCTTTCCTCTAAACCTGAAGATTCAAAAAGAGTAAAACAGTCAATATAATTTATGTTACTCCAGAGCTCAGTGCTGCATTCTTATCTAATCTTCCACTTGTATTGAGTTTGCTTTCCACAGTTTCAAGGGCAAATCATGGATTCCTTCATCTCTTGTTAAACAGCTCTGCCAACAAGCTCTGCATCTCAGTCAAACTGGAAACAATTTTTGTCCTTGTGGCATAGAAAAAAATAAAGAAAGGAAAGGAAATTTGTATCAAATCTCATTCTGCATAAGTTTTTCTGTCAATGGTTTGAATGCCTTCACAGCAATAGAGCTACACTAATACCATGGGAAAACAGTATTTTCTCATAGTTCCATTTAATCTCCTCTAGTTCATTTGTTTTTCTTAGAATTTTCTGTTATATTTGAGTTCACAAATATAACTAAGACATCTCTAGATTTCAGTGTGTTCCTAGGAGACTAAACCCAATGAGAATGTTCAATATCTTTATCCGTTAAGTTCATATCACAGTGCACTTTGTTAATTTTAGACATAAGTAGTCAAATTGTTTGCTCCGCTTTTCTCTGCCACTCCTTTAATCGTTAAATTATTTCTCCTACTACCATCCTGTAAATCTGCTAACTCAATCTTTATTTCAGAAATACTTTTCTGAGCCTTGTTGATCTCAAGAGTCTTATTTGTAGCCATATTGTAAGCATTGCTGTCTGTCTGAGCAATATCTGCTATTGCCATGACATTTCTTAAATTGTTTATTCATTTACTCTGACATACCTGCCAAGTCTTTAGGTACTCCCACAGCAGATTTGTCCCATTCTGTTTTCATTTCTTTTTAAAACTGTTTTGTTAATTGTTCAATTGCTTCCATATCAGATCCCTGTAGCAATGCCTCCATTGCTTCTTCTTCATTGCGGGGAGGCTCTTCAACTGAGTCTTCCAAATAGGCTTTAATCCCCTATGCTTTGCACAGAGTTTATTTCCTGAACATCCTGCTTTACTTATTTATTTATTTATTTTATTTTATAAAATTTATATGCCGCCCAACTCCCGAAGGACTCTGGGCGGCTTACATCATAAAAAAATAAAACATATAAAAGCAATTTAAAAAAAACATCTATATTTAAAATAAAACATTCACACAACCATGCATGGGCCAATCAGGGCAACTATTGGCCCCAGGCCTGCCGGAAAAGCCAGGTCTTAACGGCTTTACGGAAGGCCAGTAAGGTGGGGGTAGTACGGATCTCGGGGGGAAGTTGGTTCCACAGAGTCGGAGCGGCTACAGAGAAGGCCCTCCCCCGTGGTCCTGCCAGCCAACACTGTCTGGCCGACGGGACCTGAAGAAGGCCAACCCTGTGCGACCTCACTGGTCGATGGGAGGAAT
>QLTV01003728.1:2117148-2151512 GCA_003457575.1 Thermophis baileyi | reverse complement strand
GGTTTCCTGCCTAAGCAGGGGGTTGGACTAGAAGATCTCCAAGGTCCCTTCCAACTCTGTTATTCTATTCTATTCTATTCTATTCTATTCTATTCTATTCTATTCTATTCTATTCTATTCTATTCTATTCTATTCTATTCTATTCTATTCTATATGAATGTGAGATGAACCTAGTCCATTTTTAATTAACTTTCCCATTTTTCTCATCTACCAAAATGTTTTCACCCAGGATCCATAAGAATTCTTTATCCCACATATTTTTATTTTTATTATTAGAACTTTTTTATCCTACGTTGATTACTTTATAAGTCACTCAAGGCAGCAAACATGCATAACAGTCCTTCCTTCTCCTATTTTCTCCACAACAATAACCCTGTGAGGTAGACTGGGCTGAGAAGTGACTAGAAATCCCAGTCTCCTGGTTTCTAAGGCCAGCACTTAATCACCATACCAAACTCATTATATGAGTAGCTAATGAGTAGATAGTGCTAATTATGTAACTCAGTGCAAACCCAAGACCTGTAGGAGAGAAATGCATGAGATTTTCTACCCTTGGTTTGTCTGAGCCTGAAAATGACCTGAAATGTTTCTTTTATTTATTAATAAGAGTGATATAGCCACCCATTCAGCACATGACTCAGGTCAGAATAAATCATCCAAAAATGACAATTATGAGCATATAAAAATGATGCAATGTACCAGTGGTAAAGAACAAAATATAAGGACATAAAATGCCAGGAAAGTTTCAGCCAGCGGGATCATATCATTATCTATCCTAAACTATGGAAAGAGCTAGATCTTTAATACCTTTTAAAAAGCAGGCAAGGTCAATGCCAAACCAAATTCCAGAGGTGACAACAGCAAAGGCATGACTCTTGGGCCTCCCCAGATTTCACTGTCTAAACAAGAGGATCTAAACTGCACTGATCCTATCAGAACTTACAGGATAAGCAGAAGTGATAGGAGATGGATGATTCCACAAATAATCTGGACTTGCACCATGAAGCAATAAATAGATGAGGGAGAAAATTATTTATCATGGCACCTAGTTTTAAATTTCATTGAAATCCAAGATATTCAGGATCATCTGATTGCGAACAAACACTGCAAGGCATATTGTTAGAGTTACTTATACACTTGTTCTCACCATGTGATCTGCTGAGCAGGTGCTCTTCATGAATAACAATAAGATGGATATTTCAATTACTTGAACTTACATTTCATTCATATTATTACTTTTTTGGGTTATAGTTTTTGGATGCTTATTTTTGTATCCTATGTTTTTATTTCTTGGTTTGTCTGAGAGATGGCCAACATGACTGCTGTGAGTTGAGCAGCATATGGATTATTTAAATTAAGTAAATATTTAAATAAATGGCTTCTAAACACTGGCTGAAACTATTGGAACTGTCTCAGTGCCTGTCTTGTGAAATAACATATCTCCAGAGACTTGGATGGCCCTTGCGCTGTCAGGCTTTCATAAAGTACTAAAGATCTGATAGTTAGGCATGTGTGAAGCCATGGTGATATTGTATTTTTAGTCATCCAAAGAATAATGTGCCTTTTTAAAATATTTGGTTTGTTATTTGTTATTTTAAACTGATTGTTAGGCACTCAGACTTCTGTTTTGAATGGGCAGCCATGTATAAATAAATAAATAAATAAATAAATAAATAATAAATAAATAATGTTTCCAGCTTGTCGGCTTAATTCATGTCACTAGTGTGATTTCTAATTTGCATTCAACCTTTTTCCCAGACCAGAACATCAATGTAAAGAAAACATGTAACCTGCAACTTATTTCCTTAGGGATCTTTTAAAAATAAATAAATAAATAAATAAATAAACAAACAAACAAACAAACAAACAAACAAACAAACAAACAAACAAACAAACAAACAAACAAACAAACTGGTGTAGGTGTTGTTTTATTCTATAGTCATCTCTTAATCAATGTGAACACTCCTTGCCTATCTCTACTTTGAATCCCAAAGTAAAACATCATGAAGGAATTAGTTCATTGTTTCTTAATTTTTAAATTAAGAAGCAATGATGAAAACCAAAAATAAATAATAGAACCCTTTGTCACCTCATAAAAATATAGTTTCAATGGGAGGAAAAGCAGGAAGCCGTGCTAATGGTAAATCCCAACTGAAATTGATAGAGAAATTTAGGAAAATAGTACTGCTAATTTCACTGCTGAAAATTAGCATGCAAAATTTTCAGAATCTGTCCACCCCCAGTTGAATAGTAATTCTTCTATGATTAAAAAAAAAAGTGGAGATGGAAAATCATTTGGTTAGGGAAAAAAAGAATTTGGAGTTGGTACGGCAGCAGGTCTTTGCTGGAAAAAAAAATAGATAAATCAGGAAGGGGGGGAGTTGTTTTCAACAAAAGAAGGAAACTATTTCTAGATACTTTCTTTAGGTAATACATTATAAAGTTATACTTTTAACTCAGGAAGCTATTCTTAATCTGACCCATCCATTGCTCTTGCCACTAGTCTTTCAAAAGAGAAAAGATGCCTCAAAGTGCAGCACTTTGAAAGTTCAAGAGTATCACTTGTGGGAATATCTGTACATGTGCTTACTCATTAACTATATATTTACTAAGGTAGGCTCAAAGATACACATACATGCTCTATCAGCCAAGGCAACTCATCCCTGAAAGGAGGACCGCATAATATATGACATTCTGCCACAGATTCCACTGGGAATAATGTGACATTTCAGTCTTGGTGAATCCATGATGACATGAACAACACTACAAGAATAATCAAGCTAGCATTTGAAGTTGCTATGGGACTGATGAATGGGACTGGATTTATTTCATTCACTTCTACAGTAACCATGGCAGCACACACGCTATCCACAAAAACACTGCCTCTCCCGCAGTGCTTTCTGGAGTGACCATGTAAACCCGTACTATCATATTGTTGCATGATTGTGTCAGGAAACACTGCAGGAGTAACACTGTATCTGTGATGAGCCCCAACTTCCAGAATTTTAACTTATAATAAAGGGGGGGGAACTAGAAGATGAATATATTCCAGCTATCTTGTTCAGGAAATAAATTAACCAGGCTAATTTTCTGTGAAGATTTAATTTAAAATCGGTAGAGAAATCTGTCTCCAAAGGCATACTGTAGAACAGGGGTCCTCAAACTTTTTAAACAGGGGGCCAATTCACGGTCCCTCAGACTGTTGGGGGGGCCGGACCGGCTGGGTGGGCATGGCTAGGAGGTCATGTGACTAGGTGGGCATGGCCAAATTAGCAGTCCATTAGAATGTGGCTGCTGGACTGTTTTCCGTAATCCGCACATTTGTGCTAATGATTAATAATGGCTAATTATTAATTTAATAATTAATAATGGCTAATTTAGTGATATCTGGAGCACAAATGTTTTGGGGAAACAGTCCTGTTTTAAGTCTAAAACCATATCGATTATTGGGAAGGCAGCGTTCAGCAGCCTTGACAAAGGGCAATATGCTTGGGAGCATGGAAGGAATTGCTTTATTATGTCTTGATGATCTTTAGCCTGAAAGTTTCCTAGAAAGGCCTGCTGTCTTTCAAGCAGCCTGCTGGAGGGTGGGGGTGGGAGGGCTTGTCAGCAAAAAGAAAATACTGGGAAGTAATGGAGGAATTCAGGAATAGCTCACCAGATAATCTGTGGGGAATACCAGGTTTAAGAACGCAATATGTTCTTTCTATCCCAACTGATTTTCTTGTTACGCTATCCACCCTGGGGAAGCACTTTCTATTTTGGCATCCCAGGAGACTATCCACAGCAAGGTTAAAGGACTGGCGATGGAATGTGCTTAAATCCATAATTGAGAGGAGATTATCTTCCTGTGTTTTTCAGCATGAATAAACTTTTCCCTCTATTTCAGGGGTGTCAAACTCAAGGCCCGTGGGCCAGATCCAGCCTGCTGGGTGCTTAAATCCGGCCCATGGGGCCAGCCTGGAAATATGAAGGGACTGGCCCGCGGTGCCTCTGGCAGCTAAAACAGGCTGGGTGCAGGGCCCCCGTATCTTATTTTCACCCTCCATGGCCTCCTGCAGCATTCTGCCGGCTGAAACTGGGCTGAAAAATGGGCCAAAAAACAGGTAAAAAAACAGGCCCATAATGGCCCAGAAAACGGGCCCCAAATGGGCCAAAAAATGGGCCCAAAACAGGCCGAAAACAGGCCAAAAAACGGTCCAAAAACAGGCCACGCGGCCTGTTTTCGGCCGGCAGAGTGTTGCAGGAGGCATCCGTCCCCCCCCACTGCCCCCCCCACCGGCCACCGGCCCACAGAGGAGAAATACAATGCTGATCCGGCCCTCGAAGAAATCCAGTTTACACCCCTGCTCTACTGCTAAGGAATAAAGTCAAATTTTATTTTGTTGATGCTATAAGACATTTGCCATTATTGGAGGAAACACCGATGAGTAATCAAACTCAGGTAAGCATACCTAACTTTTTCTAGCTTTGCTATTCTGTAAGCTCATACCAGCCAGCCCTTAAACAGTGGGGCTAAAAAGAAACAGCCTGACAATATTCAATGCTCTTTCTCTTTCTGCTTCTCTTTCTCTTTCTCATTCTCTGTCTCCCTCCCTTCCTCTGCTTCTCCCTCTCCCTCTGTGGGTGGGTGTGTGCATGTGTGGGTCTTTGTGTGTAGAGATTTTTTTAAGAGCATTTATTAGGATATATAAGGAATTTCAGCTTTTTAAACAAATCTACTTTAGAGTGGGTTAGGTAAACCATTACTTCTTTTTAAAAAGTGCATGCGTTACAATGCATTATGAGTTGCAATATTTATTTAGAATATACATTGGAGAAGTTATAGATACAAAACTAGATATATTAGGGAGTAGTGTAGAGAAAACTAAGTGGAAATGAAAGTTGTATTTAAAACTGTAAGTAAATATAAATTTGCAAAAGATAATGAACAATGATTGTCCACCTACAGCAGGGGTGTCAAACTCGCGGCCCGCAGGCCGTATGCATCACGTGCTGCCTCCGCCCCCATCCGCTTTAGCGAAGGGGGGAAGTCCTGATATGTCATGTGACGACGCCGTGATGATATGACTTTGACACCCTGACCTACAGTATGTAAAGAAATATGAAGCAGAATAGATTTAAAAAGTTCTACTGTCATGAGACTAATCCATATATATCTACTTGGAAAAGTAGATTCTCATATGATTTCTGGAAAATTTGTTGCTTGCATATTGGATATAAATTCTTGGTGTATGAATGGCTACATCATTGTTTATTTTTATCCTCAAAAGTTAAATCTAGTGGGTATTTACTTTGGGGCAACACTTCTATGCTACAGTGATTTTGTGTTGGCACATACCAAGTTATGAAGTTCTAGTATAATTATGCTTTTGCTAAGTATGCCATTACAAGCAAATTAATATTTTATCACAATAACTCCTAGCATTAATAATGAAATTAGTGCCACAGAAAACACAATGGAGTCTGTGTAATTACTATGAGTAATGTGAGCTAATAGTTAAAGCTAATAGTGTACAACCCCCTATATACCACAATTGCAGTTAAGGGGCAACTTAAAGAGGATTTAAATCCTTTTTGAGAGCTTTAAATTAAATAAATGACTAAATAAGGGTAAATGGAAAACTCTCTGTATGTTTTGTGGGTCTGGATACCATAAAAGACCATTTGCGGCTTACCTTACAAAAGTAGGGCAATTACCGCCAAAAAAAATAGCAGAACTTCATGCATTTTGATTATAGTTACAAACCAAATATCCCAATCCAGGTCCATTCATGAAATCCAAAACACTTGAGCAAGCAGACTGGCTTAATTAGGCAGGATAGGTAATAACTCATTAATCTTATTCAAGCATTCTCCTGGGATCCTAACTCCTTTTTATGCCTTGGAAATAGATCATATGTTCTGTTAGTTTAAGTCTTAAAAAGGCAGGGCTCAGGGCCACGACCTTCGAAATGAGACAGATAACAGAAACCAGACAACTGTCTTTCCTTCCAAGTGAGAATGGAATGGTCTAAAGCAGGGGTCCTCAAACTTGGCAACTTTAAGACTTGTGGACTTCAACTCCCAGAATTCTCTGGCTGGAGAATTCTGGGAGTTGAAGTCCACAAGTCTTAAAGTTGCCCAGTTTGAAGACCTCTGGTCTAAAGGGATACAGATACAATAAACAACATTGTTGATGGTATGTGCTGATATTATCTAAATATTATCTAAAAGGACTCTGCTAGTGTGAAAAGAAACAGAAAGGTTCTAATAGTTTATCAGAAGTGTAAGAGCCACTTTCTTTTATCTTTCTAAGTGTAACAAACCAAACATAAATAACCTTCAGTTGTTTCAACTGGAGCTCTGTGTCTCCCACAGTTTCTTGGCGAGTAGCTGGGTGGTCATGTTCCAATAAACAGTATATTTTGCTGCATCTATCTTGGATCATTTTGGTTTCCTTGTTTAAAGAAAAACTGCATTTTATTCCTCACACCAACCACACACATGACAAAGAATGGGGCTGTATAAATAATTTGCCCTTTATGAGCAGCTGCCTGGCCTCCCTGTCCCAAAACTTCCATAGTAAATATGAAGGCTTTGGGGGTGGGGTTGTTCTGCTGCTTTATCAGTGCTCCTTTGGAGACGTCTGTTTGCATTCACATGAAGAAGAATACATTTCTAGTTTGCATTCATATGTATTCGTATTCAGCATGGAAAGATATGAACTGCAGGAATGATAATGCATTTTTCATGCTCTGAGCCCTTTTATTTATTTATATTTCCTATTTTTATTTCCTATTTCTAAACTGCCCAATTCCTTCAAAGACGACCTCTGGGGGGTGGGGGTGTACAATATCAGAAGGGCCTAAAAAGATTTTTTTTTTCCTCTTGGCATGGTTCCAAATAGGCTTTTTGTGGAAAGAAAAGTAAGTATATGNAGGGAGAGATTTGTCATCAAAATTGTCCTTTTAAAAAAAACATATATAAATCATCATATCTCATAAAAATATAGCCCCAAAGCAAACCTTATAAAAACAACAGAGAGTAACTATGTCTCCCTTTGGATCTTTCTTGCAGTGAATTAAATTGTCAGTCCTCAATTTTTTCACTTCCATTTTCAGGATTTTGTCTTCTTCTGTACTATCTCTCATTTTTCCTGTTCTATGGCCAAGTTCCAATGATTTAGTTGAGAAGCTGACTTGGCACTTTCATTTCCTGATTATGTTATGTTGTCATGTTTTCTCTCTTCAATTTCCAATATTGTTTTTAGAATTTTGACAATGTTTTCTCTGATGTTGTTAGTAATGGTATTTTAATGCAAGAATTATTATCCAGCAATGAAAATTTTCAATTTCTTAGACAACTGCACAATATTTAAAGTTTATTTTAAAATGTAATTCACTTGCTTTGTTTTTCCAAAGTATGCTTATCAAAAATTGCCCTAATAATGTATGCAAGAGCACATTTGTCTTTGAAATTGTTCCTAGCTTTTTTGTTATGAGTTTGGGTCACACATGAATGTTTGTAGAATGGTAATTCTAATGGAATTCAACATTCACATGAAACAAAAGGAAACTAATGAGGAAGTAAAATTCCTGTTATTTGTTCTTCATCTTTTTTTTAATGTTACAACTGCTCACTGAGGTAGCAAACAACTCTGTATGGCTTAAATAAAACAAACAGATTGGGAATACTGAATAAATCACAAATAAACAATGGCTGAGGTTAGTTCATTTCTTGAAAATTCTACGAAGAGTTCTCACATGCAAACAATATGGAGGGATAGATCACCATTGTGCCCATTGTTCAATTAGGAAGCAGTTGCATATACTGTCTGGAATAACAAATTCTTGGACGTTTCATTTGGCCACTACTGCATTTTAAAAAATATGTAAACTAATCCCTTTTTGCAAGACTTAATTATTCAATTAAAATCAAAAGTAGAAGTAATTGTGCTTTTAATTTTTCTCTACTATTAAAAATGAGAGTCACACTAAATACTCACTTGGGCAGAAGGGCAAGGTATAAACTAAATATATAAATGAGTCATTTTTGCCAGGATATGAACAACCAGCCTGAATCTAAGGGACTTAGCTTCATACTCATTTTTCCCATTCTCCTGAAAAGTTTAGAAGCTTGCTTATCTATATTACAAAAATTCCCACAACACTAGCTTGGGGTGAAGTTAAGTGGTTTATTTAAACCAGCGGGCTGAACTATGGCAACTACATGGTACACCCGTTTTAAATCATTTTCTAAAATTGGACTGTCAGCCAAACCAATCAAATGGTGCTTTAATGGATACTTGGGCAATGAGAGCACTGAAATAGTTCCACTTGTGAATGTGAATGAAATGTTCCTCAAGTGGAAATCTAATCTGTACAATGAGTAGTGAAGCAGATTTATAATCGCAACATAAAGATTTGTGTAAGAAAATGCCTGATAGGGAGAGGCAAAGGCTAACAGCTAGCTAACTATGTCCTACCAAGAGGAGAGTCAGAGACCAAGAACTCCACATTGAGCATGTCTGGGAATAAAAGCAGAAGGAATTTCTGCAGTGTATTGCTCTTCTTTGGATTCTGCACTCCTGGAGATTTTGTGATGCATTTCTTAGTGACAGCACCAGGATGACCTTCTCTGGGTTCAGAAACTAAGCTGGTCTGTTTAGCATCTTGATGGAAAACCACCAGGAATTCCAGGGCTAAAAATTGAGAAAATGTCTTGGAAGACAGCATACCATTGCCAACATGGAATACAGAATTACAGAATTGGAAGGGACCTTGGAGGTCTTCTGGTCCAACCCCCTTCTTAACCAGGAGATCCTATACTATTCCAGACAAATGGCTGTCCAATCTCTTCTTAAAAACCTCCAGTGATGGAGCACCCACAACTTCTGAAGGCAAGCTGTTCCACTGGTTAATTAATCCACTGTCAGGAAATTTCTCCTTAAGTTCTAGGTTGGATCTGTCCTTGAGAAGTTTCCATGTGTTACTTCTATCACTAGGAGTCCTGATCACATTGAAGAAGAGTTTACTATTATACTCTTAGGTAAAGTTAAAAGTGTGTAGGGGACATTGGATGGACAGAAGAAAAATGGAATTCACCAAAACTGAGTCTAACTGGGTATAACCCTCGGCATCCACCATCCTGAGAATTTCTCCTCCTTGTCTCTCCTTGCCTTCACTTATGCTCAACTTTACTAACTACTAATTATAGCTCTCTTTTGTCACATTAAAAGTTGGTAGCAACTTTTGAAGTTGCATCCAAAGGTTTCAACTGAAGATTAGAGAAAACTCAGATATTAGCAGCAAGTTACCATTGATAAAATCAGCACAATTACTTCATTAAAAGTAAATGAGAAAATTAAGTCTAAGTCCCCTCCATTCCAAAATAAAAACAAAAGAGCCATTTTGAAAAGATATCAAGAGGGACAGTTCATAAAAAAGGGAGTATCCAGTATGTCCAGCTTATATAAGTGAATGACGAAATTTCCAATAAAGATTTCTAAAACTCTGCAGTGTTAACTGTAAACATGTCATAGATTTATCTTGAGACAGTGGAGTCTTCGGGAGGGAGGGGTCAAAAAAATTCAAGATGACAAACATGATTGCATAACTGAAGCCCAATCCCTTTGTATTTGTGTACATTGTACTCATATAAAAAATGGATGGGGTTTTAATTGCATGATCACGACAGATAAGCTTGAGGTTATATTTTTTTAATATTAGTGGCTTCTCTTCCCCTTTCCAACCATCAATCAACTCATGATTGATACAGGGCGACTAGTATGTTCAAGTAATGCAAAACTTGAAATATCGTTTCAGTGTTTCTACTTTCACAGAAGACATTCTTGCAATGTTTCAGATACAATTCCCAGATAAAACAAATTATATTGAATAATTGGAGAAGGATGCTCAGTTCCTCTGAGTCAAAATGTACACAATTATTAAGGTAGACTGGCAACTTGAAATATCTGGAAAAGTAACTGTTTTTCTTGCTATCTATTTAGACCAAAAATGAAATATTTATTATTTGTTCAAATGAGCTCTTCTTGAGTTGATAGTTTTATTCTATGACCACATGATGGCAGTACATTCCATAAATTGTCTTGTTAATGGCTGAAATGTAATCAACCTTAAATGTTCTTCTGAGTGATGGATTATGGTTACCAAATTTTTGGAGTTGGGTTTACTATCTGAATTAAATATTAAAATATGTACGAAAGTATAAAAATAGATAATTTAAATACTAAATGCTAAATTGTTGTCTACTTTCTTTCATTTTCTTTTTACAAACATCCTGACCAAATAAGAGATTCATCAAGGTACACCTGCAACATATGTTTATATTTCAAGATTCTTACGAACCCTGGACTACGGAACAAGCACCTTGCTCACTTTTCCTCCTCTCTTCCTATTTCCCATCTCATTTAATTTAATAATTCTGATGATTTTTTTTAATCTTACAAATAATATCATGCAGAAATATAACATATTATTCCATCCAGATTTTGGCTTTCAATATGCTTATGTTAAATGTTGTTGTTTTTTTTAAAAAAAAATTCAACTGTTTTGCTTTAATGGAGGCAACTTTTGGTTTCTTGTTTTCTTTAATTAATGATGTGAATTCTTTTAGGCTCCCTAAGGGATAGGTGTTTATGGTCCTAAAGGACGTATATGATTTGGGATGGTTCTCCTTTATCAGATAGTATGGACTCTGTGTGTGTGTGTGTGTGTGTGTGTGTGTGTGTGTGTAAATGCATATACATTCCTTTCAAGTTTCATCAAAGTCTGTTAATGTTTACACACTTTCATGAAAATCCTTAGACAAGGAGGACTTTGAAACTACAGGAGAGTAGTACAGGAGATCTACTAACAAAGAGATTCAATTAACCATGTAGACAATCTAGAGAAGCTTCCTTCACAACCTTCTCCTTCTACTCTTAATAAATTTGAAATAAATCATTTTAAAAAATATTTTTTAAAATAATTTGTAGGACTTTTTCTCTTTCAGCCACATCTCGACGCATATCAGTCTGAAAGCAACTCTAGATTCCATTACATCAAGCAGTATCAAAAAACTGAACTGATTGTAGCTTATTTATTTTTATGAATCCCTTCTCCTGGACCACTCCAATGAGAACAGACTGTGAAAATTATGCTGAAGATCCTTTTTCCCACTGCAGACCTTTGTCAATTTTTGGTTCACTCTCCTCAATCTGGCTACTGAGTTTCAGATCCTGGTATAGAAACCCTTGCTTAGCAGTTTTGCAAACTTTCTTGATTCTTTAAACAAAAAGATTAGTAACATTAATTATTGTGTTTTCTCTGTTTCCATTTAATCTTCACCCCTAGAGCAAAGCAACCAAAGGCCCAGGCTGCTATGATTCTTTCTTTTTCTTTCTTTTTCTTTCTTTCCTTCTTATTCATTCATTCATTCATTTTGTGTTGCAAGAATTGTAGAACTTGAAAGAGGGCAGTGATTTGGGCTACTTGTTCTCAGTATATTTAGTCAGCAGAAATAAAGGCAATGTTAGATCACCTGCAGACAGTTTATGGGAGTTTGGGGAGTAAAAATGATGATGGCATGGAAATGCCCGCCCTCCCTCAACTGTTCTTGTTCTTCTTGTCTTCCTGGCTGTTGAGCAGGCTACTATGACACTAAAATTACTATCAAAAGAGGAATCTTTATTATATAGCACTTAAGGAATGAGGGTCTCTGTTATTTATGGGATAAGCTGTAATAAAGGTCTATGAATATTTTAGTGGTATCACAATTACTCAGAGAATGTGCTGCAATGAAAGAGTTGTAATCCAGGTGTTAGAACTAAAAAATATTTTGCTGGGATTAGTATCTCACTGAGGGGATGATGGAGTGATTTTTCTCCCAATTTTTCCATTTCTTCTTTTTTGCAAACTGAAAAATAGGAAGGTAAGTAGAAAAGAGCAGTGAAGTTAAGAAGGCAGAGATTTTAAGAAGCAAGAATATCAGAGGCAGAATGCCTGAAAACCATCGCAAACTGATGGTCAATAAAATTTATTCTGAAGAATTTTTTGTTGGCTTTTTAAAAATATCCAGTGCACCTTAAGATGAAAAACCAATGACAGTCGAGGTTATAAAAGATGATCAACTCATTCAATTTCAAATATTAAGATTTGAACTCAATTTACAACAAGGTTTCAGTAGTCTTATAATTGTTTCCATAAAATTAATTCACAGTTGATTTTTAGAAAAGATAGATAGATAGATAGATAGATAGATAGATAGATAGATAGATAGATAGATAGATAGATAATTGATGATAGACAGACAGACAGATGAAAGACAGATGAAAGATAGATGATAGAAGTATAAATAAGATACTCTTCTCTTCTTTTCTAAGTATCCCCTTTAATTAATGCTGTATTTTGAATTGAGGTGTTGTGCATAATTCTATTTTAACATACACAAGGGCCATGGGACCCTTTCATTTTCCATCACATACTGACATCTTGTGGCCAATTCTTGCTATATAAGCATAACTACCCTGATAAAATTACTCATCAGATTATTATAGGAGAGAAGAGAAAAATCTTTATCTCTCCAGATACCATGGAACAATTCCATTTGTCTTTCTTCATCACTGATTGTGCTGTCTTTGATTGCAAAGAGATAGTTCAGCAGAACAACTCAGGAGTGCTCCAAGTTCCAGGCTCTGTTTTAAGATATTCTTCATTATAGGATTCAAAACACATAGATGGGCAAAGATGGCATTTATTTGTCTATTTATTTATTGAATTTGTATGCCACTATCTTATAGTTCCCTTAAAACTGCTGCCAAATCATTTTCCTCCCCCCAAATATCTATATTTATGTATTTGGAGATCTGTAAGTGAAGAGTGGGAAGTTCATAAAATATGATGTTCTGCAAAGAAAGACTTGGAAATATTTCTTACAGCAGCTGGATATGAAGTAGTTTCTGAAGCAAAAACAAAAAGAGCCTGAAGGTATTGTGCCTGTTCTTCTGGCTCATACAAGTACGCACATAGAGTTTCATTTTCCTAGGATAGCAAAATACTTCTGAAGAAAAATTTGGCAGTTCCTGGATGACACTCCCATGCTGATACTTCCATAAATGTGATCCAACCCTGCCTGGAAGGGAACATTTCGGTTAGTGCACTGATTCAGCTTCCATTAGCATTCTGTTCTCAGGTTCCCAACACAGCCTCTCAGCCACTCAATCATTACCTTTCTCATACGTTCTATTTTGCCCAGTATTGGTGCCTGGATGTCAGATTTTAATAAGCAAGTAAAGTCCAATAATGGGTTTGACCAATAAATGTTTGTTAGTATCATAATAAACAACTGCAAGAGATTAGAACTAAGGAGAAATTTCCTGACAGTTAGAACAATTAATCAGTGGAACAGCTTGCCTCCAGAAGTTGTGAATGCTC
The DNA here is from genome assembly GCA_003457575.1 of Thermophis baileyi. NCBI lineage: Eukaryota > Metazoa > Chordata > Lepidosauria > Squamata > Dipsadidae > Thermophis > Thermophis baileyi. The sequence goes on along the minus strand of QLTV01003728.1, from coordinate 2,138,097 downwards.
CAACATTGGAAGCTTTTAAGAAGATGTTGGATAACCATTTATCTGAAGTGGTGTAGGGTTTCCTGCCTAAGCAGGGGGTTGGACTAGAAGACCTCCAAGGTCCCTTCCAACTCTGTTATTCTATTCTATTCTCTTTATCTGAATCTTTCACCTTTAACAGGGAATCCTAAACGAGAAATTCATTTTTATCTGTAGCCTGAAGATACTTTGTCTTAAAGATTCTATGCAGCACTTTTTATATTTGGTAGCTGAATCCATACATATGTGGACAAGCTCCATTTTAGCCCAAGATTAAATGGATATCTTGCATCCCATCAGGAATGGATTACATGAAAGTTTGAGCTAACAGGAAACCAGTCCAGCCACAGGACCTTAAGAGCTCAGTTTTACCCACACACTCTCCATAGCTTCCTTTCAGTAAAAGGGAAATTGCTTAAACTGTAATTTGAGGTACACCACAAGTGGGAAATCAATGAGGTCACCTGAACAGAAGGCCTATGTGCCCTTTCTGCCTGGCCATTTACAAATATCACTGCTGCCTGAGTACAGGAGTAGATGACATTGTCCTTTTCCCATTCCTGATGGATTATGTGCCATCAAGTGAGTGTCAGTTCTTAGCAACCCCAGAGACAGATCTAGCCCATTGCAAATGTATCCTGCATCCTTGTTTTCCAACTTCAATTCAATGCTATCCAAAAATCCAAGCTGTGTTAAGCACGTCAGAAAGACATAGTCCCAAAAGCTTCTGAAGAAGTGAAACGTCTTCAAAGAAAGCTGAAGAAGCTTCTTGGATGAGAAGCGAAACGTCTTCAAAGAAAAAACAGAAAGTCCAATTGCCTCTTGAAAAAGCACCTTTGGGACAACCATGACCTGGACGACTGAGAATCTCCATAGATAGAAAGTCATAGCAATTTTAGTTCTGATTAGCTGCAATGCCTGCACGCACCCTCCCTTCCTTCCAGTGACTGCACATGACATTATGCAGCCTATTCATCCTGGTCTGCCTGGCTGCTATGTTCTCTACTGGTCGGCAATTACTATTTTTTAATGTAATTAGCAATAGCAGTTAGACTTATATACCGCTTCATAGTGCTTTGTGTAATTCATCCAACAATGGCTCATTAAATCAGTGAATTATATTCCCCCTAGAACAGGGGTGTCAAACTTGCAGCCCGCGGGCCGGATGTGTCATGTGCTAGCTCTGCCCCCACCTGGTTTAGCAAAGGGGGGGGAAGTCCCAATACATCACGTGACGCCGCCGTGATGCCGCGAGTTTGACACCTCTGCCCTAGAATGCTCTATTCAACAACTATATCACCAGGGGTGGGTTCTGGATCCTTTTGCTGCTGGTTCGCTCAGGGCTGCGCCGTGGGCGCGCGCGCGCTTTGCGTGCCCGCAGCAATCAAAAATTAGCTTCTGCGCATGCGCAGAAGTGAAATCCAAGATGGCGGTGCCCACGGAGACACCGACAGAACCGGCTCCGTGACATCATCACCGTTTACTAACAGTTCTAAAGAACCGGTTAGAACCGGTAGGAACCCACCTCTGTATATCACCCTTTCTGTTCCTGTCCAGGTTTCTTTTCCATTCTGCCCACAATACTGCAAAGCTTGTTTTCCTCCACTCTACTTTTTAACTATAACAACATAGTAATGTCCCTGCTTTCTTTCCATGAAGCCAAGTTACCCATTCTTCCTTGCTATAAAATTTCCACAGATCTACAAAAAAAAAAATATCATAGGAATGTTCCTCTGCTCCTACCTGTTCCCCTATTGATCATATTACTGTACCATCAGAGCAATAACGGTACCACGTGGAGAAAAAATAAAAAATGTGTTGGTGTTAAAGAAGATAATGTGGGAAGGAGGTTGAGAGCATGCATGTGTGCAAACATCTGAAAAGCAAAGGAAAGTAGGCTAGTGAAGACAGAACAGTCCCTAAAACAGTGGTTCTCAACCTTTCTAATGGCACGACCCTTCGGGCATACCTGCCTGTGGTCGGAGAGCCGGTAGCGACAGCAGCGCGAGGCTTCGCCCGCCCGCCCGGACGCCGCCATTTGGGATCTTTTACCCTCTGCGCATGCGCAAAGCGTTCTGCGCATGCGCAGAGGGTAGAAGAACCCAAATGGCGGCGTCCGGGCTACCAGCTGACGGCGACCCGCAGGCACGGCCGAACCGGGACCTTTTTACCCCTGCAGTGACGGTGGCACCAAGATGGCGGGCTAACGCGCGCGGCGACCCCTGTGAAATGGTCGTTCGACCCCCAAAGGGGTCGCGACCCACAGGTTGAGAACCGCTGCCCTAAAAGGAAAAGGAAATCAGTCCATACAGGAAACAGCAAGCGAGGTTTCTCTTCCCTGCCCAGATTCAAGGGATGATCAGTCAGGCCCTGTAGTGACTAAAGTTCAGACTGAGCCACCCCACAGCAATCCAGAATGGTATTTCTTCAGTTGGTGTAAGAAACAGCTGGGAACAGTCAGGAGATAAGCAGCTTAAGTTCCAGTGTGGAACTGCCCAGACAGTAGCATGGAATCACACAACTGCAAACATCTGGTATGCAGACACCCAACTTAGAAAACATCTTTTTCTAAGCATGTTTGCTTACTGGGATATTTTTTTAAAATCTGAAGCTCATAATTTAATATGGCTGTGTTGTCCTATTATATTTCCTACATTTTGCACTTCGCTTTTATATATAGATTATACTGAACGCTGTCCAAAAGCCATAACAAAATTATTATAAATAATATTGTTAACTTATTTAAATAACACTTAAGGCGATATCATAATATAAAACATGAATAAAACCATCTAACTAAAAACAAAAATTCAAATCACCATCCTTATAATTGTAGTACCCTGATATACAAATGTGGCTTTCGATTGCTCTGTTTCATTCAAAGAAGAGACCATTTTATATGTAAAATTTGGGTTCACACATAAAATACGTTGCTCTAGACTCCAGGTCCCAGTGAGCCATCCATCTTATATATGTTTCAAGATAATGATAACTTCCAAATGCAATTCAAGATTCTGGTTCTCACTTGTAAAACCTTCAGAGCCTAGCTATCTGAGGAACCACCTATATCCAGTTGTCTCTGCCTACCCAGGACAGTTTAGTACTGTACTATAAATTCTTCCCAATATATACTTCATTTATTTCTCCCAACCCTCAATTGCAATAGTCCTTGCTGTAAGACTGAATATTAGCAAGTCTGATCTGGGTCCACTGACACTATCCAAAGGCTCAACAGCTACTCCAAGTGGTAATGAACTCAGGCTGTCCCTCTCATTTACTAAATATTGAGAGTGCCAATATCTTCTTCTTCTTCTTCTTCTTCTTCTTCTTCTTCTTCTTCTTCTTCTTCTTCTTCTTCTTCTTCTTCTTCTTCTTCTTCTTCTTCTTCTTCTTAACACAGTTGGAAATCCTTTGTTTCTTAGTTGAGCTAGAATTCTTCCATCTCTCAAATCTTCCGGGTGTCACCATTTGCTTTTATCAGCCCATCGCTTCTTAGCCTTTTGGCTAAGATTAAGTGTACCTAACATTAAATAACAATTAAATAAGAATTGAAATGCTCTGGAAGTATTTGCAAGAAGGTGAGAACAGTAGCAGCAGCAAAATACTTAAGAAAAACAGGAAATCCCTTAGATTAAAAACATTTTTTGCTGCTTGTTAAAAAAATGAAGGAGTGGAAGAGTCATTGGAAGGGGGTGGGGAATTCAACTCTGGAAAAAACTGAACCTTGAACTGAGCCCAGACCCATAGCTGGGAATCAGCCAAGCTGGCAAAACGTTTTGCAATCTAAAACTTTATAGATGTCTTTATAGATGTACTGAGATAACACTTAGAATTCCCAGCCAGGATAACATATGAGAATTTGAGGAATTGCAGTCCCAACATGTCTGAAAAGTGCCAGGTTGGGAAAAACTTTGTTTGGTAGATCAAATCACTTGACTGTGGAAGCAAAAAAAAAAAAAAAAAAATATTAAAAAAAACTGAATTGTGAAAAAAAAGGAAACTTAATTGTAAATAAAAAAAAATTAAAATGAAAAAAAAAAAAAAAAAAAAAAGCCCTTTGAAACAACTGTGAAGACTGACTGCAAAGGAATCTTCCACAGAGTATGTTACTGTAATAAGCCAGGAATACACTAGTTGAATGCAAAATGCTGACTTGGTAAAAAGGAGAAAGATTAATGACATGGCTAAACAAGCTTTAGCAAAGATATCCATGCTAATTGAGCAGATGCATATTAATCAAATGGGCTCCTCCCTTTTACTTTTGATAAAGTTACTTTAATCTCTCTCTCTTTCATTTCTATTTTTCTTGCTGAGGTCTGCAAAAAGTCAAAAATCCCTACCTGATTTGACATGTTGTCCGTGCATTTCTGTCTTTTAAGTTTGTATAGGAACCTTTGAAAATAGTATTTGAAAATTACTTTGAAAATTTTGGAGGTTTTATTTTTAAGAAAGTTTGAGAAAGAATCCCTCATATGGCAGCGACTAGGATTGTGTGTTCTTTGGATTTTGTTTTAACCTGTCAGCAAATGAGTCATGTCGAAATAGTATTTTGCAATCTTTGTTCTTCAGAATGTTAGTAGTGCAGTCACCTGGACTGATAAAACATGTTTGAACAACCTCATGAATCTTTTTCTAATAGCAGGGTTGAATCACACTAAACATGAAAAATCATGTACAGTATCTGCATTTTCAAACATGTTTTGTGGGAAGTATGTGTACCTCTGCAATAATGTCAAAACTTCCAGAGGAGGAGGATGTTCTTTTCTGTAGTTTTTGCTACCTAAACTAGGTAGGACCAGTTTCTCTGCCAGAGACCAACTTTGGCAAAAGAAAAACTAGAATGTTTATCTTTCTTAGAGACCATAATGCACTGTCTAGAATCTATAGCCCTCCCACGCATACAGCCCAAAGTTTGGATCCAGTACATAAATACCACAATAAAAAAGACCAACTAGAGAAAACACACAAAATCAACATTTTCAAAAGAATAAAACACACAAGAGAAGAAGAAGACAACACCATGCAACCTTCCTGACTACCCTCATCAGCAGAAGCAGTGATGGCAAATTAAAAACACAGGTCTATTGTAAAACTACCCACACCATCCAAGTGCTCCACAACCAAAGTAACAACCCAACCTCCCATAAGAGAAGCTCTGTAAATATACTATTCATATTAGCACAAACACACTGCAGCATCCCTGAACATTAGAAAAATGAAACTAGAAGACATAACCCACATATAATCACAATATTAACTAAGAGATCGGGAGAGAGAGAAAGAGAGAGAGAGAGCAGAGTGTACAGGGGCCTATCAACTATTGCTGTTGATCCATTGCTATTGCTATTGATCAGTCTTCAGGCTCTTGTGGAAGTCAGGAGGATGGTAGCCAATCTCACCTCAGGGGGAAAGATGTTCCAAAGGGCCACAGCAGATTTTTTTTCTCAGGCCCCACCGGTCAGAATTCCCTGACCGATGGGGTTTGCATTTGGGAAATAATTGAAAAATAACCCTAAAAATCAGACACCAAAACATAAGAAGAGTAATGTAGTGTATGCAATCCAGTGCAGTGAAGTGTGTTCAGAGCTCTACATTGGAGAAACCAAGCAGCCTTTACACAAGGGGATGGCCCAACACAGGAGAAGCAACACCTCAGGACCAGAACCAGCAGTATACCTTCATGTAAAAGAAAAAGGGACACTCTTGAGGACAATAATGTTCACATTTTGGAAAGGGAAGATAGATGGTTTGAGGGAGGAGTGAAGGAATCCATTTATGCCAAAGTGGAAAATCCTTCCCTCAATAGGGGTGGAGGCCTCTGACACAACCTGGCCCCTATTTTTTATGCCGATTTTTCATCAATCCCCAAGATTGATTAGGACCACTTCAGAGGTTCAACAGAGAGCAGAGGTGGGATTCAGCAGGTTCTGACCAGTTCTGGAGAACCAGTAGCGGAAATTTTGAGTAGTTCGGAGAACCGGTAAATACCACCTCTGACTGGCCCCGCCCCCATCTATTCTCTGCCTCCCGAGTCCCAGCTGATCAGGAGGAAATGGGGATTTTGCAGTAACCTTCCCCTGGAGCGGGGAGGGAATGGAGATTTTACAGTATCCTTCCCTTGGAGTGGGGTGAGAATGGAGATTTTACAGTATCCTTCCCCTGCCACGCCCACCAAGCCACGCCACACCCACCAAGCCACACCCACAGAACCGGTAGTAAAAAAATGTGAATCCCACCACTGCCAGAGAGGTCGCACTTAGTGACCTACCTAGGATAAAGGATTTAGGAGTTGGAACATTTACATTCCAATGACTAGTCTAGTCACTTAATAAGCATATCCAGATTAGGTGAGAAATGAAACTCCCTGGAAGATATAACCCCCTAACCAACTAACCAACTTGCTCAGACTGAAGAAGCTACTTGTATAAGCAACAAAATGTTTCAAAGCAACAAGAAAAGAAGTCCAGTTGCCATGCCTCAACTTCCAGACAACTCTACCTGAATGACTGAAAATTTTCATCAACAACAAAGGAGTATGTGAGATGTTTGCAGTCTTTGAACTGATTTTCTGGTTTAACTTTAATCAAAGATGCAAAAGATAGACAATAAAAATTGCACAATTCTAGCTGTCCAAATTGAAGAGCAGGATTTGCAATTTCATATAAATCTTGCAAGAACATATGTTGAATTTATACACTTGCCTTTTTAAAAAAATGTCACTTCTTTGCCACTAAGGCAAAAAGAAGCTGGTATTTTCCCATTTTATATCCATCTCATGCACAAAGCCAGACTGATGGCCAGGCTAATCTCACTTCAGTGCTGATTGACTGGTGTGCAGCAAGTATCATAGTATTGCTGGGCAGACTAAACAGTCAGCATACAACAACTTCCAGTGACTCACACTGCCTCTCCTCCCCAATCATCCATTATCCCTTGGGACAAATGACTCACCCCACCTATTGGTAGAGCTAAATTAATAACTAAAGGAATGTGGGTTGATACATGAAATGACATTTCTACTGTATATAATTGCAGTTACAAACAGTACTGTGCGACTTTTCTGTTTGTTCAGCATGAAAGCTATAATGAAAAGTTAAATTCTTGAGAATAATGGTGGATATACATTTTGGAGTCCCTCAAAAAAGTTATTGCATAATTCATATATAGTGCAAATATTGTATTTATAACGTCAAACATCGCGGGCAAAGGTTATGTACATAGAACTTTACTTTTATTTCATGCAGCCTTTAGCTTAATTTCAAAACTCATATGCCAAACATATTATCATGATTCTCATAAGGTTCATCTGTCCTTTCACTCTCAATATATTTGTGTGAAAGAAAAGAGGAAGGAAAAAAAAGTGAGAGGGGGACAGTGTCCTTAACCACTTTAAGCTCTGGATTAGAATTGCTCACATTCCAATTAGTTTCTTTGCCTTTTCAGTCCATTTTTGCTGAATAGTTAGCCATGTATTCTATTTGTGTTGAATAAAGCTTTTCAGTTTTTCATGGTTCTACTAATAGAAACATCTACTTGAGGCTGTGTTTGAAAGCAACTTAGTACTTGCACTTGGATAGAATATGGCAGTTCTCATTGGAGTTATACAAATATAACTTATTGTTCAACATGTTATCTCAATGTATTTAAATGCTTTATATTTCACCTGAGATTTGCTAGAGATCCTGGCTTAAAGCACCTGCTCTGTTTTATTTTGGAAAAGGGTTGCCTAGGTAAGCGCAGCATGAAGATTTGACAAGAAGAAAATGGATTTCATTGGGTGTTTTATTATGCTCCTGTGTGCATAACTGAATCAAGAAGAACCTATATACTGCTGTTGATTAGATTCTGGATAATTTCTCCAAGATAGTAGAATTATGCTTCCATATCTAATTAAAAACCACTACCTTGCCTGCCAACCTACAAAGGCTAACTTCTCAATTTGCCAAGCCTGGCAGCAAAACAATGCAATGATTAAATATTACGATGTCTGCTAATGGCAGGACAATAGCTCCAGGAGTCTTTGTAGCAATACTTTGTTCTTAGCCTTCTTCATTAAGTAGCTCTGCAGAAAAATAATTTGTATTTCCTTTTTACTGATCAAGACATTCACCAGCTATTTATTTTTCAGTACAAAATGAGGTTTAAGGAAGAAAAAGGCAAAGATCATCATCCTGTCCTTTACTATGCTGTCCAAAAGTCAAATTAACAATTTATTATAAACACATCATTTTTATCTCTTTAAAGCAGGCATGGGGACGTATGGCCCTTTTATGACTTGTGGACTTCCACTCCCAGAATGCCTGAGCCAGTATACATGGCTGGCTCAGGCATTCTGGGAGTCAAAGTCCACAGGTCGTAAAGGGGCCATTGTCCCCCACCCCTGCTTTAAAGGAACATTAATATAGGGAATGAAGAGCTTCCAAAACCTAGGAAGAACTTAAAAGAAAACCAAGATGGTGTTAGTAATTGATCAAGTTTTAATTCCTGTCCCTTTGATTTGCTTAGATTTTTCTTTGTGAAACAGTGTAGGACAAATTAGAGTTACCAATGAACTGTGGGCATGAATGTGTATCCATATATGTATTTCCATTTGCTATGTAGATTTTTTTCTCCAGAAATCATGAATGATACTAGAGTACATTCAAGAGGAAAATAATTCATCAGGGTAAGTCCAGAGCACACAATTATTTAGTTAACTGTAGCATGTACATTTTTTCTTCTCCCATTCAATCATGTCCAATTCTCAGAAGCTGCCAGGAAAGTTCTTGCAGCTTTTTTGCAAGGTTTTTCTAGAAGTTGTTTGGCATTGCCTCTTCCCTAGGACTGAGAGAAAGTAACTGGCCCAAGGTCACCCAGCTTTCTTTGTGCCTAAGGCAGGACTAGAATCCAGTCTCCAAATTTCTTTATGCTTTAACCACACTACCAAACTGGTTCTCTTGTTCAACGTTCAGCCAAAGTATTTAAGACACAAACGTTGCTTTGGAAATTTCTATTTAGGGTACATTTTTTCCCCGATTAATTTCGATCACCTCTTTATTACGCTTTCCAACCCTGTTTTAGTCAGGGTTGGAAAAGTATCTTAAAACCTATTCTTAATTACCTATAACTAGCAATCAGATATATATTGCTGACTGAAAGAGAAAACAAACATGAAACAAAAAAGCAAAGGAAAACCCAAAAAGCAAAGGAAAACCTGAAATTATTTATTGCAATCAACTTTTAACAAAATGTAACATTTTAAACAAAATTTAACAATTAAATCTTTTGACCTCATCTCTTTTCTTAGAATAAAGGACGAAGATTGCATTTTGGCCAAAGAGATGAACTAATTTCAGGTAACTAAATTGCCAGCAATATGTTCTTGGTGAGCAGAACCATTTTACTGCATTCATATTGACCCAGATGCCTGGTGCTTGTCTGGTGTTTTCCCAATAAATGCATGGAAAAATATACATATATAGTCCCTCGAAATTACCCTATAAGGACTCTAAGCCTCCTCCATGGATCCTATAGGAAGCATTTTAACATAAGACTATACTTCAGAAGAGCTATTTTACCAAATTTATAAAACAAAGGGGTTAGCCCCTTCACTAGAGATTTTTTCTCTCAAAAGCAAATTCCAAAGTAATTCGGTTTTTAAAATAACCCATGTTTATAATCTTGGTGCACCATAACAGAAAAATGATTCCTCAAAGTTATGATGACTGACTCCTTAAATCTTAGTAAAATTTATGAATGAATGAATAAACAAAATATCGGCTCAGATATTCACCCACAATTCTTTTTTTTCCTTGTATTTCCTTCAGGATAATTAAAATTACAAAAGGAATGGTTTTATCTAGATATATCAGCTGAAACTGTGTAAGGTGATAAAACTGTGCAACCACCTTTGAACTGATCAGATCACAGTAATTAGCTAATCTGAGCTGTATCTGTTTATATTATATTGAATTCAACATTTGTTGAAAGAAAAAAATGAAAGCAACAATGATTTTGTCATTTGGGAGAATGTGATATTTCAAAGCATAGCACATCAAACTCTAGTGAAATAGGGCAGGAATAAAATAACTTAGAAAAATACCTTAGTAAAAATGTACATACATTGTGCTTTTAATCTGATTTGCATTACAATTTTTTTTTACAGGCAGATGGATTTTACTGTATCATTTTATATAAAATTGGCTAAATGCAAATACAATATAGCTGATATACAATAATCAGATATAATCCTTGATAAATCAAGGATGAAATACGATTGATAGAAATTGCTATGTAGTAATTAGTGAAGATTGTAATTTAAAAATGTTTCTGTGTAGGAATCAAACCCTGTAACAGTTAAGAACCATTCTGGCTCTATTCTTAATCTACCATCACTGAAGCTGACAAAATCCATACAATCAGAAAGTTCTAGAAAAGATTTACATTGTGCACTCTGTGCTTGGATTTTTCACTCATCAACTCACATGTAAAAACTGTTTCTGCATTTTCTTCTCTGTTAAATGTCATTTGATTGACAATGGTATTCAAAGCGCATCATAGTTATTATATAACTGAGCAACTTTACAACACTTGTAAAGGATGTTGACTGTTATTATTTTTCTGCATTGTAGACAGAAAAATGGTAAAGCCTGAGCAATAAATAAGCTCCAGCTACAACCTCAAACTATATCTATTCTTCCCAGTGAACATTAGTTAGAACATTAAAGAAATAAGCAGGTTTTACAGAAGTTATCTTTATTTTTACACAAAAGACATTGTATTGTTCATGTAAAAATGCTTTGGAGATATGAAATTATACAGTATGTTTAAACAACTAGAAACTACTTAGAAACAGTTGCAAAAACCAACAAATCATTTTAAATTGGAACATACTTTGCTGGTAAATTGTGATACTTTTAACTATATTTTTGTAATTTAATACATAAAATTTCAACTTTACATATTTAAATTTAAACAAGCATTATTTCAGTCTTTATCCCTTTTCCAAATGAGAGATTAAAGACTACTACAACTTTTAACATTCTTTTTAAGGGAGATTTTTCTTATTAATCTGGCAAAAATGCATAGAAGGGGGAAATGTATGTCCCATTCTAGCCTGATCTACATGTCTCAGCATTGCTGTATGGGGAAAAAATCTGGATAACCACCAACAATTGTCTTTTAGAAAGAGGCTTGTCTGCTATTGATCTCTGATAAACACATCCCTAGTTTAAAAAAAATACAGACACCCTAATATCTTTGCATTCCATAGCAATGAAGAATTCTTAATAATATAATTAAAAGATTTGCTAGTACAGGAAGTCCGACTTATGACCACAATTGAGCCCATTTCTGTTGTTTAGTGAGACATTTGTTAAGTGAGCTTTGTCCCACAGTTGTTAAGTGAATCACTGCACTTGATAAGTTAGTAACCTGATTGTTAAGTGAACAATCCCCATTGACTTTGCTTCTCAGGTCGCAAAGGGTAATCACATGACCACGGGACACTGCAACCGTCATAAATCTGAGTCAGTTGTCAAGCATCTGAATTTGGATCCCATGATAATGGGGATGCTGCAAAGGTTGTAACTATGAAAAAGGGTCATGTCACATTTTTCAGTGCCATTGTAATTTTGGTCACTAAATGAACTGTTGTAAGTTGAGGACTGCCTGTACTAGGCAGTTATAAAAAGAGGAAACCAGAGAAAACCCATGTCTAAGCTACTTAAAAACCAGAAACTATAATAATATATGTACAAAACTTTGCCTGAATGTTCGAAGCACCTCAAATACAGTGCAATACTAAGTATTATGCCTATATTACAACTACAGGGCTCAAAAATCAACAACTTGGCTTAAGCCAAGGGCCAATTTTATGACCAAGAAAGCTTAACTGAAGATGCCTCAGTCCCTGTTACATGATTTTAACAATACTGCATGTGTTCTTATCAACTTTATTTATACCAAGTCTGATTCTGAATTTATATTTTATACTTAGCACATTATTATTATTATTATTATTTTCTCTTAATTACAGCCATAGGCTTTTACAATGACCGTAATTTTTAAACTGACAAAAATTGAACTTGTTTCAATAAACTACTGGTAACACAGGCACTGACAAAAGTTTGATAAGGAGGAATAAATTCAAATCTAATTGCTATTTTAAGACAATGTAGCATTCTTTAGAATATAAATTATTCTGGAGGGTTTTATTTTTTATAATAGTTATGAAGAGGATACATTTAAATTATAAATGTCATATATCTGGGAGGAAGGGAAAGGAGCAGAAGATGGAAAACCACAACTACCCTTTATGGTTATAGTCATATAACAGTTAAAATTTACATGGAGTACTACAGAGCCACCAAATACTGCACCCTCCAGTTATACTAGACTAGAATTCACAGAATTCCCAACTAGCATTTTTGCTTAAATGATGCATATGTTAATCAAATAACTAAGGTAACTTTAGTTTTTTTTTAAAAAAAGGTTTTCTCAAAACTTACAAAGTAACCCATTCTCTATTATCTCTGGGAAAATAGTTAAGAATGAAGCCTTGATAAAGTCCGTTTTTCTTGCTTGTACTTAAATCTTTTAAAGTTCACATTTGTTTTTGCCCTTAGTTTACAGACATACGAGTAAGCTAAAATTAGTAAAGTCTATAACACTAAAACCAATGCAAAATGCAGCTACTATTAACTTGTTCCACTGCTTTGAGCATGGCTTAATAAGATTAAGTGGTCACATATGGGATGGACTGTGAGAAAACACTATTAAATTTCAGAAATTGGAGTCAAGTTGTTTAGTAAAATCTTGATCCATAATTTATTTCCTATTTTTCTGAGTTGTTTCTTTTAATATTTAAGATATTAGGTGCATCAAAAGTAACAGCAGTTTGTGCTTTTATATCCAATTATATCAGACCTGGTCATTTCCTACTGATGTACTTAAATGTTCATATCAGGAATACAACTCAAAGTACTATTAGTAACAACAGCAATAGCAATAATACTTTTCTCTGAAACTATTTATATTCGCTACTACATATAGCCTATCAGAACTTTATCTCTTATTAAAAGATCTGTAAAATGTATCTGGACTCAATTATATTTAGAGCACCTTAATTGAAATTAATTAGATAAATGAGTTATAATTTTTCCAATTATTTACTTTAAGGAAGACTAGAACCAGCTCCATGTTGAGGCTACACCTGTGAAGATAAAGTTTCAGTCTATAAAAAAAAAGTACCTTCAAATACTATATACTTCTTGCCATTTTTTATGGTTATGGATTTCCAGCACCCTATGTATTTCTCCAATTCTCCAATACACCAGGATAATAAGGATCATGTTAGTTCACGCATAAAAATTGCAAAGCATGATTCATTACATGAAATGGAGAGTCAGCATACACTGTCCCTTAACCAGTTTGGCTCTCTATTTTGCTTTTGATGAAAGACAACAAAATGCAGTGCTGATATCAGTAGTTCTTCCAACCCCCCAAGTTTTACCTCTGCTTATGATGTGATTAAAAATTACACTAAAGGAGTAGCAGTAGTCCTCAGATGAACAAGGCAAATAACACTTTACAATTAATTTAAACTCTTGGAGAAAATTGTTGCCTTTGCACTTTGCATTTTCACTTCTATGCTTGTTTCTGCAATGATATTAAATACATCCCTTTACGCTAGATGTACTGTTATTATACACTAAATCATTTCTGCTTTTCATTCTGTGTATTATCTAATTAAAAAGATTTATTTAACACAGACATTTCATTGTATATAAGCAATTTCTTTGTTAAAATATCTTTATTAGTTAAAAGAACAACATCCACATAAAAGAGGAAAGCATTAGCAGGCTTAGGGGGAAAACCAAACTTTGCCAAAGTACCCTTGCCAAGCCCCACTCCAAATCCTAAAAAAAGATGATAAAACCCAATTATGCTCAGTGATCATAAAACACTGGGTGTTTGCTAAGGAGAAAAATAGAGGAAAGCTAGAGGTTATGTGACTGTGAAGGAAGGTCTTACAGAAAAAAATGGCATCTTGTTTTGAAAACAGAATCTTTGTTTTCATAAGATGCAAATAATTAATAACTGAAATTCTTTGTCATTTCTCTCTATAAAGTAAAGATTTAGCTAAATTAAAGAAAGCTGCTGACACCCAGGCAAATAGCTAGCTTCAAGCATAATCCCTAAAAGTAGGAAATAATGAACTTCGCTTTCCTACGGTCAATTTCACCAGTGGGGATATTCCAGATGTGGGAGAGCTGCAGCTCCCAAAATTCCTAGTCATCATGGTTGAAACCTGAAAATTATGGGAGTAGCAGCCCTAAATAATCCCCATGAAATCCAGAAAAATAATAAAAGGAGAATCTGTTGCATTTGGGAAGCAAGTTAATTACAGATTGACATTACAGCTAAAGAGTGTCTAAAACAAAATAGAACGCAGCACCTGAAGTTTAGATATAGAAACCTTAGTCCCGACAAACCTAATGTTAGGATGTACTTTTGATTCACCACACCCATTACAGGAAAAACAAGAAACATAAATCTGGTGTATTCAAGATTTGAAACAGCTATTCTGCATAGCAGTGATGATTTTCCACCCTGTCATCTATCTCTTCACGCAGGTTTCTGCTAATGTCCTAAACTTTGGTTCCAACTGATCTAAAAAGTCAAGTGCCTCTTCTTCTTGCTGATCAGTACAGCAGCCTACAGAGCCCGCTGGCGATCCTCTTCCTTCATAGTTATATGAAAGAATATAGTCATCGGAATGCTTATGCTCTTCATCTTGCCCACACAGATATACTTTCTGCATAGGAAAAAGAAAAAAAAAGGTCATTTGTTTCCTTAAACTAACAACAACATATGCCATAAAATAAATTTCATTGATTTACCTTTTAATGTTTAATTTTTAATCAGAGTGTGTCCTCTAATGGGTTCCTATATATAAAAAATGCACATGATTGGTCTATATTATTCAATCTATGAAGATTTCAAAAAAAAAAATCAGATTTCCACTGATCACAAATATACAACTTAGCATTTCTAAAGCAGTTGCAAATAAAATTAAATAATATTTGTATATGAATTTGTAATGATACACTGGTGGATCATACTGGCTTAGATTTATTATTGACATGTGTACCTAGCCCTTCTACAACAAGGACTCTCAAATTTTTAAAAATCATTTGTTTCGGTCAAAGAAAGAAGAACAAACAGTATGACAGGTGGGAACAAAACAAAGCAAAGCAAACAGACATTACAAATCCCAAGTCCAAATAAACAACCTTTCTTAACAATATGGTAATTTATAAACAAAGCAAAAAATATTTCACCTAAATCCAGAGACAAGGCAGCAAATAAAAAGAAGGTTCTATAAACAGTAGAGAATTCTCTATTCAGAGAATTCAGTGAGATCCCAAATAATTTGTCAGACTGTTTCACCCCACAGATTTAGACAGTTAAGTCTAACTCTAAAAATACATGCTGAAGAAATTGGTTAGCAATCTTACCTCAGTCAGACGAGGGTGTGTGAAATTCTGCCATTCTGAATAATTGTATCTGTAGTTATCCATCATGGACTGCCCATATCCTCTTCCAGATTCTAAAGTATGATGCCCTTTGACAGATTCCACAGTGTGCTGTCCCCTAACCGATTCCATGGTCTGGTGTCCTCCTTTGACCATTTCGAAACTTTCCTGTCCCCCAGTTTTTACTCCAGAAGCAACCCCGTGATCAGATGTAACTATGTTTCCTGTTTTCACAGGAAGTATGTTTGGATCCTGAAAGGGGAAAAATGGCAAAGCTTTTTTTTAGAACGTTTGAAGAGAAAGCAATGAAGATTTAGATGTTATTTTACAGCTGGTTTAGATATTAGAAGAACCGTAGAAACAAAAAATACAAACTTTTCCAATATATTCCATTTATGACATGTATTACTATGTGACCAATTTATTAAGCATCCCTCAAGTTGCTTAATTGCAAGTAACTGTAATTTGTTTATCTTCATCACCTTTGTGTATGACAGAATCTGGAGAGTTCTGTGATATTAGGATTAAATGATTACTTCTCATTTCTACCAGGCTGCATAGATACCTGAAGTCATCACATACAACCTATGTAGAATATCAATTTTGATTCAAAAATCATAATCCAGTGGAAACTGAGATTACATTTTTCTCAATGCCATATACATTCAGAAAACCATTAATCTAATGACCAAAACTGAAAATGTTTCTCAGCATTGCCAATTCTATTTAAAACAGGGCAGTATGTGCATTAGAAAGTAACATCTTTGCATTATTCTTGAGCTGTTAAAATAATTCTATTGAAATAGCAGGCTCCCATGCAATATAAGAATCTAGTTGATTCTCAGAATATAAGAATTAAATGAAAATATCTGCTTTTCAAATTAAAGCCATGATCACTTTTTAAAAGGAAGCCTGATATTAATGAGAATATTACAAAATATTTGTTGAATCCCACCCACAAAGCTATGGCTTTCCCTTCCAGGCACTGTAAAGAATGAAAATTATCACATCACAGCTGACATTGCCACCAATCTCCAAGATCCTTAGGAAGAACCCAAGGTTGCATCAGTAGCGTCACAAAAGTTGTAGTTGTTACTGTTGTTATTATTACGTTATATTTAAGGGGAAGTTTAAGATTTCTTCCTCCATTGCAAATTTCTCTACCCCAAAAAAGGATTCAGAATTTGGGAGGGCTATTTATACGCAGCTGAAGTTTAAATAATTTTTTAAAAAAATATTTTCACTCTTTCAGTGTATCTTCTTCACTTTCTCCTTTCCCACATTGCCCTGTGACTGACTTGCATCTTTCTTTTAACACCTGGACGAGAGGCTACTTAGACAAGCTGGCCCTACCTATTTACTCTTGCAAGCTGTGAGATAACAAAGTTCCAGCTTTAACTCCAATCAGATAATTATTTTCTTCTTTTGTCTTAGCAGCACCCAATGCCTACTAGACAATCCTCATTATTATCTAATCTTCCTTTGTAGATGCTTACTCTGGTGGTGGAGGTTGAAAGAGATTGCAGGGCTGTAAAGGCTGCCTAACCAAATCTGCCCCTTTACTCGGGCTCACTGTGGCAGTGAGGAGCAGCCCCTGGTGCTGTAATTAATAGGGATAATTTAAGTAAATATGATACTATTTGTATCATATCCTAGCACTTGTTTTAATAGCCTCCTGCTTTGGTATCCATCCTATAAATTCTAAATTAATCAGCAATTCAAGAATTTCAGAAAAGGCTTAAGTACTGGCACCGATCGCAAGCCCACTTGCTAAGCATCATAATGTGACTTACCATCACTTCTTCTCCAGGTGCTTCAGTATTAGATATGATTAAATTCTGATTGGCTAAATCATCAGAAACATGCTTAGTCCCAGCCATGGGTGCACCACCAAAACATCCACAAAGCGTGATCAGGATTACTACAGGACAAAAACCAGTAGTAATGAGATAGCAATAGCAATAGCACTTAGACTTATATACCACTTCACAGCCCTCTCTAAGCGGTTTACAGAGTCAGCATATTGCCCCCAACAATTTGGGTCCTCATTTTACCCACTTCGGAAGGATGGAAGGCTGAGTCAACCTTGAGCCTGGTGAGATTTGAACTGCCAAATTGCAGGCAGCTGGCAGTCAGCAGAAGTAGCCTGCAGTACTGCACTCTAACCACTGCGCCACCGCGGCTCATATTTAATATCAATCAAATATCAGCACATTTGTTAGTAATATTTATTACATCTACTATCCATCAAATATAGTGTTATCTCCTCTGTCTCCCTCTAATACAGCCATTTCACTCTCTAAGTTTCCAGAAACCGCATGCTATCTATGATCATGTCAAATTTTAAAAGCAATAAACTTGCAGCTTATTATTTGCCACTGCAAATAACAAGAAAGCTTTAAGCTATTTGTAGTTCTCCTGTCATTCAAATTATGACAGGAAGACAAAAAGAGAGCTGTTCCATGTGGTCTACCTACCCTAGAACAAGAGTTTCTCTATAGGGTGAATGGAACCACCTTCCCTCACTTTTCCAAGGCGTGGGAGCAAACTAGGAGAGCTTGGCAAACAGGTAGAAGAAAGATGCAGGCTGAAACTTGCCGATGCATTCAATGTGCAAGAAAATTTACTGTTTTAACATTTGGCTGGCCCACAGAGACTCCTAATTTGGAATCATTTGTTCTAACAAAATGCCTGAAATTGAAGGGACTTTTCAGCTTCTAAATAAAAAAAAATTACCATTGGGAACATGGCCAATTATGTGTAGCATTATATAACTACATTTAGCTTCAACAACCTTCAATACAGGGATAACTGAAAATGTATCTTCATGGCCAATCCAGATTCAGTAGCATTTTAAATAAATAGTAGTTGGCCCTGATTTATAGTGCTTCTGGTACAATAAAGTCTTATATTGACTGAAAAAGAAATTCTAAAGTTTTTAAAGCAGAAAATTGCTCAACTGTGAAGTACAGTAGACTAGTGAAGCTGTTATTAACGTTATTTACAATCTCTGGCCTGTTTAAATATGAATCCACTATTTTTTTTTTAATTTTACAGATATGCAAATTGTTGTGTTATATGTTGATATAAAGGAAAGAGTGAGAGAAGGAGAAGACTGGGATAAATATGCAATAAATGCAGCCTTCTTAAACAGCAAAACCGATTCCCCTACAGCCCTATCTAAGTACGCCACGGTGACCTCCCTGCATTAGGCTAGGACAGAGACATGCAAAACCAGGGTTCAGTATTGCAGCATCTAAATAGATTGAAGTACAGTCACAATATTTTTTACTTGCTTCAAATATTTCAATGGACAAATTTATATATGAATGAATTATAAATAAATCAACTAATTTGATTTGCAACCTTAAGATGTCAAAAGCATTCCGTAATTCAGTACCTCAGTTTTATAGTCAAAAGAAGAAAACGTAAGCTTACACAATAGCAGCAGTGATCCCAAAATCATAGCAAGGATGGCCCAAATACCAAGAGTAACATCTGAGCTCTGATGTGGTGCAGAGTCTCTTGGTGGGTAAACACAATCTTTAGGAACTGTACAATCACACAGTGAAACTTTGATTTCAGAAATCCCAAAGTTGCCTTCATTATCAGATACTCTAATAGGAATTATGTACTGGCCATAGCTTAAAGCATCGGATGGTTCCAGATACACTGATCTGTCTGCAGGGGGGAAAAAATATTAAAAAGGAGTGAATATTATTTCAAACGTATTAGGTCAATTGTAAAAGATTCAGATTTTAGAAATGAGTACTTACCATCATTTTCAGTTAATCTCCAGTTTTGAGTCTCTCTTTCAGGAATGGAAAAAGTAAAGGGAACTGTGTGAGGATCTATGTCAGCATCCACAGCAGTAAGACAAATTGGTTTTCTGTCTCTGCATATTGTATACTCTTTTGGAACAATGACTGGGTAATTATCATTCTCATCTAGTAGATTAACTATAATTGTTCCAGTGCCTGTTTTGCCACCTAAAAAAATATAAGCAATTTTAGAAATAGATGAGAAGCTCTTGTATTCCTGGATTCCCCTATCCAAGTATAATCCAAATCTAATCATGATTAGCTTGTGAGCTAAATATAAGTTTTAAACAAAGTAAAAGCTAATTCCAGGAATGAATACCGCATCTAAAAATTTCACAAGGCTTTTCAGGTTGACTTTTCAATTTTGCATATGATCGCTAGCATTAGGAAAGGTATGACTTTTGCAATCAATATAAGAATATATAATTGGCTTCATTCGCAATATAAGGAAAATGATTCTCTTTTTCACATGGAAGACTGGGAATATTATGCAAATCCCGAGAAGGCCATACACTATATCATGTAAACAAGGTGACATTAACAAAGGTATTAACACAACGGCTCCTCCAAATCGAAGTAAATTTAACAGCTGCTTATTTGCCCAATATTTGTGCCCTTTATAATGTTAACGTTTTTTCAAAATAATATTAATAATCATTTTCTATATATTGCTTTTAACTTTGTTTTACACTGCACAAAGACATTTGTTTGTGAGCTAGGCAGCCATGTACATATGACAAAAAATAAATGAATAAACAACAATACTAGGAACATGAACATCTTTTAAAACTGTTTGGGCTTATTTCAACTATATGTATGGAACTTCAATCTTTGCTATGCATTTTTACACTGGGGGCAGATTCTCTTTTTTTTTAATGAATGAGGAGGAAGCATTGTACAGGTAGTCCTCAACTTAAAAACATTCATTTGAAGTTTGAAGTTACAATGGCACTGAAAAAAAAGGACTTACAACCGGTTCTCGCACTTATGACTATCGAGCATCTCCACAGTTGCATTAACACATGCTTGACAGTCGGCATGTATTTACAATAGCTGCAATGTCCCAGGATCATGTGATCACCATTTGCAACCTTGTCAGCCAGCTTCCAACAAGCACAGTCAACAGGGGAAGCCAGGTTCACTTAATGACCATGATTCACTTACAGTTGCAAGAAAAAGTATGTGAACCCCTTGGGATTACGTGGAGTTTTGCATGAATTGGTCATAAAATGTGCTCTGAACGTCATCTAAGTCACAACAATAGAAAAACACAGTCTGCTTAAAATAATACTACCCAAGCATTAGATGTTGCCATGGTTTAGTTGAACATAACATGTAAACATTCACAGTGCAGGGAGGAAAAAGTATGTGAGCCCCTAGCCTAATGACTTCTCCAAGAGCTAATTGGAGCCAGGAGTGAGCCAACCTTGACTCTAATCAGTGTGATGATATTGGATGTGTTGCTGACAGCTGTCCTGCCCTTTAAAAACACACACCTGGTTTGGGTTTACTGGTTTCAAGAAGCACTGTCTGATGTGAACCATGCCTCGCAGAAAAGAGCTCTCAGAAGACCTACGATCAAGAATTGTTGA
>QLTV01003728.1:2083495-2110390 GCA_003457575.1 Thermophis baileyi | reverse complement strand
TAGCTCTCAAGCTCTCATCAGCTAGCCACACCCTTATGGGATTAGAACCCGGGCCCCTTGCCTAACAAGGCAAGTGATTAAACTTCTGAGCCACAGGATTCTTCTCCCTATCTGCATGTTCCAGGGACATATATATATATATATATGTTTTTTTTTTCTGTTAAATCACCTGGTATACCCAAATATGGGAGGGAGCATACTGCTTCCTTTTTGCCTTTCAGCCCCTATGTAAAAATATGTAACGTGTGTGTGTGTGTGTGTGTGTGTGTGTGTGTGACACATATTTTTACTGATAAATAAATAAAGGGAGACTAGTATAGATCTATTTCAAGCTATTTAGCTCTCATCAGCTAGCCATACCCCTTATAGGATTCGAACCTGGGCAGCTTGCCTTGTTAGGCAAATGCTTTATATATATACATACACACACATATATATATAGACACACACATAGAGAGATAATGACAAAAGTAAAAGAAAATTAGCTTGAACATGTCAGACATACCACACCATGTTCACACATCGGTGCATGATCATTTGCATCACCAACTTCAATTATAACTGTTCCAGTGTTGCATAAACCAAAACTCTGACCTCCCATATCTCTTGCTTCCAGTAATACCGTGTATCTATCTATTTTCTGAAAGAGAGGATTGTCGACATCAATATTGTTTATTCATTCTTAAAAACCAAATAAATTACATACAATTTATAAATATAAAAGAGTAATGAACCATGAGGGTTTTTAAAAAATATATAATGACTATTATAGAAGTCATTATAGAAGAGGTCAAGTTGGGTAAGGCTGCAATAATTTTTATATATTGTTGCACTGCCAATTACATACTGGTGACAATTTCTGTGAATTCCAGAAATCTGTTTAAAATACATCTGACTAAATGTTAGTATGGCAGAAAAAGAAAAATAGCTTTTACCAATGTATTACTAATGGGCATGCTCTTCTTCTTTTCACTCTGTGGAATGAATAGTCTTACAACACACAGAAGGAAAGGTCCTCTTTTAACACTGTATACCATATTTTTCAGAGTATAAGACGCACTTCCCCGCCACCTAAAAGAGGCTGAAAATTTGGGTGCGTCTTATACTCCGAATGTAGCTTTTTCAAAGCTTTTTTTTCCAGCCCTAACAAGGCGCTAACGATCTTCCCGGCTCTTCCGGGCTTTGTAGGCTTTTTTCATTGCTACTCCCTCTGAAGGTTTTTTCCAGCCCTAAGTCTTTGCAGGCTTTCTTCATTGCTACTCCCTCCGAAGGAGGTTTTTTTAAGCCCTAACCAGGGGATAAAATAATGTGCTGAAGCTGACCAGACTAAGGACACTAGCCAGATGAATACCTGGTAGGCAGATTTTTTTTTTCCTATTTTCCTCCCCAAAAACTAAAGTGCGTCTTATACTCCGGTGCGTCTTATACTCCGAAAAATACGGTATGTCAAAAGTATAAGCTATCAATATGGCAAATTACAATCTTCTTCCTCAAATCATTTTCTACTGGGCATTTCTTCTTCCAGTTCTATGTCCCTGGCTAGCAACTGACCTACCAACACATTTCCAAGCTTCCATTTGCTTCCCATACTCTCTTTGAAAGTGCAGCCCAGAGGCATATGCCCTTGACTGTACTTCAGATACAATTATTTTATCCACCATCTTTCAGTCAAGATAAAGGACATGAATCCAATTTTGTTAGCACCATCAATCAAATCTGCAGCATGCTTAAGAATTTGGCAGTTCAAATTGGCTCCATGATCAATAAAACTTTTGTTACAAAGAAACTGCACATTCCTTAAAACCATTTCAGGTCTATAGTTTAAGGGCAGGATTCTGCTTCCAAACCCTCTTTAAAAGTTGTCCCTGAAAGTTGCAAAGGTAAAGAACAACAACATTAGGTTTCGGGGGGGGAAATTACCTCTCTATCCAAGGATGCGGTATGCAAAGAAATATCACCAGTATCTGCTTGTACAGTAAATAAAGAGCCACCTCGAGATGAAACGGGAGTTTGTCCCACAATTCTGTATTTCAGTTTAGTGTGCAGGGTGCCAGGTTCATCTCTGTCTGTTGCAGTCATTTGCCCAATGAAGGTTCCTACATGGGGAAAAAATGCAGTGGTCTACCATAATATGCTTCTTACATTATTATTAGAGAGCTAGCTTCCAAATAGTATTGTATATATGCTACTTATCAAGCAATACTTAAAGGTAAAGGTTCCCCTCGCATATATGTGCTAGTCGTTCCGACTCTAGGGGGCGGTGCTCATCTCCGTTTCAAAGCCGAAAAGCCAGCGCTGTCCAAAGAAGTCTCCGTGGTCATGTGGCCGGCATGACTAAATGCCAAAGGTGCACGGAATGCTGTTACCTTCCCACCAAAGATGGTCCCTATTTTTCTACTTGCATTTTTTACGTGCTTTCGAACTGCTAGGTTGGCAGAAGCTGGGACAAGTAACGGGAGCTCACCCCGTTACGCGGCACTAGGGATTCACACCGCTGAACTGCCGACCTTTCGATCGACAAGCTCAGCGTCTTAACCACTGAGCCACCGCGTCCCTTAAGCAATACTTAAATTAATGTAATAAGGACATTTCCAGTTGCCTTTAAGTTGCCCTCTTAATTGTACAAATTTCTACAATTTCTCATACACATTTCTACAATCCGGTCTTGCTCGTTTTACTAAAGCTGTGATTTATCATACTGCAAGAAATTGGTCACATTTTCATCAACAGCACTTAAATTTAAAATGGCTAAAAGAATTTTGGGGAAAGTACAAGCATATAATGCTTAATGAAGGTTATATCCATTTCTGACTGTCAATTTTGCTACAATATTACAGTGGATGCTTAAAAATAAAAAAATAAAAATATTCAGCAAATTAATAACAAGTTTGATTTCACTGTTCACATTAAGATGCAATGCTGAAAACATATGATCTAAATACAAACTTTCAGGTTCTAACCCTAACCCTAAATTACAGAAGCTTCTTTAGTTTTTTATTAATGGAGTCAGAAAAAGATTCAGTAAAGTATCAAACTGACCCAAATCATCAGAAACAAAATCCTATTGAGCAGGGGTGTCAAACTGGCGGCTCGCGGGCCGGATATGTCACACGCAGGCCATGCCTACCCCAGCTCAGCGAAGGGAAAAAAACATCACGAACGTCATGTGATGGCAATGTGACGCCACGAGTTTGACACCTGTGCTATTGAGGATCCAAGGAACATCAAAGCAGTAGAGGATAATAGTCTCTGAGCAACACAGATATAAAGTGACTCAGATATTAAGGTGAAGATATTTTCAAGATAGAAATGGTCATCTGTGACTGTTTCCAAGGTAGAGAATTTTACCTTGAAATTCCAAGGTTGAGAATTTTATGGCTTCATTCCACATAAAAATATTAACAGCTATATGTAATTAGTGTACTTTCATTTATTAAACTATCCAATTCCAAAGAGTTGATGTAATCATTCTTTTAGAACCAGGTTCAGTAACTATTCACTCTTCATTGGCTGAATCTTATCCATTAAACTGCAGTCCCAATGAGGGATTAAATTGTTAACAGAATATAAAACTAAAATGTTTTCAAATTATATGTATGCTTACCAGATCTGCTATTCTCTAAAATACTGAAAGTAACTGTATCAGGATTAAAAATTGGAGGATTATCATTATCATCCTCAATTCGGATTAAATGTACAAGTGGAATCTCTGGTGTGTAGCCATCTGATGTCTTTGCATAGCAAATTATCTGTAAAAAAAGAAACTATTTTAATTTGCTATCTATGCAGAATTGATTTTCTTTGATCTATTTTAACAATTAACATGTGTTATTACACAAACCTTAGTATTTATTGATTTACATATTTAATTTGCACACAAACAGACTTCCATAACTCTGGGCAGTTCACAAACTAAAAAGCAACAGAAAAAAAATAACAATAAGGCCATATGATAAGAAAGACAAGAGCAAAAGATGACAATAGTGTGCAACAACGAAATCATTACAGAGTGCTCAGAAGGGACTACAACCATCCTAGCCAAAAGCCTGGGTGAAAAGCCAGGTCTTCATTACCCTATGAAACATCAGTAGATTTGGGGGCAAAGGGGGCTTCATTCCAGACTGCAGACTCTGTGACAGAGAAGACGCACATCTAGCATAGCTTAGTTTCATTGAAGGAATCCAGAGTGCACCACCTTGTCAGATCAAATTATCCAGAAAGGAAGAGAACCGTCATAACCCAGTCCCCCATCACTAAGTCATTAAGTCAGCTCAGAAGGACATCATGCCAGTGATAACAAAAGTCACTGAGAGATCAAGAAGCACAGACACAAATGTACCATCCCTATCTTGGCTCTGCCACAGGACACCTACGGTGCAACCAAGCTGTCTCATTACTAAATCCCAGCCTGAAATCTCACTGAAATAGGAATAATCTGCTTCCTCCAGAGTACTCATCAACTTAAGGACAGCCACTTTCTCAACAACCTTCCTCAGAATTAGAAGGCTGGAGTTTGGACGGTACTTATTGAGAACCACTGAATCCAAGGGCAGCTTCTTGAGGAGGACATGCAACACCTTTTCTTTCAAGGCAGGAGATACCACCCCCTGTCTGTCAAAGAGGCTGACACCTCAGCATGGACCCAAATGCAGGTCACCTTTCTGATCACTTTTATGATGCAAGGACTCTGATTCAAGACACTGGTAGCTGAGCTGACAGCACAGAGAACCCTATCTACTACTTCCTCAGGTGTCACCAGCTGAAGCTTATCCTAGATCGCATGACCGAACCATGTCACAGTGTATTTGAATGATGCTATCCATCAGATAGCCTGAATAATTCTTACAGTGGCCCAAACAGATGTTCCCAGGGGCCCTCCCTTCCAACAAGGGATCTTAATCAGAGCTGCTGAATGGCAATCAGCAAACGCAATAAGGGTAGAGAAGTAATAATAGCTTAGCAGCCAGGTCCTTTTTGAAATGTACTAGTATGATTAACTTTAAATAGAGTCTCCGAGGGATGAAACTGCTTTTCTGAGTTTCATAAAAATTTAAATTTTGGCTTTCTTCTAATTATTAGCAACATGAACAAGTCGTACTTAAGACCATTCCTCAGCATTCCAACTTTCATGGTGTCCGCACAATCATGTAATCGTGATCCAGGTGCTCAGCTTGTAATTATGAGATTGGAGCATCCAGCAGTCACTGTGACCTTTTTTTTTTTTTTTTTGGGCAGGATCAATGGGGAAATCATAATGGGTGACCATGTGACATTCTTGCTTAATGACCCATGGTGATACACTTAACAATAGCAACCAGAACTGCTGGAATGGCCGTAGTTAAGTGATTTGGTCACATGATATTGCACTTTACAACCACATCAATTAACCAGTCCCAATTGCCAAAATGAACTGAGGACAAACCTATATTTTAGAAAATGATAAAATTATGACTCTTACCTGAAATTCCGCATACTCCTCCCGATCTATTGGGCAAGTAACAAAGAGATTTCCGGTTTCTTTTTCAATGTAAAAATAATTCAATGGTGGTTGATCCACACCAGGACCACCAATGGAATAGGTAATGTTGTATTTCTGAGCTGTATCAGAAGATAGCTATAAAAAAAAGTGGGGAGGAAAAGGAAAACATAACTATATCCTACATCCCAGAACTGAAGTAAAACAATCCTCCCCTCCACAGAAAATATCTAAACATTTAAAAAGTATTCAATATATATGCCAAAAGATGATAACATAGTCCTTCAGATGTTGCTGGACTGTAACACCCCGTTTCTCATTGCTTCAGATAGCAGTTAAAAATGGATAGGAGTTGGAATTTAATATCTAAAGGGCTACATATTGCCCATGATAGATACATGTATTAATTATATATTGTTTGCTTTGATGTACACTAAGAAGGCAAATATAAACACCTAATATGATTTTAAGGAGATTTAAATATTCATATACCCTGCAAATAGTTGGTGTACAGAGAAGGGGATAGTTAGAGATAAAATATCTATAATTTTCCTATTTTTCCAAATAACTTTTTCTTTTCCTTTTTTTCCCCTTTTTAGTACTTATAAATAATAAATAATAATACAGAAGAAGTTGGTATTGAGTTCAAAGATATAGACTTTTTCATATTACAAAACAATTCAATGCACTTTGCAACTTTTTATCAATTTGCTGTTTGGAAGGTTTAATCTACTTTAACCATTACAGCATTAACAGTACACCTATCAAAATACACCTCAAAAATTACGAAAATTATTGGTGATTTAGATTGTAAACAAACTAGTTTTTCTGCTCAACTTTCCTTTATTGTGTTTGAGAGCTATGTCAGACTAGATGTTTACCACACATCTGCATCAAGAAGATAATTTAAAAATCAATCTCTTATAGAAGCTCTTAGAAATCTCAGTAGGCACTACACATATAGCAACTAATCACATTCGAAACTGCAAAATCAATTTATATTATTGTGCTGTTCAATCTCAGTATTTGAACAAGGAGATGAAGTCTGCTGATAGCTTCAACTCATAAAATGTGAGTCAGATATATACTAGTATTTATTTAATAAGGACGCATGAAACAAGGTGTCATAATTCTTGAAAAAAATGCATGTATCCTCAAAAGCAGAGTTTCTTTATTTACCAAAATTTAATTGGAAATAGAATGGTAAGCAAATTGATAATTTTATTCTTTCATTACAGAGTTTGGATACACCATTCTTCTAGAAAGGTGGTGCCAAAATAAAAAAGGAAATTAAAAACTAGATTTGTATCATACTGTGGTAACATTGAAACAACTTGAATAACAAAGTGAATAAGTTATATCAGCAACTGTCTGTACAACTTTTTTATGTAATTTGCCATTTGAGCAAGAGGAGCAAGTTATTACTAATGTTTGTGTAAGTGACTACACTACTTAAAATAGGAAAAGGAAGCTTATTAACTTACCTGCTGAATTTGCATTGGGAAAGGTCCCAGTGAATTTTCCATTATAGTGGTCGGTACAGGAGCCCATCTTCGTTTACTGCGTCTAAGAACTATCTCTCCTGTTTTATGTGTCTAAGTTCAAAAGATATACAAACAAGCAATAGCAATATAGTTGCAAAATGTATAATTTATTCTAGTATTTTCAGCTGACTTCCTTACTTATATTTTTCAGTGTCCCAAATATACTTTTTTCATGGAATGTCCTTACTATCATCATTCTTTCTCCAACACAACAATTCTAACAAGATACTGTAAACTAAGAATTTATCTTTCATCTATAGTTAAAGGGATGCTAAAAACTTCTGTTAGAACTATATATTCTAATGACATCTTATAGGAACTGCTAGGCTGTCAGAAGAAGCCATATAGTGTTGTCTCTCTATTATTCTGCTTTATACAATGTGCTTTTAAATACATCATACATTTAACATTCACACATTGCCAAGATCCCAGAAGGAACCTCATGTCTACAGACTCTCACTGCATTTCATCAGTCAAAACTCATAGAAGAATGTTTTGATGTCAAGCATTTTGACTAATTCAAATTTCCACAATATGATCCATCCCCATCAGGGTGTCAGCTCTGAAACTGGCTAATGTTGACTGATTAATCTAGAAGTTACCAGGTTTGGAAGAGCTGATTTACATATGAATGAGGATAGAGTAGCCAAAAAAAAAAAAATCAGGATTTTCTTAGAATCAGTTACAGTAACTTTCATAACACCTAATTCCAAGCCACTTACTTTTGGAGAATGTGACAGTAAATTAACATTGATTTGCTTTTGTTGACTATTTTGCAAATTCTTGAGCAATATGGTGAATGTTTTCTTTCCAGAAGACAAAGAAACCGCATTTGCTGTAAATATAGAACCATCTTCCAGAACTATGAAATCAGGGTCACTGGTACTGATCAGGTGAGGAGGTCTAAGACACCCTTTCAGATTTACTAATAAAAAGATGAAAAGTAAGTTGTAAAAAATCAATCTCAATATCACACAAATAGACTAAAGATACATGTGTATAACCTAAACATTTTACACTGTATACATAAGTGCATTAAATAAATCAGAGTATAGCAAAACTGCTTATAATCCCCATAGAAAATATATGTGAAAATCAAAAATTAAATAAACTGGCCAAATGTTACAAGATTTTTGTCTTTTAGATGAGACCATGTAAAAGTTCAATCAAGAAAGAGAAAACATTTAGGAATGCATAAAATTCCAATATCCTCATATGACATCATACAATCAGCAATCTGTACAACTCTGACTGTTATTTTTTTAAATGTATTGGCACCCAGAACTTGAAAAAGGTAGGAAGATGGGATTGGAAATCATATCATATACATAATACATTTGACCATAGATAAATAGACAGACATACAGACATACAAAAATAAAACTTAAAGGAATCCAGCTTTAAATGTCTATTTTCACCTATTTACCTTGGCTTAAATTATCTCTAAATAATAAATCTTAAATTAATATCACCTGGTTAGACATTGCTCAGAAATGCTGAGTGCAGCAAATGAATTGCAGAAAATAAATAAAACAAAATGGTTGTTGGTATTCCAAATATATGCCAAGGTAGAAGGAAGTAAATAAATAGCTACCGTAGTTCCATTTATTTCAGGTAAAAATTGTAATTTTAGTACACTTTTTCCCAAGCTGACATTTGGTCTGTTCATTAGTGTATTTTTAAATTTAGAATCCTAAAACCTTGCTGTGTTTGCCTGGCTCACTCTTCAATAAACATATTTAATATCCTGATACTCTTTAATCAAGAAAATTCTCCTTCGAATACAATACTTGAAGAAAAATTCTTGGTATAGGGAGGAGGAGGGGGAGGGGGACAAAAATAGCCACAGATATTAGATTCTAATTATTATATTTAAGAAACTTGCCATTTTCTCACCTTGGCCAATTAGTGTGTCTGGATTTAGTTTTGGAGGCACATTTAGGGTAACCTTTTTACAAGCTTCACAAGATAAACTTAATACCTAGATGGGGACAAAAGAATTAGCATTCAATTATATTTGTATTGCAGAAATATAAATAATGGAAATAAATATAGCTTTGCACATCCCTGCTGCAATTTGCCAATTATTTAAAATAGTAAACATGAATTATGAATTATGAAGCATTTATAAGCAAGAGGAAATCTAGTCTTACTATTTATTTTTCCGTATAAAAGAATTTGATGTATGTGCTACATCGCCATGCATAGAAATTTCCAACATTATGCAGAAAATAGATTAAAAAACGTATCTGGTGTATTACAAGCAAAAATTGCAACACGTCAGTTGTAGAAGCAGAACAAATTAACAGGACTCCATGATACTCTGACCCTACATATTCTTTATTTATTTATTTTATGTATTTATTTAGTTTAGATAATTTATATAGCCGCTGATAAATGTATAAAAAAATAAAAGTAAAAGTTAAAAAATAAATAAAACCCTCACCCCTTTCAAAGTTTAATAATAATATCATGTTATAATACATGAAGATACAGAGGTTTTACAAAGCGTCATTACCTGCAGAAACAGTTGTGCAAAATTATGTTGCCATTATGGAAGGGAATGCTATAATTTCCATCAATTAATCCATGCACATTTACTAGGGACTACAAACCACATCACAATGACATGTCACTGACTTCATAGGGAAATTAATTTAGGATAACATACTACAGGCAAAGTGACCATGTATATATAGTATGTTTGGTCAAGCAGGTGAAACCAGTCAATATTCAAGCAACACATCACACATCAAGGGACACAATACAAGGCACAAAAAATAGCAAGGCCTTCTTCTTCAATAGATTTGGAAGAATATACTCAGTTCTTAGTTAAACCAGAACTAATTTTGCTGCTTCCTTTAGGGAAGCCTTGCCTACAGTATGGCTCATTTGAACAGAGCCATTGATTGGGGTTAAAGAGTCTACAGAGTTTTCCAGCTACATTATGGCACCAAGAATACCACCATCATGCCCCATTTCAAATATAACTTATTTTATAAGGCAAAACTAATGAACAAAGGAGAAATACAAATATCTAAAACAGCACCGAAGGCTCAACAAACTCTCATAATAAGCATTAGCAGTTTTCCTTTTTTTTAAAAAAAGGGTAAATCTGGCAATTGCTACAAACAGAACAAAAAAAAACTGATCATATTGCTCAAGTCTTTTTCCTTGCCTTTATTAAAAAGACTGTTAAATATTGTATTGTCAAATACTGGCAATACAATAGATGGTAAGTGTCTACTGCTTTTGTTTAGATGTCTTGTTCCTATGTGGTATAATAATTCTTAATAGCCAATTTGTTGATCATTCAATATTTTGCATGTTAACAATCCTGTTCATGTCTACCCTGGATGCAACAATAACAAGAAAATATAAACCACATGGATTAATGTTGCAACTGAAGTGGAATGGCCAGTGGAAAGAGATGGCAGGAATTGCAGTTTAGCAATATGTGGAGGGTTGCAAGTTCCCCATATCTGCTCTAAATCAGTGGTTCTCAAAGGCTGGTCTAGGGACCAAATGGGCTCCATGAAGTCAAATGCATAAATATTTTTAAAAATACTCAGTTTTAACTAAAACAGTAAATATTGATTTACTCTTTAAGGTCCTCAATCATTTTTAAGAATGTAAAGGAGTCCTGAGATCAAACTGTTTGAGAACCATTGTTCTAAATCAAAAATGCCAATTGTAGTGAATAAAAATAGTTGTAATACTTTAACAGGGTTTACAGGGAAGTTTTTCAAGATGCTTTCTTGGAAGAATATCAATAAACAGTAATTAGATCTAGGAGGTCACTTTGTTGTGAGTGCCTGTAAAGCTATAGTTAACAAAATGGATATAAACAAGGTCAGCATTCCAAAGTAAATTGCAATCACTATATAGACACAGACTATATAATCAATAATAAAGGTAGTCCTCACTTAGTAACACTATTTGGTACCAGAAACTCAGTTAAGCAACATGGTCGTAAGTCAAAAACCCACATGACTGCACTGTTTAGCGATGGCAATTCTGGCAGCTGCCATTAAGCCAGGACCATGCATATCATTAAGCGAGGGTGTCATGTGACTGGGTCTTTTGACTTCCAGCCAGCTTCTCCATTGACTTTGTTTGTCAGGAGGTGGCATGGAAAGTTGCAAATCACAATCAGATGACTTTGGGGATGCTGTTACAACTGTAAGTATGAGAACCAGTCACAACTATCACCCATTCAGCATTGTCGTAAGTACAAATGGTCAAGAGCCAGTTAAGTTTCTTCCATGATAAAACGCTCTTATAATTAGAAATTTAGAATTTCCTAGAGGGCAATAACTGATAGAAAACTTAAGTCCCAAAGGTGCTTTTTCAAGAGGCAACTGGTCTTTCTGGTTTTTCTTTGAAGACATTTCGCTTCTCATCCAAGAAGCTTCTTTAGCTTTGACTGGATGGTGGGGAATGGAAGACTACTAGTCAGAGCTGAAGAAGCTTCTCGTATGAGAAGTGAAACATCTTCAAAGAAAAACCAGAAAGTCCAGTTGCCTTTTGAAAAAGCACCTTTGGGCCAACCATGACCTGGATGACTGAGAATCTCCATATACATGTAAGCAATAAGGGTCATTACTGAGCCAAACCACTGAAAAGTGTCAAATTTATAGAGAACAGATCGACAGCATTCTTCTTTTTTTCCAAAAACGTATGTCTGTAAAGTGTGTGTGTGTGTGTGTGTGTGTGTGTGTACATGCTTCTTCAAATCAATCTTGACTTTTAAGGACTGCAGGGACATGTTCCTACAGTTTTCTTGGCAACATTTTCAGACATGGTTTGCCACTTCCTAGGGCTGAGAAAGAAAGGTCACTCAGTTGACTTCATGCCCAAGGCAGGACTAATGTTCTAAGGCCATGATGGTGAACCTATGGCACGCATGCCACAGGTGGCACGTGGAGCCATATCTACTGGCACGCGAGCCGTTGCCCTACCTCAGCTCCAGCGTGCATGTGCGCGCCGGCCAGCTGATTTTCGGCTTGCGCGGAGGCTCTGAGAGGGCGTTTTCAGCCTCCAGAGGGCCTCCAGTGGGGCGGGGGAGGGCGTTTGTGTCCTCCCCAGGCTCCAAGAAAGCCTCTGGAGCCTGGGGAGGGCGAAAAACGGGCTTACCGGGCCCACCAGAAGTCGGGGAGCGGGGGGGCATGCGCACATGTGCGGTGGGCGGGGCAGCGCAGGGGGTCACACGTGCATGCGCAGGGAGGTGGGGCACATGGGGGCATTGAATTATGGGTGTGGGCACGCGCACGCACACAATCGCACGCACGCGATAGCGCACACACACACACGCTTTCGGCAACCGAGGAAAAAAAGGTTCGCCATCACTGCTCTAAGGGGTTGTTCTAAAAAGAACAGACCAACCTTCAGGAGACCGAAAACAGTGACATACAAGTTTAAACTGAGGCAATATAATCGTAAGCTGAAATGGAATCTATGGCACATATGAAGTATCTTTGGGCTTCTCTATATAGGATTGTAGAGATGCAGCCCCAACATGTCTAGCAAGACAGTAGCAAGCATTTTGTTGGGCAACTAAGAGTTGCAGCCCAGCATGTTGAGAAGTTGCAGTAGAAGGTCATGATGAGTTGAGATATCCTATGCACTTAGGTTAAGCCAGTATTTTTGCTAGTCACTCACTAACACCACCAAGGATATTGGTATGGCAAAATAGAAAACACAGATAATGAGCACCACGAGCAGGAAACAAGGATTTCAATTCTGTACTCTTTATGCAGCCAAATATTGTATGGAAGAGTAGCAAGGTACAATATTCATGCTATTTTAGGGACTAT
Organism: Thermophis baileyi; assembly: GCA_003457575.1. NCBI lineage: Eukaryota > Metazoa > Chordata > Lepidosauria > Squamata > Dipsadidae > Thermophis > Thermophis baileyi. The sequence continues at coordinate 2,097,554 of QLTV01003728.1, read as the reverse complement.
TAAAATGACTGCAACAGCACACGTTTATAAAACATAGTCAAATGCAGTGAGCTATAGTTTAATATTCTCATAGATTTTAATAGCCTATTATATATCAAAACAAAGTAAAAATGTTAAACATTTGTATCTTATTTTCTATTCCTACAGAAAGAAGTTTTTTTTTCCTTCAACATTTATTAATCACTCAATGCTAAGGAGGGATTCAGGAGATACAGCTCTAACTAAAGGCAAAACATTCAATCCAGTTCTTTGTGTTATAATAAAATTATAAAGGCTGGGAGAGGGAGAAGTGCAAATTGCATGTAAACCACTGAATGCAATGGAAAAAAAGGACATTTGCCACTAAGACCAGGTCTTTTGTTCCTAAAAGCTTCTTGAGCAGATGATTCTTCCACTCTACTTAAATATATCCAATAAAAGGGGGCACTTTATATTTCTGATTAACTGGTCCTATTGTCCTTATCATAGGAAAGTGTTCTTTTTTATAATATTCAAGAGGAATGACTTTCTGTAAGTTAAATTCATTATTCCTGGTCCTAAACTCTGGAATGAAAGAGAATGACTTTTGACTTTTTCTGTGTAACATCCCTTCTGGTATTTGAGAATGCTGTTCTATCTCTCCTCAATCTTCTCAGCTCAAAACTAAACATGTCAATTCCTTTAATCTTCTTTCACATAAGTTTAGTTTCCAGTTTTTATTATCTTCTCTAAACCCATTTGTTTATCTAAATCCTTCTTAAAAGGTTATGTCCAGAAATGATATTGTACTTGAGATGGGCTATGCTCCCTGCTTTGGAAACTCTTTAAGGAAGAATCTCTTTTGAGTCCATTTTCTTCATGAAACAATCCGTGCAATTTTGTTTGGAAGAACAGGGGAAAGTTGGCCTTTATCTGGTTTTGGTTTTGGCTATTATTATTATTATATTTTTTGCTTCCTAGTCTAATTCTGCACTGTTATTTTCGGATCTCCCATCAAGCATAAACAAGGTCCAATTTTGCTTAGTTTTTCAACATTATCAGAAGACATATAAAATTTATTGCTGCAAACACGAATGTCAGCAAATCAGTTACAAGTAGTGTTTAATATAAACAGTACACATTTCTCATTAATTAGAACAAAGAGGTTTCACTAACATTCTTGGAATATTGCCAAGTATTGAATGTTAAATCCAAGAGCACACCACGATTTCATTAAATACCATTAATTCAAATTGCTACTTTGCTTATAATATAAAATGTTATCAGTAGCAAAGAATATTAAAGGGCTACAAAAAGAAAGCACCTTAACATAAAAAGGGGGGGAAAGCATTTTATCATCTTGAAATGGGAATGAATGATTTATTTGTTTGTTTATTAGATTTTTATCCTGCCACAGCTCTGTGAGATGAGCTGGGTTGAGAGACAATAACTGATCATCCAACTGACTTCTGTGTCTAAGAAAGGACTGGAACTCATGGTCTCTATCTAGAATAACTAGATGCACATAAACTAGATGCATATAGTTAAATGCAATAATCAGTGTTTTAATACAAAATTATTCATTGTTTTTATTGCATTAAATAATCATAAATGTTCATTAAAATGAGTTATCTATGAAGTTAGAATAAGCAATTGCATGGTTACTTATGTCATAAGAATAATACAAAGAATTTCACATTTATATTTAAGTTTTAAGAGTAAGTATAGTTCTACCATTCTAATTATGAATGCACTATGAACTAAAAATTATATTCTATTAATATTATCTTATTACTTTTCTGATAATTTTCAACCACTCCTTTTTACCACCATTTTCATTACCTGGTTGGAGAAAGGTAATGTTGGAGAAAGGGTTGGATATAGCATAAATGCAAATATCATAATTACCTGTTACTCATAATAAATTTAAAGTATATGATCTAGGAATACAACTATAACAGAATTGTGCAGTAAAATGTACATTCAAACATTATTCTTAGCAAGAAGCAGGCAGCAACCTTGCTCATATATAGACTGTCAGTTTGGAAAGTACACCAATCAGTAAAAAGAGTTTAGATTTAGTAAAATAATTATTACATTCATGTTTTATTAGAAATAAAAATGGGTCTCTTTGAACAATGAATTATTTACTGGATTCACAGCAGTATCCAACTCAAAGTATGTGATGATATACAGCAAATCAAGCAATATTTCCTGCCCCAAAATCCATGCACTAAAAAAGTGTGCCTATATGAAGAATACAAAAGGGAGATAATTAAACAACTAAAGAAACACCACTCAATCCACTCAACCCAACTAGACAAAGAAGCCAGGTCTTAACAGCTTTTTAAAGGAAAGCAGAACTGGGCCTGTCGTATATGGATGGGGGGAATCATTCCAGAATATGGGGGAGCCAACTAATTGAACTGTCAAACTATGCTTACTCTCAAAACTTAAAACATAGATGTAAAATTCTGGAGTTTATTCTTACGACATAAGCAACCACACCCAGTTTAAGTGAGTTAATTGTATTTTTAAGTTCTGCTTCTTATTTGAAATAAATATAAGTAAAATGTACTAATCGTTTTTCAAAATTCATTACTATTTGAGCTCATTATGATTGCAATATATTACTTCTTGAATTTATCAGTATCAATTAAGCTATTTTGTTCAATTCTATACAGTGTGTGTGTGTGTGTGTGTGTGTGTGTGTGTGTGTGTGTGCGCGCGTACTATATACATCCAGGGAAATCAGTATACATATTCCCATTCAAAAGAGAACTACTGTAAAATGATTAAATATTTCAATTTCACTAAACTGTGCACAACTGCCTCTTTTTGAAATTAAAGCAGGATATATTCTCATTAAAAAAAACAGGATATATTCTCATAAAAAATACACTGCAGAATTTGGCTAATCCCTTACTTACTTTCCTTTTTGTCAATAATATTAACATTGTAGTTCATAAAGTTAATTTATACAGCATGTGCTTCTGTATTTTGTTAAATAACCACCTAGAATTATCATTCATGACAAATAAATACAATGATCTTCAATATTAAATTCATTTCTCCAAGATATGGAGTACCACCTAAACATTATAACGATCTTGCTGTCTTCTTTCCAGAGACAGAATATTTCCTTGGGTTTCAGCAGAGGAGTATGCAAGCAAATTAACCATCTTATTGGTATAAACAGGTAAATAATTGCTTTCAAGTAGGAAACATTATTTCGTGAGAACTCCAGACAAATAAAAGAAACAAATAAACTGTAGTGCAGCAAAGTCTGCAAAAGGTAAATGCCACTCTTTCAAAAGTATATGCATCCTAAAAGATGACGTCCTGCCAGGGCATGAAATATACAATATTTGGTTCTATCTTCTCTTTATTTGCATTATTTATTCCCCCGTGACTCAGAAGCTGCTTAAAATACAACTTTTTAAAGATCTCCTACTCGCCTACCCACTCCTCAACCTCTGCATCAGGTTAAGGAAGAGAGGGACAAACTTTTATTTTATCATCTTTTGTTCCGGAAGGGAGGAGTGTGACCGCCACCTTATTTTAATAGCAAATTCAACGCCTGGTATAGTTTGATCCTCACTTCTACTGAAAAGTCGATGCCCTTCTTTAAAACCAGCCATATTGTGCTATCTAATAGGCAAGGTGAAAGACGAAACCTTCCACCAAATCCTCTTACTTCGCTGCCCTTCTTCACAATTTCATTTATCGGATTCCCCCCCACCCCACCCCTCTGTTTGCCGCACGCGCGGGCGAAAAAAAGAAAAGTGAAAGAAAAGGTTAAGCTTTTAAGGTTTTGCCTTTAACTGTATAAGACATTTTCTTTTTAAAAAAGAAAGTAAAGAAAGAAAACAGCATTCCTCCCCCCCCCCCCCCCCCCCAGTGTATGCCAGGCGTAAACTTTTGATCTCTCCAAAGGAACTTTCCCCCGAGCCAGAGCGCATCCCGGCACAGGCGCTCCTCCAAGCAAACACTTCCACATCGGCGCAAACTTAGTCTTTGCCACACGGGCGCAAATCTCTCCATGTCCCGCGTGGGCCAGCGACGGCTTCGTGGCTTTTGGCCTGCCACTCCCGCGACCTTCCTGCCCCCACTCACTCCGGAAGGCGACCTCCCCCCACTTCCCAGGAGAGCCCCACTCACCAGGAGGCTGAGGAGGAGCTGGAAGCAAGCGGCTCCAACCGGGCTCCCTCCGTGCCTTGTTCTTGCCGGCGGGACCATATCCGGAGGCTGGCGGTTTGGCGGGAATTGCGGCCACTGGGCTGCGCGCCGAACTCCTGACGACTCCGACCAGGTGAGTGTGAGGTTCCCCCGCCCGGCTCACCGGCTGCAGCTCCAAGGGCGGCCCTAATGAAGAGGAGGAGGAGGAGGAGACGACTTTGTTTTCTCTGCCTTTCTTGGTTTGCTCAGGCTCCAGCAGGCGGCTCCTCCCGTCCGCAGTAGGATTTCGCTCCTAGCCAGGGTGGGGCCAACGGAGGGAGGAAGGTTAGTACTAGCAACGGCACCTTTGAGATAGCCTAATTTCCCTCGTTCTTTCTTTCTATTTGACCAGGGAATGGAGCCCCAACCCCGCCCGGCTTTGGGAAGGTTGAAAAAGAGTTGGAATTACATGCCCAGCCCGGCTGTTTTGTCCCCGACTGCATAAGCACAGGAATGTGTGAGATCGGGGTAGGCGAACCAGAAAGGCGGCTCCTCCTTCAACTTCGTTACCTCTTAGTAATTGCCTTTGGCTTCGGGTGGCCTTACTCTCTTTGGACAAGTCTGCTTGCAGCGGTATAACTTCGAAACGACGCCCTCAAAACTCCCTCCACGAATGGACTCTCCTTCCTGAAAAAGGGAGTTGCAACGACTGAATATATTTGTTCCTAAATCCCATTTGGCTCAGGGCATCGTTAACCTCGTTCGCTTTTTCAAGTAGCAAGTTCAATGATTTTAATTTCTCTTTAATTTCTCTTTAGCTGTGTGGTCTGGCAACTCAAGGATTGTTTCACCAGTGGTCGCCATTTCTTTTTCCTGTGCAACTATGACTTAAATATATGCTGTTCTTACAGAACTTTTCTTATTAATTAATTCATTCATTAATCATCAACAACGACAACTTGTTTATCAATAGAATTGGGAATTTTACAGAATAAACCATCTCCTCCCAGAACAAGGTCTTCTTCAAAAGAAATTCTTTAATATACACAATGGGGTCAGTGTGTTGACTATCACAATGGGGTCTGAGAAACTATTAAGAACATTTTAGCATTTGAAATTGTAGCAGGATAAACATTTACCTATTTGAAATGCAAAGTTAAACACACATATTGTCAGCCCTTCAAATTACTTCAGACAGGAAACCAAAAACATGAAGCACTTACACTACCTGTAACCCTAAGGTTACAGCAACAGAATCTTTTAAGTCTGAAAGCACTTATCCCCTTTGTTTACTTTCCAGAAAACTAGGGAGGGGCCCTTCAGACACACTTTCTCCCTCCCCATTCTTCCTTTGGACTCAAGTTTTCTCTTATCAAATTATTGTTTAGGCTACTGCTCACATCTTCTTGTTTCCCAAGGTTATTTTTGCAGTTCATTACAATATAAAGTGTTTTGTGAGCTACATATATTCTATTGATAGAAGTGTATGCTTGGGGAAAGACATAGTATCTGAAAACATTTTAATCAAGATCTTCATACAGTACCTTTTTCATTTGATTAACTAGATCATCTGCATTAGTGTCAAGGCAAGCATATTTTTGTCTTGATCTGGATCTTGGGAAGACAAGGGAATTGCTACAGAAGAAAACTTCCCATTGAGCAAGAATGGTCAAATTCCTGGAATTGCCAGTTTGAAAGTAACAAGAACATCATCTGAACATAGAATCTATTTTCTTTTCCACAGAGTTGTGAAGAGTAAAGCTGGCCACCTTTTTTTGGAATGAAAGGTGTTTAAGAGAGGAAAAAGTGACATAAGACCAAAAACTATATCATTTAATTGTCAAAGGTCCTGTAAAATACAGTGAAAGTCCACTGTATGTAAATAGGATGGGCAGCTTTAAGTACAAGTAACTTAAATAAACTGCTGTGGAATTTAGAAACTTTTGGATACATTTTTGTTATCTTAATGGGTCTTACCATTTCGGGACTATTCTGAGATCAAGCTCTTGTCTCTACTATCCTAAATAGTTTACCTTTCAAAAGTATTAGCGGCTGAATGAATCACAACCTTGTCACACCCCAAAGATTAATTACTGTAAAGACTCCCTCCATCCCATTTTCTAATCAACTTTAAATGACACCAACATGTAAGCAACATATTAAATGTAATTAAAAATTAAAAAATGGAACTCCAACATCACAACTGGATTTGTATTTCCATGAATGTATGTTGATATTAATTGCAAAATAATTTTTAATAGCATGTTTTTCGGATAGCAATAGCATGTAGACTTATATACCGCTTCATAGTGCTTTACAGCCCCCTCTAAGCAGTTTACAGAGTCAGCATATTGCCCCCAACAATCTGGGTCCTCATTTTACCCACCTCGGATAAATGTAATTGCTGTTATTCCAATTCTATCTCTACATTCTATTTGTAGAGAGGTATATTTTAAAGTTATAGAGAAAAGATTTAACAGGTCCATTCTTTGAGAGCATTGTTCCAGTTTTAAACATTTTGTAGGAAATAGAAAAAAAATGGACAAGCCTAATAATCAAGATTCAGACCTTTTAGATTTCTACTAAACCATTGCTCTAAAAGATCTATACAAGTTAGATATTTTATTGGAAACTATTTTATGCTTTTGAATGATAAGCCATAAGGTATATACTTCTTTTGTTGATATTGGTCCAGAACTGTATTTTTAGGAGTGGTTCATATTATAGTTAGAATTTATTCAGGGCAGAGAGACTTGTCTGAAACTTGTCCATTTTGATTCTGGGCCTTGAAGAAGGGTATACATTTTCTGTTTATGTTTTCAATAATACAGTAGAATACTGAAAAAAAATCTGCTGTTCATATAAAAAACAATAGTGGAAAAGGATGGGTGAAGGTTATGAACTCAGTGTTGGAAAGGCTTTCCTTAATTGAAGGGCTGAGATAGGTATTTTAATTACTGTGCATTCCACCTCATTTTCACTCTGCCTCTCATATAAACTAATACTATGACTGTATTTGGTAAACTGTCTTAATAGCTGATTTGACTTTATGAATTAATTATTTTATAATAAAGTAAATCAATAGTGAACTATTCCTTTATACTTCCCAAATCCCCCCAAACCAGTGCTTTATTTTGTAATTATATTATTTCTATTACTAAATAGTGATCTATTTTAGTAAATAATATGTGATAACTAACAAAGTATGCATCGCTATTCTTGAAAATGATTTTATTGAAGAAATAGAAATAAGTCTATTTTATTTTGATCCAGAGTAATCCGAATACATAGCATATGTGTATTTAAACATAACGCATTGGACTCAATATACCTTCTTGTCATGGCTGTTTCTGTTTTGTTTTCTGCATCTGTGTATTCATACTTTCTTGTATTTATGCATGCTTATATGTGTACTGAAAGTAGATATCTGAAATATACAGTTAATCTTCATTTTTCTTCATATTATCATTCACATATTATGTGAAGCTGTGTGTTAAATAAAATATTCAATATCAGTATTTAGCTTAGTTAACTACTACAGAAGTTCAAACATAGGACTAAAGACAGACAGTATAATTAGTATACAGCATAATCATCAGCTTCAATGAATGGATAAAAATCATATGTAGGAGTTGGGAAGAAAGTGATAATATAGTATAAAATGTGTGGTATACCACTAAACTGACAGGTTCTAAAACAGTAGAGATATATTGGTATCTGTGTTTGTATAAGTATTATAGGTACGGATTTTGTGCATGCTGATTTCTGCCATTATTCCTGAAAGGAGCTCGCAGCCTTTTAACTTTTTAAAGCCAACTTTAATGAGCACAAATTGAAAAATATATAATTTTGTATGTAAGTCCAATATGTCATTGAAGTAGCCATCAGCTTATCAGTGTTGATATATTAATACATCTAATAATAGTTTGTCTGTGGCAGTCTTTGATCATTTTCATTTCATTGCAGGAAAATCTACAAAAACTGGATGGAAATGCATATATTCATGTGTGAGAAATGGACAAATAGCCTATTGGACTACCAGAGTCCATAGGTCTCAGGATAGCAGGCCCTAAAAAGCTACATCAACCAAAGTTTTAGATAGAAAGATTTCAAAGTGTATCAGATTTGTAATCCTGCTGAGCTGTTGTTGTGAAATGTGATTTTGCAAAGTGTGTAGTTTTGAAATATATTTGGAATCAGAACGTTGAAACTGTGAGAAATAGGGAACTGAAAGTAGCCAATGCATAGTGGTTTGAGATGTACACGGGTATATGTGGAGACTGTCAGTAAGAAAGAACAGGGAAGTAAGTTGTGAAATGCTGCAGAAAAGTATAAAAAGAATGTCTTGGGATGAGTTCAGGGCCACTGGCCATAGCTAATCCTTGCTGGACTTAGCTACCGTATTTTTCGGAGTATAAGACGCAACTTTTTTCCCCCTAAAAGAGGGTGGAAATGTTGGTGCATCTTATACACCGAATGCAGCCATTTTTGGCCTCCTGAAGCCCCATCCCCGCATCCCATTTTTGCAAAAAATGGGCCTGTGTTTTGCAAAAACGGGGTGCGCAGAGGGTTTGGGAGGCCTGCAGAGTGCTCCTGGGGGCTGGGCGAAGGCAAAAACACCCCCATTTTTGCGAAAAATGGGCCGTTTTTTGCAAAAATGGCATTTTTGCCGTCCCCCAGCCCCCAGTAGCACTCTGCAGGCCTCCCAAACCCTCTGCGCTCCCCGTTTTTTGCAAAAATTGGTGAAAAACAGGCCCGTTTTTGCAAAAAATGGGGTGCGCAGAGGGTTTGGGAGGCCTGCAGAGTGCTTCTGGGGAAGGCAAAAACGCCCCTGTTTTGATGAAAAATGGTCCATTTTTTGCAAAAATTGGGGTGTTTTTGCCTTCCCCCAGCCCCCAGAAGCACTCTGCAGGTCTCCCAAACCCTCTGCGCGCCCTGTTGTTCGTGAAAACGGGCCCGTTTTTATGAAAAATGGGGTGCACAGAGGGTTTGGGAGGCCTGCAGAGTGCTCCTGGGGGCCAAGGAGGACAAAAACTTTTTTTTCTTACTCATCTCTTCGAAATCTTGGTGCGTCTTATACACCGGTGCATCTTATAGTCCGAAAAATACGATATGTCAGTGGACCTCATTGCAATGGGTTGTTGATGTAAGTAATGCCCCCAGCCCCCAGAAGCACTCTGCAGGTCTCCCAAACCCTCTGCGCGCCCTGTTGTTCGTGAAAACGGGCCCGTTTTTATGAAAAATGGGGTGCACAGAGGGTTTGGGAGGCCTGCAGAGTGCTCCTGGGGGCCAAGGAGGACAAAAACTTTTTTTTCTTACTCATCTCTTCGAAATCTTGGTGCGTCTTATACACCGGTGCATCTTATAGTCCGAAAAATACGATATGTCAGTGGACCTCATTGCAATGGGTTGTTGATGTAAGTAATGCTATGATGGCTGTTCATGTTCCAAATTGCTCATGAAATAAACCTCTGAATTTTAAAGTAAGATTTATTGCTTGTGTTGCTCTTTCCTGTTTTTTATTGGGATATTTTTATGACATATGCAAATGCTTTATGAAAAGCAGAACCCAAAATCTATGAAGAGACAGGTTAAGCAATATGTTACACTATATTAACTAAATTTGAATTTCTACAGAATTTATTAAAAGGGCCAAGTACAAAAATCTATAGGATTTATTAAATGGCTCAAATATGAAATCAAGTGGCCTTCAATCTAAATTGAAGATTAATTTTTTTTCATCTTTTTTTCACCATAAAGGTACTGGACAAAGATGCTCAGTTTCTCCTTTGATTAACTGTACTTTTATAGCCAGTGTTTGCTATCAGACAAAATAATAAAGCACATGGTTTATCTCACAATTCATTAAAAATATAAGTTAATATACAGGTAATCCTCAATTTGTGACCACAGTTGGGACCATCTTAAGATGAGGACCCAAGTAACCAGTCCTGATTTTGTGACATTTTTTGTGGCAGTCAAGTGAATCACTACAGTTGTAAGCAAATCAACAACTTCTGAATTGGCTTTTTTTTTTTTTTTTTTTTTTGCTGAAAACCAGCTAAAAATGCCAGGAAAAATATTGTAAATTGCAGTGTCCCCTCTGTCCGTGGGACTGTCGTAAAAGCAAGCCAGGCCCATTGTAAATTCAAATGGTAGTTAAGCAACTGGTCATGAGTCAAGGACTACTTGTATGTTGATGACATTGCATTGCTTAATTTCAAATAAATAATATCAAACTTCAGTTCTGGCCTTGATGTATTTCAGATAGATGAGATGCTGAATTTTATGATAACTGGTTTACGTCAAAATTGATGCCAATAGCCAAAAATTTGTTTTTCAATATAATAAAACATTTTCTATATGTATTGAATATATTATTCTTATGGCATAGTTATATTTCTCAAAGCACATTAAATATGAGTAAGATCTTAAAGAGGTTTCTCAAAATAATGGAATATATTATATTTTGCATGGAATTAATACACACAGACACACACACACACACACACAGAGAGAGAGAGAGAGAGAGAGAGAGAGAGAGAGAATACATGCATATATGGAAGACATTTTTGAAAACTCAGTACATTGATCCATAAATTTCTATGGGGTTCTTCAATTCTGAAAATACCTTTGAAAATGCTGAAAGTATGAGTTAAAGATGAGGATTTGAGTTTTCTAAATCCTGAAGTACATTCTTTTTCTACACTTTGCGTACCACTGTTTACCTCAAAAGGGAATAGTGGATCAGGTATGGAAATACTTGTATTTTAAATTATAATGCACATTTTGAACAAAATAGGATTTAAGGATGTAAAAATAAGCATCTAAATTTGTAATTGAATTATTCACATAAATCAATTTCTGTCAGAGATTTCAAATCCTTAATAATTTAAATCATTTTTTTCCATTATACTCTGTTTAAAATAATTTTTAAAAAATTCCAAAATATTCCATAAAGAATGAATGGATAGACACAACTGTGGGGAAAAAATTCTTTGCAAATTCTATTACAGTTAACTAGAGCTTCTCAAGACCATTCATTTCAATGGAATCTGCACAGGGGAATTTCCTAGTGAAGTGAGCTGATTTTCAGGAATAATTTAAACACAATCCTTCTGTACAAAAACTTCAACTAATGTCCGGAATGGAGGCTCTGGCTGGTTTAAAAAACTCAGTTTTTCTTCTTCTGACTCCCCTGTACAGGAACTTAGAGTACCAGTTGGTGAGTCTTTGCCTTCGTAATTATATGCATGTAAATACTCTTTAGTCAGGTTATGTTCTTCATCTTCTCCACAAAGAAATACCATCTGGACAAGGAACAATAAAAGTATAATCACCATTTTTTAAAATATGTGTATGATGCAAAAGTAAGTTGTCTTCTAATTGTCTATTACCTCTTTGTCATCTATATCATACATACTAAATTTCACACACATAATAAAATGGATTTTTTTTAAAAAAAAAATCTCTTTTAGAAGAATGTAGTGTTTTATTTGAGAATATACAACTATAAATGTACTGTTTTATTTGAGACAATACAACTATCATTGTAATTCTGTCCTAAAGTGCTTAAATTTCAGCATTAAGTTTTTCAAGTCAAATATTGGAAGCATGTTAACAGCTGTTTTCCCCCACATGGTATATTCTAGATGTATTATCTTCAGGTCTCAGATTCCCTATAGCTGTGTGAATTGATGTAAATGTTTGTGTGTGTTACCAGAATGGGAAAATATGAATTAAGATTGCCTCAAAATCTGGAAAATTGTGCTGATTTTCATCATGCTTCCTGTCTCTTGCTTGATTAGCTGCTCATCCTTTAGATAATTGATATACTGTTTTTATATCAAAGGGATAATAATATTGTTTTTTGTAAAGTACATGGCCACCCACTTTGGATTATTTTTAAGAACTGTGATACAAAGTAGTACCTTAAAATTAATGGCATAAGACCAACATGTTCTTTCCAACTCTCTAATATTCAAAACTAGAAAATTATACGCTGTAAGAAATCTGTGTTAGAGCACTTACTTCAGATAAGCGAGGGTTAGTGAACTTCTGCCATTCTAAACAGAAATCTCTGAATGAATTCCTTAAAGAAGGCGCACAGTTTTGTAAAGATAGTGCCACATGATTCACTTTTCCTCCCTTGATTAATTCTGACGTGGAATGCCATCCTCTTTTTCCTGCTTCCAAATCTTTCTTTTCAGTTTTTACTATATCTGTATTCATATTTATGAATTTATTCATTGTTGGCACGGGAAATATATTTAAATTCTGGAATGTGAAGAATAACAATAGAATTTCGGGGGGGGGGGAAACATTTTAGAAAAAAAATACAGTCTGTACCCAGATCTAATTGTATATTCCAGTGTGCTTACTGGCTGAATAATAATCCACTTGTCCCCTAAACTGTCATCCATTTCTTCACAATGTTTATCCATTGCCTACACTCAGGATTCATGTAACTTTATAGCCCAGTACATCCCAGCCAATGGGGTCAACCATATAATGTTCCAGTTAACTTATTACTCTGATCATATGAAACTTCAAGATGTTTTTGGTGCTCTCTGAGCTTGGTGGTTTTCTTGCAGACATTTCATGTCTGCAAGAAAACCACCAAGGTCAGAGAGCACCAAAAACCCTAAATCTTGAAATTTCATATGATCAGAGTAATAAGTTAACTGGAACACTATGTGGTTGACCCCATTGGCTGGGATGTACTGGGCTATAAAGTTACAAACTAGATAACATCATCACTGTATTGATGTGTTATCTACTTTGATAATGAAATTTCTGCAAGAAATCACCAAGTTCAGAGAACACCAAAGACCTCACAGTTCATCCCTGACTCATAAATAATCTCTTCTGTCAGAATATCAAAATATTCAGAATATCTACCTTTTCTGTATTCAGCCAGAGCAGTTTTTTAATGGAAGATTTACACTTCTAAACATTTAAATAGAAAAGAACGATGGTAGATAATATGTTCCCATCCATATACAAAAAATAGTATTCAGCTTTGAGCATATGAGCACATCACAATCCCCCAACTTACTGATACAAATGCAATGCATTTTGCTTTCTAAAACAATGAGACAGTATCTTTTGCTCTGTCTCATAATCTATCCAAATAAATCTGTTACATTTGCTACTATACAAGGCAAAGTGTCACTTACTGTATTTCCTGTATTTCCTGATGCCTCAGTGTTTGGTCTTGTGTTTCCTTCACCTGGTGCCTCAGTGTTCGGTCTTGTGTTTCCTTCACCTGGTGCCTCAGTGTTTGATCTTGTTAAATTCTCAAAAGTTAAATCAGATTCTTCCTGAGGTGTGCGACGTTTTCTGTGGAGCCAAAGACCATAAGGTGCACCAAAGCCTACTGCAAGAAAAAAATACAGAAAATAAGACGGCTTATTTATGCATTTAAAAAAAATATATGAATTACAATTTATTAAATAATGGAATTAAGTTGGGGTTTAATTTTATAAAAGCAGAGGAGGTGTGAATAAGACAAAAAAAAAAGCTGTAAAGAAAGAATTTTGCTTAGATACAATGGCTATATAGGTAGCCATAGGTAGGAAATAAGCAGCTATCCCCTACATTAGGACCTAAGGTTTCCTTTTTAGCTACATTTTTAATATATAGATGATAGATAGATAGATAGAGAGATAGATATATAGATAGATAGATAGATAGATAGATAGATAGATAGATAGATAGATAGATAGATAGATATAGATATAGATATAGATATAGATATAGATATATGTTATATTTTTTTACATAAATAAAGGGAGACTAGTATAGATCTATTTCAAGCTATTTAGCTCTCATCAGCTAGCCACACCCTTATGGGATTAGAACCTGGCCCCTTGCCTAACAAGGCAAGTGATTAAACCTCTGAGCCACAGGATTCTTCTCCCTATCTGCATGTTCCAGGGAC
>QLTV01003728.1:2049991-2083108 GCA_003457575.1 Thermophis baileyi | reverse complement strand
TATATATATATATATACCCACTCCTCATTTAGCAACCAAATTCTGTTCCAACAAATCAAGTTGTTAGCAAAATGGTTGATAAGTGAACATGTAACTGAAAGCAACACAGCAAAGATCATCGCTTGCTGCCATCTCATTTAAATAAAGTTCTCATACAGCTACTTGTCACTCTCATTATTAAGCACACAAAATTTGGTCAGAAATATGTGCATTAATTGGAAAATAAATTTTTTAATAACCTAAAGATAGTTGAGGTCTTTGCTAAGCAAGGACTGAATAGTTTTGACCCTTCACAGTTCATGTTGCTTCTTTAAGAAAATACAGTACACATACTTACATAGCATTGCTAATGAACCCATGACCATTGCAGGAATGCTCCAGGCTCCTAAAACAGGTGCTGCAGCTGGAGTGCGCTCTACTTGAATGTCTGAGGGAGAATAACTCACTGACATGTTTGTGGTGGATTCGGAGCAGCTACTTGGAATTGTGCAGTCACAATAATGAACTATTATTTCACTTTTTCTGATGCTTTCCCCATTACATATTCGGAGAAGAATATAATAGTAGCCATAGTCTATATCTTCAACTAGAGAAAGCAATGCTGATGCATCTATGAAAGAAATAATTCAAATCCACAAATTACACTTCATATGATACTTACGTTAGTCACAATGTATTTTGTAGATATTGAAAACCAAAAACATACCATCATTTGGAGTTAACTTCCATTTTAAGTCCATTGGCTTCTCTATTTCAAAATGAAAAGGTATAGTGGACATTGGCAAATCAATGTCAGTGGCGTTTATACAGATCGGTTTTTTATCTTTACACATGACATAGCGTTTACTGGTACTCACTGGGTAATTGTTCTCAATCATAAGTGTTATCACAATTGTTCCATTTCCTGTTTTACCACCTAGGTAAATTAGAATGCTTAGTTTTAAAACAGTAATGAAAGTAACTTGATCCAATCATATAACATTACAAAAGTATTATTTTTCTGTGAAAGCTAAATAAAACATCTTATTGGTTTCACAAACTCTGCTAATCCATAATCCAAAGGAAGAAAGCCATTGTAACAGAATAATAGAATAACAGAGTGAGAGGGGACCCTGTATGTCTTCTAATCCAACCCTCTGCTCAAGCAAGAGATCCCATTGCATTCCAGAAAAATGGCTGTCCAATCTCTTCTTCAAAACCTCCAGTGATGGAGCACCCATAACTTCTGGAGGCAAGTCATCCCACTAATTACCGTATTTTTCGGAGTATAAGACGCACTGGAGTATAAGACATACCTTAGTTTTTGGGGAGGAAAGGGGGGGGATTCTGCCTACCAGGTATTCATCTGGCTAGTCCTTAGCCTGGTCAGCTTCAGCACATTCGTTCACTCACTGGTTTTGAGGTTGGGGATGGTGGGGGATAAGCTTCAGCACATTCGTTCGCTTGCTGGTTTTGAGGTTGGGGATGGTGGGGATAAGCTTCAGCACATTCGTTCGCTCGCTGGTTTTAAGGTTGGGGGTGGTGGGGGATAAGCTTCAGCACATTCGTTCGCTCGCTGGTTTTGAGGTTGGGGATGGTTGGGGTATGCTTCTAAAGCACAGCTGATTTTTAGAGGGAGCAGCAATTAGAAAAGCAGGCAAAGCATGGAAGATGCTTGGCTCATGTTTGGGCTGAAAAATAGCTTCAAAAGCACAGCTGATCCTCAGAGGGAGCTCCAGTGACTACAGCAGGCAAAGTGGGGAAGGGGTAAGAGAAGGCAGCAGCTGTTCCAGGTAGCTATTTTGGGCACCGCGTGAGCGTTTGGAGGCTGAAAATGCAACATGCGGAGCCCAAAAACACAAGCCATTGTCAGTGGCAATCTCTGCAGCCAGGAAGAGGATGCGCGGAGGCCGAAGGGTAGGGGCCGGCGAGGGCGGGGCTACATTCAGAGTATAAGATGCACCCAAATTTTCAGCCTCTTTTAGGAGGGGAAAAAAGTGCATCTTATACTCCAAAAAATACAGTAATTGTTCTCGTTGTCCTTAGTTCTAGGTTGGATCTCTTTGATACATTTCCATTACTTCTTATCTTGCCCTCAGGTGTTTTGGAGAAGAGGTTGTTCCCCTCTTCTTTGTGACAGCCCCTGAAATATTGGAAGACTGCTATCATTGTTATCCCTGGTCCTTCTCTTTGTTAGAGTACACATATCCAGTTCCTGTGTCCTAAATTATCCTTGTTACTCTTCTCTGCACTCTTTCTGGAGTCTCAACTTCTTTTCTGTATCACAGTGACCAAAACTGGATGCAGTATTCCAAGTGTGGTCTTACCAAACCAGTATATAGCAGTAGTAATACTTCATGTGATCTTGATACTCAGTAGTAATTCTTCATGTGATCCTCTGTTGATTTAGTCTAGGACTGCATTGGCTTTTTTGGCAGCTGCAGCACACATCCACAGAGTTGTAATGTAGTTTGTTAAACTGCAGAATTATGCATTGCTAACAGAATGAATTACTGCCAAGTATATTTGTTGCCCAAAGAAAAGTACAATAAGTATCTAATAAATGCAAAGGTAAATTAAATAACAATCAGCTCATGGTTTTCTACTTGGTAGACGAGATCCTGCAGAGACTACAGGGTAGGTTGGACAAGAATCTGTTCTGCTGATTCTATTACACTATAGACAATATAATTCAGGCTCTACACCTAAAAAAGATGGATTTTGAAGAAAAATGTCAAATAATCACACCCCAAGTAAATATTGTGAAACAATCCAAAGGAGATTGATTTAAAAAGAGATGTACAATTAATGGATTTCAAATATTAGACCTGTCTACTTAGGGCTACAGATCAGGGTTGCAAAAATTTGAGTGATCATTAGATTACAATAAAAGAAAATATTTTAATACACCCATCAGTTGATCATATTTTTGTAGGCCACATCGTGTAGCTTTATGCATGTAGCAAAAATACCAACCTTTCACAATATTTGATACTCACTTTGATCAATTGCAGATACTGTTACATTGCATTGACTGTATTCTATGTTTTTTGAATCTCTTTCTAAAATGTCAGTTGTTCTGAGGTTTCCTATTTCATCAATGGTGATCCAACCACATGGGTCATTTATTATTCTGTAACTGTTAAGAATAAATATTTTAACAAGGTTATGTATCTCAAATTTATTACAACAATGTAAGTTAATTATAATTGCTTTATGTTACACACAATCTATAAATAAACCAAACAATATAATAATTTTGTACCTCAAATGTTTGTTTCCAGTTTCTGGATCCATTGCTTGGTAATTACCAACCACTGTGCCAACCAACAAGTGTTCATTTATGTATACAATATATTCACAAGATTCAAATACAGGTCCTTCATCCTGATCCTTAATTTTGATCACAATGCTCGCCATACTTGTTTGAAGAGCTCTTGAATTTGGAGGTGGAAAATAAGGTGCTTCATTATTTATGACAATTTCTAATCTTCTCTCGTGGTTTTTCTCATAATCCAGTTCCTGGAGGAAGTAAATGCTATTCAAATAAACTATTCAAATCATACTACTATGATTTTAGGTTATTGATGAAAATACAGTGTCTATTACTATTTTAAAATTTCATTTGAGTTTTCTCTCCCTCCTTTACCCCAACATATTTTAATGGGAAATAGTATTACATTTAAAAAATGTAAAATGCATCTTTAGAAAGTGGTGAAAAATATATTTCAACAAGTAATTCACACCTTAAAATTAAGTAAAATTCAATTCATATTATTGCAGTAACACTTTTTACTATCCATAGTTACCTTTGAAGTGCTTAAACACCCAATATTCTGCTGTTGATCAACTCTAATAGCAAAACTATTATCTTCATTTCCTTTAGTAATAGCAAATATACCCATCCATGATGATGTTCTGGGTTCATCTTTATCTTCAACAGGAATACATAATATTTCTGCATGTTCTATGTTTTCATATACCTCCACTACATACTGAAAAAACAATTTTCAAATATTAGTTTATAAATAGTTCTAATGCCAGATAAGATTCATCTAATAATCATGTGATCCTGCCCAGTTTTACCTGGCTTGTTAGCCAATTGCTCAGATCCTTTGCCACTTTTTTCTAAAAAAGCAAAGACAGCATTTGCTCTCCAATCATTTGGCAGTCTATCCATCCTTAAATATTAATACAGATAATATAGCTAATTGTTAGGCATCAACAAGTTCCTTCAGTAGTATAAGAAAGGATTCATCTCACCTTGAAAATTCTTTCCAAGCTAATAAATATTTTCTGACTATCTCAAACTCTAATCCTTCTACTTTAACCCTCCCCCCTTTTCACCCATTACCTTCTTATTAGAGAAGACTGTGCCAAAATACAATTATTATATTTCTTTGTCACTTTCTAGGGTACTGTCATGTTACTGAACAGCTTTTTACTATGTTGGGGTTTTTTTTAACATCTAATTGTTAAACATACTTGATGCTTTTTTGTTCCCCAACTGCTGCTCATTCTGACTTTTAACCTTCCTGATACTATCTCTATTATTCTGTGAACGAATTCTGGTCCAATAGTAGGATAAATTTTAACCCTTTCAATCCCATGGCATCCCCAAAATTTGCTTTGGAAGAGTGGAACAAATTTGGGACATGCATGACGAAATAAGCAGAAGCAGTGTAACAGAAACTCCACAGTGTAAGTGGAATTGCCCAATTTTTTTTAAATTTAACATTCACTGTAACTGGGTTAACACCCTAAAAATATCATAAAGAAGTAACATCCTCAATAGGTTTTACTATGATAGACTTACCATAGTTTGTGCTATTTGAGGGAGATTATCATTTACATCTCCAATCTCAATATGTACTGCTGCTGTAGTGTACAAACCAAACTCCTCACCTCCCATGTCTCTTGCTTCTATGTGTAGTGTGTATGCTGACACAGTCTGAAGAACATTAGAAAAAAATATAGGCATAATTTTCCTGGGCTGATTAAAAATACTGTATTTTTTAAAAACAAAAGCAAAGGCGGTGGGATTAGTCACTTAATTAAGAATTTATTCAATATTGCTATTTCATCCAAAGGTTACTCTGCAAAAAAAAATAACCTGTTTAATGCTCAGATACTCGCAATATATTTGCTTCTTTCCCTTCAATATCCCACATCATATCTTCATATTTTATGAAATAGGTCAGACAGACTGAGACATTGTTCCAAAATTACCCACTAAATTATCTGAACTTGGCTTCACAATATCTATATAATTCCTAAGTACCAAAAGGACTTTTGACTTCAACTTTATTGCAGCTACTCTATCTAAGACCAATCTATTTTATCCTTTGTTAGTTTTATGCTATTACATTTATGATTTCACAGTTTTTGGTATAGCACTAAATTGAACATTACCTCTCTGTCCAGATGTAACGCTACCGTAATACAGCCTGAATCTGGATCTATAACAAATTCCTGAAGTTTCTGATGACTCTGGGATATAATTCTGTATTTCACTTTGCTATGCAGTGTATTGGGCTCATCTTTGTCTGTTGCAGTCACTTGTCCAACTAATGTTCCTGTATATAGAAGGCATCAATTTTAGGTTTTCATAATACTCAGGTCTTCCTTCTTTAGAAGAAAAGCTATGCCCACATTATTCAAATATCAAAGTGAATTACATCAATTTCCCCATCTAATATCACTCTAGCCCAGAGTTTCTCAACCTTGGTCACTTGAAGAAGTATGAACTTCAACTCCCAGAATTCCCCAGTCTGCCATGCCGACTGGGGAATTCTGGGAGTTGAAGTCTACTTCAAGTTGTAGAGGTTGAGAAACACTGTTCTAGCCAGTCTGGTGGTTCAGGCAGCAGGCTAGAAGCCAGGAGACACTGAGTTTTAGTCCCACCTTAGGCATAAAGTGCCTGTGGGCCAGTCATACTCTCTCGGCCCTAGGAAGTAGGCAAGGCACTTCCATACAAAAATTATTTGACATGTTATTAAACATACCCTTCTACTGCTACCATTATATTTTATTATTAATAAATGTTGCATTCCTCAATAACAAAGTCTATATTTGCATTTAAATAACTGATGTGATCATTTCACACAAAACATATCAAAACAGATACAGGTAGTCCTCGTTTAGTGATGGCCTTGTGCAGTGACCTTATGATGGTGGAAAAAAATTTTTTTGCAACCGATCCTCCCATTTACAACCTGTGTAGGTCTCTAAAGCAAATGAAAACTGAAGTAAGATCAAAAGCATAGTCACAATTTCACTTAGTGACTGCTTCGTTTAATAACCAAGTTGCCGGCCCCAATTGTAGTTGCTAAATGAGGGCTACCTGTATTCCAAATCTGTCATCTGAGATTTATTTAAAAGTTCAATTACCAATTATACTATTTTCAGGTACATGAAAAGTATAAATATTATACTCAAATTCTGGAGTATTATCATTATCATCCTCTATTTTGATGATATGAATAAGTGGGATTTCTGGGGTATATCCATCCGGTGTCATTGCATAGCAAATGAGCTGCAGAAAATGCAATAAAAGAAACATTTATTCCTCTGTAGCAAATGAAAAATTTCTGATAAATCATGACACAATTATTTAATCCATGTGCTGTACAGAATTTACTTTGATGAATAGCTATTAACCATATTTGTATGTGCACAGGGTGAATGCTCCTGCATTAGTAAACTCCTTTCTTATAGCAAGGTATAGTGCTAAGTTCTAGAGATGTTCAAAAAAATATGTAAAGAGCATACAAGTATAAGACATAAAGATGAACTACAGATCAAGCAGACGAAGGGCATAAGGCAAAGCAAGCTATTTTAATCTAAAATGACATAAGAAACCATAGACATAAAAAGAGATATAAGAATGTTGGTAGAAGAAAAAATCAGCAGAAAATATTAGGTAATGTTCTGACCTAGGCTTCCTGATTAAATAACACGGCATAAGCAGGAAAACTTGGCAAGTTCAAACAGGAACAAAAACTGAATCCGAGTTGCAATGACGAGAACGAGGGATGAACTGAGTTGCTTCCTGCAATGAACCCTTTCGTGTTCTCCACGTATATAGCCTATGGGAGGGGCCAATTATCCCCAAGCCTTACTCCCGAGGAGTCCTTCTCCTCTGTAACTCTTCTTGCCTTCTGGCAGCTCTGCGCCTACGTGCATTGAGAACAGGCTCCTCCTGTTCCTCTGCCTCGCTCATGTCAGGCTCTGGAGGTTCTGAAAGTGGGACAGACCTCCCCAATGGCCCTGGCTGGATCCCTGCCTCTGGCACCGAGTGTTCTCCAGACTCCAGGCCTGGCCCAGGTTCCTCCCCAGCCTCCTCACTGTCCAACTCTGCTGCCAGCTCCACAGGCCACTGGTGGACCACAACAGGTATTTCCCCTAGAGTGAGGAGGCAAGGAATGTTTTGGGTCCAGTCCCTAATGAGCAGTGGTGGGTTGCTCCCGGTTCGGCCTAGTTCTTAGAACCGGTAGCGGCGGGAGTCTCCGCCCACCCGCCCGGGATGCTTCTGCGCATGAATCTAAAGGGATTTAGAACCCACTACTGCTAATGAGATATATCTGGTGGGAACCAGAAGAAGGGCCTTCACCGTGGTGGCTTCCTCCCTCTGGAACATCATCCCTCTGGAAATTAGACTGACCCCCTCTCTGACACTCTTTCGAAGGACCCCGAAGACATGGTTCTGTCAGCAGGCCTTGGGAACCCAGGGTGGGATGGAGCCAGGGGTGAAATCCAGCAGGTTCTAACAGGTTCTGGAGAACCGGTAGCGGAGATTTTGAGTAGTTCAGAGAACCAGCAAATACCACCTCTGGCTGGACCCAGAGTGTGGTGGGAATGGAGATTTTGCAGTATCCTTCCCCTGCCACACCCACCAAGCCACACCACACCCACCAAGCCACACCCACAGAACCAGTAGTAAAAAAATTGGATTTCACCACTGGATGGAGCCCATTAAATGGCTGGTATGAATGTGTGTTGTCACTGGGATGGGGAGTAGGGGTTATTTTACTATTTTTATTTTTTATTATTTTTATTTTATATTGTGTTTTAATTTCCCGTAAGAGAACCTGTGAGCAAGTAGGTGGCAATATAAATTTTCCAAATAAATAAATAAATGTTCGCTGCCTTGAATTGACCAAACATAAAAAAGACAGAAGAAGAATAGGAAAAGGAACCCATTAAATAACCAAGGAAAGGAGAAAAATGCAAAGGTCATAGAAAGGATGTCTTTGTGTAAGCATAGAGACTTGATGGAAGAATACTGATAAGACACTGGCTAAAGCAATATAAACCCAGGGAAAATGATAAAGGGTGAGATAAGAAAAATGAAAGTTCAAGTGGGAACTGAGAAAGAACTATAAGGTTTGCATTCTTCTACAACCCATTGTTATATCCATAAGATTATTGGTGGACCTGGACAGCTTCTCATGGACATGTTCTTTATTTCTAGGTATTTGTAAACTGTCTATTTTCCCTGGCATGATTGGATTATAGGGAAAAAGTTGGGAGTTTTTTTGAAGGAACCTGGGAAGAATATTGTGTGCTCAGGAAACTTTGTGATTGACTAACAAGTTAATGCTGTTTATCCCATACCTCAGATACAAAAAGTTCCTACACTCAAATCATTCTCATTGTATAAGTATGCTTTTTAAGTATAACCACAAGAATCCTCCAAAAATTGCCCCAAGTAATAATTTTTAATGTAACAGGAGGTAAATATTATTAAATAAATAGGGAGTAATTATATTAACACAATTTAATTAATTTCAAAATAGCTGTCTATTATGGATCTGATTCTTAAATATAAATTCAAAGAATATTGACAGATCAAAGTCATAGATCTGTCCTTCTGAAATCTATGCAGTGCATACAGTCATATCATTATTTGTGTAGTGTGTATATATGTCTATGTCTATGTCTAGAATCACATACCTGAAATTCTGGGTATTCTTCTCGATCTATTGGGCAAGTAACAAAGAGATTTCCAGTTTCTTGCTCAATGTAAAAGTAACTCAGTGGTGGTTTGTCAACACCAGGGCCAGTGATGAAATATCTAATATTGTACTTTAGTGCCATGTCAGAAGACAGCTGAAAATACAGACATGAAATTGACAAATATAATTTTTTACTTCTTGCCTATATACAGTAATTCACTTCAATTGAACTGAATTAATTGAAAATTCATTAAGAATCTTTTGTGCATTGGAACAGCCAAGGATTATTGCAAAGGACTTATTTACAGATCATTAAGATCACAGTACACTTCAGTGCACAATAGGCACCATATAAGGTGTGTAATGGTTGTAACCTGCTGACCAAATGGGTTAGCACAGTGATGGCGAACCTTTTTTTCCTCGGGTGCCGAAAGCGCGCGTGCGTGTACGATAACACGTGTGTGCGTGCCCACACCCATAATTCAAAGCCCTCTCGCGCTGCTCCCCCCGCGCATGCGTGCACGCCCCCCCCTCCCCCACTGCCCGACTTCCGGTAGGCCCGTTTTTCACCCTCCCCAGGCTCCAGAGGCTTTCTTGGAGCCTGGGGAAGGCGAAAATGGCCTTCCCCGCCCCCCCCTGGAGGTCCTCCGGAGGCCGGAAATGGCCTGTTTCCTGACTTCTGGTGGGCCCGGTAGGCCCGTTTTTCTCCCTCCCCAGGCTCCAGAGGCTTCCTTGCAGCCTGGGAAAGGTGAAAACACCCTCCTCTGCCCCCCCCCCGGAGGCCCTCTGGAGGCCGAAAACGCCCTCCCAGAGCCTCCGTGCAAACTGAAAATCAGCTGGCCAGCGCGCACATATGCACTGGAGCTGAGCTAGGGCAACGGCTCGTGTGCCAGCAGATATGGCTCCATGTGCCACCTGTGGCACGCATGCCATAGGTTCGCCATCACGGGGTTAGCATATGGCATAGCATATTAATTGTTCTAGATCAAACTCATATTCCATGAAAGGTCTATAATGCAAGTAGGCTATCTCAACTAAACTGTCTCAGAATGCATCTAGACCAGCAGTGGGTTGCTCCCGGTTTGGCCCGGTTCTTAGAACCGGTAGCGGCGGCAGCGGGAGGCTCCGACCACCCACCTGGGATGTTTCTGTGCATGCGCAGAAGCATCGCGCAAGCGCGCAAGTGCGTACACGAACCGGTAGCAACGGGTTTTAGAACCCAGTACTGATCTAGACTATCTTAATTTTAAAAAAATTAGCAATGGAGAGGCTATTATGCCTGTCAATCAACTCTAAAGACAAAGTCATTTAAAAATATAATGGACAGTTATAATTGGTAGACTCTTATATGGAGTTCCATCAGATGTTACTGTATGCATGTCATTTCTAGATAGACTTTCTTTTATGTTATTTCTTTCATGTTATTTCTTTCAAGTTATTTCTAGATGGACTTTCTTTCTGAAATTAAGTAGAATACATTTCATATATATGCCTTATTGTAAGTACTGTATAGACCTCTTCCAATTACAACGAAGAAAATATTATCCTCACAACAATGAGTATATTATGTGTCTACAGTTTTGCAAGTGATAGGCCTTGTTGAAGCACTTTGCCTCATGGAGGTACTTTGCCTTGCTTCAGCACTGCAAAGGATTTTGCAAAACACTTTGTTCCTCCTCAAACAAGAGTCCCCCAGTCCGCGATGGGTTGCTCCCGGTTTAGCCCGGTTCAGCCCGGTTCAGTGAACCGGTAGCAACAGCGGTGGGAGGCTCTGCCCACCCGCCTGGGACGCTCTGCCCACCCGCCTGCGAGCGCGCACGAGCAAACCAGTAGCAATGGGATTTACAACCCACTACTGCCCCCAGTGCTTTAGAAAACTATTTAAAGGTTGGTAACAAGCTACTACGGGAAAATTAGGAGAAGAAAAATTTACATTCTGAGAAGAAGTCTATTTCTATGACTACATGTCATTCATTGGCAGGTATAATTTAGATGCGGAGATCAATTTGAAATGTCAAATGAAGACTACATTAAAAACATGCCTGTTGAATTTGCATAGGAAAAGGCCCTAATGAGTTTTCCATTATAATAGTTGGGACTGGAGCCCATCTTCGTTTTGTTCGTCCCACAACAGTTGCTCGGACATGCCTTCTCTTAGTTTTTGAGTCCTAGAAGAGAGAAAAGAGAGAAACCTAAACACATATCAGGCTTTTGCTTTGAGTTACATCTTTTAATCTCTGTTATTCCAAACATAGTAACAGGTAATATTAATTCCTAACATAATTGTAGTGTGGGAAAAATATAATTCTTTTGCTTTTTAAAATAATTTTAATACTTTACATCTCGGATTATGCAATTAAATTGTTTTTCCATTTCACGATTACATCGATTATTAAAACACTAATGCCCCTGATCAAGTTTATTTGATAATCAATTTTTTATTTCATAGGAATATTTATCCATAAATTAAGAAAAATGCTAACAGTACATTTTCACATTCTGATTTTTATACCGTCATATAAACAATATATAATAAAATAATAATGCTAAAAGATGCAATACAAACATTAAAATAAAACATATGCATACTCCTAATATTCTTGAGGAGTCAGCAACATTATGCAAAGCACAAAAAATAAGTAAGAAACGGTAAGCAATCAAAAATGAGATAAGAAAAAAGAAAAGGAAAGGTCAAATCTAATTTACTTAATATGAGCTTAATTATCTGCAATGAACATACCTAATACTCCTTCCTCCTCCTATTTTCCCCACAACAATCTTGTGTGATGAGTTGGGCTGAGAGAAGGTGACTGGCCCAAAGTCACCCTGCTGACTTCCATGCCTAAGACAGGACTAGATGCGCTTTTAGCACAATATTGTGCCTTGTATAGAAGGCCATTTATACTGGCATGGCTAAATTGTTTTGATGGTATTAATGGGAAATTAAATAATAATATATGGATAAGTATTTACACTGAATCAGTTGCTCATATATCTTGGAGATCAGAGCTAATCTCCCCATTAACCATAAACCATTTCAACTGTTCCCATCATGCTTCTGTGCATTTCTTACTGTATATTTTGAATTTTCTAGAAAAGAGATAAAATTTTGGGCTGCAGCAGTTATTTCTAAATGTCGTTGAATCTGCATGGCATGGGTCCAAGTTACTTGAGGAATTGCCTTACCCCATCTGAACTGGGCGGCCCCACCCCTGCTGGCAGAGGAGGCTTACTATGAGTCCATCAATCAAGGAATTCCGACTGGCAGGATCCAGGAGAATCTCTGCCATGGCTCTTGTCCTTTGGAACATCTCACCCCCTGAGGCGAGATTAGCTCCCACCCTTCCAACCTTCTACAAGAGCCTGAAGACCTGGCTCTGCCAGATGGATTGAGGCCCCAACAGGGGAGCATAACACTGGAGGTGATTGATGAATTAAGAGGCAATCCCATCTTCCCCACACACATCCTGTTCCCTTCCTCCCAATCATTTAACTATAATTTTCTTTTGATTGCGATTTCTATTTTTATTGTTTTAGAATTATTTATCTGTTAGGATTTTAGTCTTTTAAAACTAAACGACCCAAAGTCATTTTGATATGAGATGGGTGGCAAATAAATTTAATAAATAAATAAAAATAAAAGTAACCCAGTTATGATTACTTTCTGTTATGTAAAAGGGATTTATATTGGATGCTTTGTTTTTTATTTGTTTTGATCTATGGCTTTCTCCCATAATTTAATAATTTAGTTTATACCAACACTTCTTTATCCTAGCGAACCATCTTATTTATTTATTTATTTATTTTATAAAATTTATATGCCGCCCAACTCCCGAAGGACTCTGGGCGGCTTACATCATAAAAAATAAAACATATAAAAACAATTTAAAAAAGAAAGGGGAAAACCCCCCCCCCAACTATATTTAAAATAAAACATTCACACAACCATGCATGGGCCAATCAGAACAACTATTGGCCCCAGGCCTGCCGGAAAAGCCAGGTCTTAAGGGCTTTACGGAAGGCCCCCTGTGCGACCTCACTGGTCGATGGGAGGAATGTGGCATAAGGCGGTCACGCAGATAAACTGGTCCTGAGCCATGTAGGGCTTTAAAGGTAACAACCAACACCTTGAATTGTGACCGGAGCGCAATCGGCAACCAATGCAGCTCGCGAAGGATGGCACTTGTGTGGGTGTACCTTGGCACACCCATGACTGCTCGCGCAGCTGCATTCTTGACCAGTTTTAGTCTCCGGACACTCTTCAAGGGTAGCCCCATGTAGAGCGCATTGCTTTCCTTATCGCATCTTGTTTTCCTTATGATAATAAACTGTTTCATACATTGCCTTTTGTGCTTTAAACTCCTCACTTCTCCATTTTTGAGAATTAACTCTCATTAACTCCACCCAACCACATCTTTTGCCTTCAACCCATTCACTTTTCCCTGTTATATTTGTTATGCAATTCAGTCCTCATTCATTCTCTCTACATCACTAAACCTACTGGACATACTTTTTTTCTTCCTGAACATCCATGGGTATTCATCACCTATTCATTCTTGAGCACATGTCTTTTTCTTTTATCTACATACTTAAATGTCCCATTCTCACTTTATTAAACTTACTGTTATATTACTCTCAAATAAAGTAAAATGAACGCAGGGAGGATGATAAGATGTGTGTTACAGTGAGTGATAGACTCAAGAATGAAAGGAATTGTACGTATATAATATATTATTATAATTATATATACCTTTTGGGGGTATGTTAGCAAACTAACATATATCCGCTTTTGCTCATGTGTATAAATATTTTTTAAAAATACAGTAATGATGCTTTCATGTGTGGTCAAAGAAATAGCATTTTTGGTATACAGTGAACCATCTTCCAGAATTATAAAATTGGGATTGTTTATGCCAATAATTCCAGTATCATTAAGACAATGTTTCATTTTTACTGTAAGAAAAAAAAGAAGAAATTCAAAAACCAGTTGAAAAGAGAATTGGCATAGAGAACAATACAAAGTCACCCAATATTTGGGGAGGACTTAAACTCTGACCCTCCCATTCTAACCACTACATTGCTTGACCCAATTGTACAATTCATTTGGGGGGGGGGTAACTCTTAAGGCCTAAATAATTTAAGATAAATACATGCTTATATTAAATCATAGGAGTCAGAACTTTTCTAGTTACCACTTACAGTGATGACATTGTTAGCCTCTAGCAAATTGCTGTTGCTGTAAAAGACTTTTACAAAACCCAGATTCAAATTCCAATGTCTACAAACAAAGCATGGGAGGGAGGTTGTTATCTCACCTCTGCCAATAAACATTCCCATCTTCAGTTTATGAGGTACATTAAAAGACACTTCATTGCAAGCTTCACAGAATAAGTCCAAGGCCTAAAGGAAAGAAAGAAAATACATAAAGTATTGCATTAAAACAACTTTTCTAACACAAAAGTTTTATTTGGTGACTAACAATATATTTGAAAAGACAATAGCTTTCTCCAAATAATTTGGTTTAAAAGTCACCTTAGATTCACTGAGAACGTGGCAGCACACTTTTTTTCTGTTTCATATTCCATTCCAAGAAGGTGATGTTACATTGAGAGTTGCCTTCCTTTCAAATAATGTAATTCAAACATATCTTCAGCAATTCAGGTATAATTATCTTTCTAGGAAGGCAAAAATCTTTACAAAAGGTATAGAGAGCTGGTTCTCAGTCCTGTAATCTTTTTTTTTTTTTTACCAAATGTGTTTGTTCATCCAAATTAGAAAGGTTTGCCAATGGGCAGGATGCAAAAGCAGAATATTTATCCCCTGGTTTTGCTATTTCTCAGACATTTGCAAAAGACACCATTTCATTTTCTTCTCTCTTAATACAAGAATTCATCAAAATGTATGTGTAATACATTCATGTAAAATACTAAAAGTGTGTCTGTGCCTATGTATGTGGAGCGGGTGTATATGTGTGTGTGTGTCTTGTATGTCTTTAGTCTAATCAATCTATGCTTGAATACTAGGCTTAAAATGTTTGCTTTTTCAGTGTATTTTTTTTTTATTGCTATACTGGTGCTTCACATACAGCAATTAAAAAAATGAGTGCCAGACTTTGCTGCATTCTACAGGACTCAGTACAGTTTCTAAATAGTCTTCAAAGGCACACACGCACCGACATTTTAATTTAAAATTTGGAAATTCCAGTCTAATCAGATCCATACACCACCTTCTAGGTTTTCATTTCTCTGGTGCACCTGTTCATCTTGCACCTTCCTTAAGACTGCTGCTATAGGCATCTGCACAAAATGAATTGTGCAAAATTATTACTTATATTACCTAGTGACATCATGATGTAAATTCCATCCTTAATTTGTATCCTTAATGGTTGATGTAAATATTTAAGTCACCATTTTTTTTTAATCAGGACATGCCTTCATTATTTGCTGCCCATAAATGCCTCTGGCTATTGCTCTACTAATGAGGCTAGTAAAGGAGGTTCTTCTAAAGCTATAGAAAGGCTTTAAGTTGGAAAAAAGAGGACAGAAAGATAACTTTCTCTTCTTTGTCATATCATCACCTGGGCCTCAAGGAAATAAGTAATATGTTGAAGAGAAAGGAAGGAAAGCTATAAAGTCTTCTTTAATTTTGGTTTTAATTGTGCTCGCTGTGTACACTTGTGTGTGTGTCTCATCTTTGAAACAAGGACATATAGATTTGTTTTCTAAGCCAAGGAACAAGAAATTCAGTGAGTTCACTAAAGTAGTGATTGTGAAACTAGTAGTCTACAGAGGTATCTCTCACTCAGTGCCTCAAAACTCCACCTTTCTATTTTCACAGCTAGTCAGCTGCCCAGACCAGCCACTCATCAACTCAATCCTTGCATCACTGCTAAACAGCAGCTCAGAGCCCACTTCCACCTAAGATTTTGCCTTGCCATGTTAACTTCCAAGCCTTCTTGTTATTGATTCATTGTGGAAGTGGTTCAGTGGTTCATTAAAGCATAAAAGTTTTAATCCAGTATAACTTTTACAAAATCAGAGAGCTGATAATAATAGCAATAGCACTTAGATTTATATACTGCTCCATAGTGCTTTACAACACTCTCTGAGTGGTTTACAAAATTATTATATTGCCTCCAAAAATCTACGTCCTCATTTTACCAACCTCAGAAGGATGGAAGGCTGAATCAACCTTGAGCCCCATCAGGATCGAACTTCAGGCTGTGAGCAGAGTTTGCCTAAAATACTGTACTTTAAGGACTGTGCCATCAGAGCTCTTTTAAAATAATAGTGAATTGGTCTCAAGAGTAATTACTGATTTTGAATCAATGTTCTGTGATAAGTTAACTTGTTTTCTTGCCTAAGGAACCCCAAAAGATCAGAAACCGGGCAATAGGATTTCACTGGACTGGAAACTGACTTGCCCCTAGTTCTTTTGTACTCAGAATTTTCTCTTGAAGAACGTTTTTCAACAGCTTAATGCTAAGAGCTGCTGTTATATAGTATTAGGTACATAATTCGAGTGGTTAATTTTAGATTTTTTTTTTATTCTAAAACTAAGTAAATGAGCTCTCATGTACTAAATACAAAAAGGTTGAGGAAAGTGTCTGTTTAATTGAGTGTGTTCCACATTTCATCACTGCAGAAAGTGTTGGATCAGTAGAAACTTTGAGAAACATCGCACTAAGGAGACAAACTTAGGATTTTATTAATTGTAATGAAAAGAGGAAACAAAAGCTTCATTGTATAATGAAGAGGATAAGGTGTTGCACAAACATGAAATGTAATTCCACTCAACAATCAAGCAGGGAATGTAAACCAACTACTCTTTCTCAGCCTACCTTCTTGCAAGTACAAAATATGATTAGACACCACACATACTGTACCTAAAAGTAGTAATATACTATTTTTGTAAAGTCTAGGAGAAGAACAGATTACCAATGCTTCTCAGAGGCAGAAACTTTCTCACAGGAAAGAGGAATGATAGTCTGGCCCCCAAAAAAGGAGGAGCTGGCTAGAATTGAGGAAAGAATTTAAGGGAAGAAGAGGTGATAGCTGATCCTAGAGGATGAAGTACTCCAGAGAAAAAGAAGGGCATGTCTTCTTGGCACAGATATCTCAATAAAGCCTCAGGGAAGGCTTAACAAAGAAGACCATATCTTTTAGCTCAAGAAAGAATATCAGCACCATAATTAACATCTTTACTCATCTCTAAGTAGAAACATGATTGCAGGTAAAGCTATAAATAAGTACAAGCTTATGATAACTACATTACCCATAGTTAAGATAGAGTCTCAGCACAACAAGCATTTTGCAGGAGAGACAAAGTAAGTAAAGAAAATTGGTTAACTAAAGAATTGTTAGAGCAGGGACATGGAGAAAATAAGATGAAATTAGAAGTACTATTGGCTAGTTTAGTTTTCAATAGTTTTAATTTTCAGTGGACAATTGAGAGAAAGATCTGAGTAGATAATAGGACATTTGGAATTTAGCAGTAGAAGACAGAATTTGAAGTTGAATTATGTACAAGTGATAAACATATAATTGCTAAAATGTTTACATTTATACTGAAATTTGAAATGGAAGAAGTAGTGAAGAATATATGATAAAATGGGCTAAAAACTTTGGACATAATGTACGAATAGAAACAGTGGAAAAATATGTGGTTAAAAGGATCAAAATGTATATTATATCATAAAATTTTTATAAAATGACGTATGACTCTAGAAAAAATTGTCTAGAATATATAGGATACTTTAAATTTATGTTGGAAATGTGGATGACATGAATGATCATTTTATCATGCTTGGTGGACTTATAAAAAAGCCACAAATTTCTGGGTTCAAATACATATAATGATAAAAGAATTTTGAAGATCAATATTCAACTGAAACCAGAACTTTTCATGCTGGCATTAATGGGCAATCGATTAGAAATGAATCAAGAATCAAGAATGTGGAAGAAAACCAAGTATGCTTATATGGCTTAACAATATACTGCATAAATTGCTTTAATGCCTCTAACTAAGAAACTGGTTTATTTCTGTTAATAAACAAAGGAAGAAAATATGTTTGTGTGCTTTGTTTTGGATCATTTCCTACAGAACCAAGGCCCTAACAAGATGAACGATATTTTGTCCTCTCAAGCTTGCTATGAGCCTGCAGCTTCACTTACTAAATTTCCTATACCATACTAAATTTTGTCCTTCTATTTTGGCCAAGAACCATTAGAACTTGGTCTATGGAAATGGATTCTGCCTCTCTACTGCTCCTAAAGTCAATACAGATTATTTTGAATGTTATTGACCATGTCATCAAGTTTTAAGAAGCATTGATAGCTCAATAAAATGGTTTGTAATGCATACTATTCAAAATTTTCTACTGTGAAAATAGTATTCAAATATTATACTTATATTTTAACAATAAGACAACAAAAGTCAAATTCTGTTTTACTTTTACTTTAAGTTCATATTGGAAACACTAATTAGCCATATTTGGTGACAGAAACCATATTAATCTTGAATTATAGTGTAAAGTAAACCTCAAATAATTGATAATATTTTATTGTTAAAGCAGGTAACAATGCCACAATTGTTTTTGCTTTTAGCCTAGCTGAGGTGCAAAGATTTGCCCTACCTTGAAGGCTTCAACTGAAACTACAAATCTGCTCTTTTAACTGACCTAATTAACTGGAAAGTTTTCCTGAAAATATGAAGTATAATTAATTCATCATATGACGTTTTATAATATTTTATTGTTATTAAGTTGTAACTTTATCATATGACATCTTAAATATTTTTCAGCTAGTGAGTTTAAGGGAAAGATGTTGTTCTTCCAAAATCCAGCCAGACTTTTCTCCCTTCATGACTTATTCACAATCTCATTTTTTCCTAAATATCAAAGGATTAAATGTCACTTCTATTCATCATTCTTTTTGTTTCTCTAGCATTTTCTATCTTGCATAAATACTGACAGCTATTTCAATACTGTAAAAGAATCCTAAAATCAACATGCTATAAAACTACAAAAGAAAATGTCTCTATGGTACTAACATGTTTTTAAAAGATATACAAATTCTAACAACTAGTCAGTATGTAATATCAGCAACCAGTTACTGATAACAAATTCATATAGTGAATCAAACAGAGACTAGAGAGATGAATAAAAACAAACTGTTTTTATTTAATGCCCACTCTCCCAAAAAGCAGATATTAGTTAATTTGCTTAATTTTCTGCTATTATATTTCACTGATTCACTTGTACAGTTACATGGAATAGAAAAAAATACACAATATTCACAGTGCAGTTCAAAAATAGATAGAATAACTTTTCCCAAAGTTCGTTGAATTGTTTAAAATTAGGGATTTTTTAAAATTTTGATACCTGGTTCTGTAAAACTATGCCTTGCTAGAACTGACCCAAAGAGTTGGGATTATATACTGTTTCTGTGTTTAAAAAAAGTGATCCACATAATCATTATCCAAAGGCAGAAATATGCAATTTCTGTTTCTCAAGAATTACATAAGCTTTGTATGGTAGATCAGGGCTACACTACTGAACTCCAGGACCAGGCACATCTGAGGAAATTGCAGGAGTTTTAAGCAATGAACTGAGAGAGATGTAAGCATCCACAAGGCTTAAGGCTCTCATTTTGTCCTTTAAAATCTCCCAGTTTCCGTAAACACAAAATATTCCAATATTCTGGCCCCACAAACATTGCAGACTTTGGATGTTACAAAATGATTATGGGAGGCTACATGTAGCATTGAACCTCACAGTTTGCATCTTTGTCAATATAACAAGTAAAACATCATCTATTTATCTATCTATCTATCTCTAACACACACACACACACACACACTTCTAAGACAAAGACAATGCCCCCCCTCTCTCTTTATATAAACTTCATTCTCCATGGAATACAAAAGCTAATATTTATTTTAGTACACCAAACTGGAGGTAATTAGTAATGCTAGTGCTACTTCATCTGTTCCAAATTCTTTTCTACTCACCAATAGGTTTAAAAAAAGTTGCAGCCAGATACGTCTATGAAAGATGTTGCCTTTATCCATCACTTCAGCTGGAAGTACCATTTTCAGCACTCAGCAATGTAGCTTTCAAGTCTATTGAACTAGAGATCTGTCAAGCCCAGTGATGTTTCACTGGGAAGTGAGAGTGAAATGAAAAAGTAAACCAGACTAATAAATGAACAGCAGGAAGCAACAGGTTTATTATGCAGAAAGTGAATGGGACTGCTTTTTTCCTAATTCAAGCTTTGAGTATCTAAGGTAAAGTACTAGTCATTAACTCAGTTCTCCTGCTAAATTTGAAGAGGGCTTGTCCTAAAAGAAACTTGTGGAACGTGCTCAGTTTCATTTCAGAGTTCTCATCCTGTTCTAAAATCCTGGAGGGTGGAAAAAGTAGGGTGAATTGGGACCAGAATTTGCCCTTCCCTCCTCAGCTGCTAGAAGGAAATTGTTCTTCACTTCATAGAATTCCACCAATCTAGTTATGAGAAAGAGTGCTGGAATGACCCTCCAGCTGAAACAGTTTTGCTTACCAATGAAGTCCTCAGTCCCCTCTATGATTAATGCCATTTGCTTCTTCTCTACCTATTAGCTGAATAGAACATACTGTAACTCTACCCTGTAGAATAGATTCTCTCCTTTTTGCCTAAGGTTTTTGAGTGTTCCTTATTAAGTACTTATCAGTTATTTTAAACATCTGCCTTATAATATTTCTTTGTAAACATAAGCATAAACATAAAAATCTTGTTTCAGATTTTCCACCCCAGAATTCTCCTATGGCTCACCACTAATTTCAGTTAGCTAGGATGCTGCAAACAATATGAGGACAGATTAAGGGAGGGAGCGCTTTGTGCTCTAATGCAGATTTCTTAACTGAGTATTCTCAATTTGTACTTGACTTCTATATCCAGTCCATTTTAGTTTGCAGGTAATTAATCATTCCATCAAATTTCCAAAACTTTATATACTCCTGTTCCCATTGCTTTTTCACTTGCTCTTCATTGTGTTCCTTGGTTTAAGTAAGGAAATATCTCTGAAACAATGATCCAATGGAACATGGGATGACTAGTTAATTATTATTGCAATCATTTACTAACTTCATCTCATTCTCAGCTTTTACCTAACACCTAACTCTACAGTTTCAAGATATCTATATTGTTTCTCTGTGATGTGGCCATCTTTCCATTTTTTATATATGCCCTGTTGTTGTTTTTTCCCCTTTGACCCAAATGCTTTCACAGCATTGTTAAGTTTATGTACATTACCGTCAATGTGTAAAATTAGGCATTTTATAGAATGCCTAGTAAATCTGTAGAATGTCAAAGTGGGACGTCAAAGTATGAAACACTTAATATTTCAGACATTTTCTAGGCATTCTATGCAATGCCAAAAGGCAAACGAGTGAAGTATAAAACACTCCCTCTAAAATGCCATTGTAGCTTTCCTGTAGTTGCAACAAGTAGGTCAATACTAGTCTTTTTTTTCTTGTGTTTTTTAGTAAGAAACTCCCATACTTTATTTTGCATTTCTTTTTTCATTTTCATATATGTCTTTTCAATAAAGGGTTAGAATTAACCCTAACCCTAACCCTTTTCATGACTCTATTTTCATACTTTGTGTCAACTCTGAAGCGAACCTGGCTGAAGCCATTTTGTGCTGCCTCATAGTTGCCATAAACTCTGAGAGGGGGAAGGGAAAATAGATATGCTTGCTAATAGTCAAAAGAAAAAGTTTTCTTGTGGGAACCAAGGTCATCTCAACAGGTGGCAGTTGAGGGAGGAGAGGAGTGACCAAGCACCCTGTCAGCTACTCCCATTGGACAATGTGACCGGTGACATCTGGGGAGGGAAATATTTTCTCACATTCTCACATTCTATAGATTTCCTAGGCATTCTATACTATGCCAACTTTTCATACACTGCCAGTAACATATATATGCCTTTCAAAACAGGAATCAATGTTTTTATTGCTGCTCTCTTCCCATTGCTTCCATTGTTTCTTTTGAATGAATTCAAAACAATCTTCCAATTGTTCTATTTCAGTCAGATCTGTACAAGAGCTCAAAGGTTATGAACTTTATGAGTCAGTGTTCTTTCTGATTTTTCTTGGAATGGTTTAAGAAACCTCATTTCAGAAACATCCCTGCTTTCTGAAATATGCCTGCCTTTATCGGTGTTCCTTGCTTCTGGGGTTTTATCAAATGTTTTTTACTGATCCTTGTGAAGTTCATGCAACCCATCATGCAGAGGACACAGATCTGTGTCTGAGAAGTCCAAATTGTCCTGCCAACATCATTTGTGTAGACATTGATTCTATGTATTGGAGGAGAGAGGTCCCTTCCCACGCCTCTTCCATGAACTGGAAAGACACTGAAACAGTAAAAGATATGATCTGAAGAGAAATCAACATTGCACAATTTCATTGTAGTGTCCCCTCAGGTACCTGGGTACACCACATCCAAGCCTTTTACTGTGATCCTCATGCTAACACTTATGTGATGGATGTATCATTATCCTCACTACCATAGTGGCCCCCAGTCACATGCAAAGAAGTAAAAAAATATCATTAACCAGTTTAAGTGGTTAAGAGCTGTGGTGGCGCAGTAATTAGAATGCAGTAATGCAGGCTACTTCTGCTGACTGCCAGCAGTTTGGCAGTTCGAGTCTCACTGGCTCAAGGTTGACTCAGCCTTCCATCCTTCCGAGGTTGGTAAAATGGGGACCCAGATTGTTGGGGCAATATGCTGACTCTGTAAACCTCTTAGAGAGGGCTGTAAAGCATTGTGAAGCGGTATATAAGTCTAAGTGCTATCTAAGTGCTATTGCTATTGCTATTGCTATTACTAGGTGTGGTAAAGCCCCTGGAAGTGACAGTATTCTCCCTGAGCTAATGAAATTGGTGGGGCCCTATACTGATCTCTCTATACTCATATATATACCACACACCAAGATTCAAGAGGACGGGGGGGGGGAGGGATCCATAATTGTTTCTTTATATAAAAGGGGTAACAGGAAAGATCCAGCTAATCATAGGCCAATTAATCTATTAAACATCATTAGTAAACTATATGCCAGGTACAGGTAATCCTCAACTTACAACAGTTCATTTAGTGACCATTCAAAGATATAACAGCACTGAAAAAAGTGACTTATGACCATTTTTTACACTTACGACTGTTGCAGTATCCTCATAGTCACATGATCAAAATTCAGATGCTTGGCAACTGACTCATATTTATGATGGTTGCAGTGTCCTGGGGTCATGATCACCTTTTGTGGCCTTCTTACAAGCAAAGTCAATGGGGAAGCCAGATTCACTTAACAACCATGTTACTAACTTAACAACTGCAGTGATTCACTTAACAACTGTAACACAAAAGGTTGTAAAATGAGGCAAAATTCACTTAACAAATATTTCACTTAGCAACAAAAAATTTGGGCTGAATTGTGGCCATAAGTTGAGGTCTACCTGTGCTCATTTACCAAACTTCAAACCTAGGGAATAGAGGAGAGAATAATTGACCCAGAGCAGTTCCAACCAAGGAGTTCCAATCAAGGAGTCTACTATAGACCATTGCCTAGTGCTTCAACATTTGGCATATAAATATATAAACCACTCTGATTTGAATTTACATGCAGTCTTTATTGATTTCAAGGCAGATTTTGATAATATCTTAAGGGTAAAACCTGTGGACCTTCTGAGCTGATCCTCTACAGATGAAAGACTGTTTGCTCCTATTTCATAAACTATACGATGAAACTGGCCTTAGAGTAAGATGTAACCAGGGAGGGGACCTGTTCAACTTTATTCAAAGGGATGAAACAAGAGTGCATCCAAGCACCATTCCTTTTTAACATATATCTCAACTCTCTGATTAAAACTCTCCAGAGAGTGGGTATCCATGCTCCTAATTTAATTGACAGATATCTCCCAATCTTACTCTATTTCAGAGGTCTTCAAACTTGGCAACGTTAAGACTTATGGACTTCAACTCCCAGAATTCTCCAGCCAGCTATGCTGGCTGGAGAATTCTGGGAGTTGAAGTCCACAGGTCTAAAAGTTGCCAAGTTTGGGGACCCCTGCTCTATTTAGACGATGCAGTTCTTCTCTTCTTGTCTTCTGTAGGCATGAAACAGGCACTGAGAAACCTAGCATTCTATTGTAATGAGAAACAATTAATAATCTATTATGATGAACCTACAATTGTAGTTTTCTTTCTAACAGAAGACAAAATCCCAAGTGGATGATTGATTCCAATGAACCGGAAAAGATTAAACGTGTGTTTTTTTTAATGGTCATAGTATTTCAGGCCTTCAGGAAATTAACAGTCCAGATAAATTATGCCACTTCTACGGCCCAAAAGAGCACACAAGCAATAATTAAATTTCATAGGCAACAGGGGACAAATTACAGCAGCAGTTAAATCATTAATGGCTAAAACAGTTGCCCAACTATTATATGGGATACAAGTTGGGCCATACACAAATCTGTAGTTAATGAAACCATTTAATCAAATTCTCACACAACTTTGGTAACCCAAATTGCACCTCCAATGTAGTCTTGAAATTTGAAGCTACTGTGCCGAGTATAAGGGCTCAGGCCTGGATTAGGATTCTAATTTGAGGATTTAGAATCATGTTTGACCCTGAAGGCCTGATGCCTTTGCTACTGTCAAACAATTATCAGTCTCATTAACACTGCATCTGTACAGCAGAAATTGCAGTCTTGGCCTCTCCCCTGAATAATTAGGCCAATTAACCCTAGAGATGGCAAAATTAACCCTGGAGAAGGTAAAAGAGAGAATCAGGGACACTGATTACCAAAATGATATCTCCAGTGCCCCTGAATTCTACTGCCAAATGCTAGAAAGTTGCAAGCCCTCTACTGTGGGGTATCTATACAATTTGACCCTAAACAAATATAGATGGGCCTCTTACAGAGCCCACTTTGATGTGCTTCATCAGCTCTGCTGGCAGAAGATTTCATGGGATTCTTTATTGGCAAAGATTTTGCCCTTGGGGATCCAGGGTGGTAGAAATTCTCAGTTATCTTCTCATATATTGCTCTTTCTATGATGTCCCCAAACAGCTAGCAAACCTTAGCATTCTGAAAGGCTCAGAACACTGGCATTTGCTAACACTGGCATTTGCTTAACATTAGAAAATGCTAATGTTTCTATCCCTTGGAGGAGAAAAAACTAGTAAATGCGAGCATCCTGAGGCTTCTAGTGTGATAGCATTCACTTACTTTGTACCAAATTTGAGATCCATTCCTCCAGCGCTCCAAGGGATTTCCCAGAAATCACATGATGCATTGGAAGAACAGACCTCAATTTTGGCAAAAATGCTAGCAAATGCCATCATTCTCACCATCATTCTCACCAGTGGAGCAAAGAGAAAGCACAGGCCTTCCGCTTTGCTTGGGAGACCCAGGCCCTTTTCACAGCACTTCATTTAACAATGTGCATGGTTGAGTAAAAACCATAACTGGAAGAGTTAGCCTTTGACTGAAGCAGTCACCTGGCATTTTGCTTAACAACTGCTTTGCTGAATGACCAAAATTCCTGGCCCAATTGTGGTGGTAAATGGAGGACTAAATATAGAACAATATAGGCATGCAATGGTTGTCCATTCTAATGATATGTCGCACTCATCACATCTGAGCTCTGATCATCAGGGATCTCATGCTGGTGGATTTAAACAGGTTGAAGACATGGTCTTACCAACAAATGTAACAAATGTCAAGGGTGAAGTGGAAGGTGCTCACGTGAAATTTCTCCAGTCACTAATATAGAGTCCAGGACTCACATCCATATAGGATAGAAGGGATAACCACAGCTCTATAAACTTTCTGTTTTATGGAGATGCAAATATTGGGTTGATTAAGCACTCTAACATGCAACCACCCCAGAGCCTGGCTAGCTTTGCTGACCCCTGAGTTAATTCCTTTTTCCAAACATCCATGCCTTGAAATTATGCTTCCCAGGTATTTGAAGCTATTTACATTTGTCAGCAGGGTGTTATCAAAAATGAGTTTTGGTTCTATAGGCTTGGTATTTGGCATAGTCTGGTAAAGGTACTTCACTGTAGTTTAGGCTGAAACGTTGAAGAGCATAGCAGCATCTGAGTCTCTGTTCAGCATCAGTTGATGCCAGAAGTGCAAAATCATCAGCAAAGAGTATTTCTTGAAGACTGTGTGGAGGCACTTCATCCAGTTGTTCAAGCAACAAAAGTCAAAGAGAGAGCCGTCCAATCAATACCTGATGTGTATACTTCCTCCTTCAGTCCTCGGACATATCACCACTGTA
Source organism: Thermophis baileyi (assembly GCA_003457575.1). Lineage (NCBI taxonomy): Eukaryota > Metazoa > Chordata > Lepidosauria > Squamata > Dipsadidae > Thermophis > Thermophis baileyi. The sequence continues at coordinate 2,056,840 of QLTV01003728.1, read as the reverse complement.
AAGGACCTGTCCTATCATTCCATCATGGAGCAGCTGAATCAATTTCACAAATTTCCTCAGGTATCAATAACATCTTAGAATTCATGCATATATACAGAATATTTGGATAATATGTAATTGACAGAGAAGGAAATTATTATGCACAGTGAGTTGATGTTAAGTACAATGTACCTCCTGAGACTCCTAGCTCTGATAGTTATTTTGATATACACTCAACTTTCCCTTATGGCAAATACTTTATGTCTTCACCAGGGGTGGGTTCTACTTACCTTCCCTACCGGTTCTGATCGCAACGGAAGTGCGCATTTTGCGTGCGCGCCCCCGTTGCATCGCACAAAACACCCAGAAATGACCCTCTGCGCATGCGCAGAAGCCTTTGCGCATGCGCAGAGGGTTATTTTTCAAGCCGCGGTGACCAGAGGACCGGTTCAGGAGTGTGGACCGCCAGTCTTTGCTGCCGGTTCGGCGAGCGGTGGTAAATTTCCACTACCGGTTCTAAAGAACCAGTCCGAACCAGCAGCAACCCACCTCTGGTCTTCACATATATTTTGCTTTATAGATCTGACATTGTTGATTTTTATAATTGCCAGTTAAATAGCAAAATGATTTATGAATATGACTAAATCATAATGTAATTGTTTTTTTCTCATTTTATGTAATTATTCCTTTGTATAAATTGGCATGCCATCCCCCATATGTGATTCTGAGCAGCTTACAAGACCCACCTTTTATGGTTAATTCAGACTCATCCTTTATAGTTTAAAGCTTTATGCACACCAAGCCACCTAGTCTTGTTAAATAAAATGTACACTAATTTTATACAGAATATTTTATCATTTTGAAGACACTCTTAGAATTACAGTATTGGAAGGAGGCAGTTCATTGGATCCAACCTTCTGCTTAAGCTAGGAATGCAAATCCAAATTAAAACATCCCACAGATGTTGTCTCTAGCCCCCCACTTCCATACATACATGAAAGGAAGCCCATAACTACTATGGGTACTTGGTTCCATTATTGAACTGCTCTTATTATTGAAAGGTTGTTCTAACATTTGAGTAAAATCTGTCTTCTTGTAACTTGAATCCATTATTCCAGGTCTTATACTCTGGAATGAGGGAGAGTATGTGGAAAGTTAAGTCCTCAAAACCACAACAATATTCTTTAAATATAGTGGTTATTTTAGCCCAACAGTGTGTATTAGCAATAACATTTTGTTTGGATCTTGATTTAGTATTTTTTAAACTATACAATTCATCCTGGATTGATTTGGAGGTTACTCTGTTTGACTCGGTGGAGAAAATCGAAAACACAGTATGCAAATCTGGACTTTCATACTAATCATCATCATTAGTAACTATCAAATGGCTAAAGCTCCTGTTTTCATTCCATTAATTTGATTAAATTTGTAGGCTTATTATAAAATACAATTCCAAACCAACAGATGGAGACTAGACAATTTTGAACGTCAATATGTATTTGTTTCTTCTATTTCAGTTGAATTTCACAAACCTCTCTGAATCAACATCATTCAGTTCTGAATTCAGAAGTTGGTCTGTACATTTCTAGTGTTTTTTCCCACTTCTTTCTTCCTAATGTCTCTGCAAAGCCACTCTTGAGAAGTGAACAGATATCAAAAATTGCATATAATGCAGCCTAAGCACATGGTGATGATGATATGATGTGATGCAGCTTGGCAGGAGCCAAGAAAACAGTATACCTCTTTGGTTTACATTTATGTAAGGAGAGCCAGTTTGGTCTAGCAGTTAAGGCTTCAGGCTAGAAAGTGGAAGACCATGAGTTCAAGTCCTGCCATGAAAGCCAGCTGGGTAACTTTCGACCAGTCATTCCCTCTCAGCCCAAACCACCTCATAGGGTTGTTGTTGTGGAAAAATAGAAGGAAGTTATGTTGGATATGTTATATGATATCGCCTTGAGTTATTTGTATAAATACAGGCAGGCTAAAAATAAAGAGCTCTAGATTAAAATTAGGAGTTATTAAACAGTAGGATAATATGCTATATAACCGTGATGGTGAACCTATGGCACACGTGCCCGAAGTGGCACTCGGAGCCATGTCGCCTGGCACGCGCGGCGTCGCCCATTCCTCTTCCAGGTTTCTGGCGCGCATGCATGCATGACGATCAGCTGGCCTTCGTGCGTGCAGCAGTGCCGGAAACTGGAAGAGCTGGTCTTCCGTTTTCCGGCATGAGCATACGCGTCGGCTAGCTGATTGTCACGTGCGCATGTGCGCCAGTAACCGGAAGACTAGCTGGCTGGCGTGCATGCATGTGCCGGAAACCGGAAGTTCATTTTCTGGTGCACGCATGCCCCCTGGGCAGCTCCTCTTCCGGGTTGCAGGCCAGACAAGCGCGCGCGCTCCCTTTTTGGCACTCGGTGCAGAAAAGGTTCGCCATCACTGCTACATAAGCATAGTATTTGTATTCTCTTTCTCTTACAAGTAGCAGCTAGCTCACAGGCTTCTTAAGAAAGGATCACTATTATAAAACAACCCAGAGTTCTTTGAAAGTATAATTCAGTGAGAGCAAAGTCTTTCTCCCAGAAAGATGAGCAAGTTTTGAAGCTGTGCTTGGGCTTGTTCTAATCTAGTTCATGAATATGGTGTCATGTCATCCCTAAGAAGAGGAGGAAGAGGAATATCAGATTAGCAAGAAACCCAACCAAAAAAGGAATATATTGCACCTTTAGCAAAGACTAGAAGAGCAGGTTAGGCCTGCTCAACATAATTGCTTTTTCTCCTAATCATGAGTTGTCTCTTACGTTGGGCATGTTTGGTATCTGAATGCTCAGCCCTTGAGTGTGCCTCATTTCATCCTGTAGAAACATCTCTAAACTGAGCATCATCATTAGTAAGATCCAAAGGGGTGCTGTTGGATAGAAAATCACTCATCAAGTGATTTGTGAAATAATATAAGGTGTTTATGCATTTGGAACACATGTTGTCATCCAGACTGCAGAAACCCTACATTAGATATCTATGGAGATTCTCAGTCATCCAGGTCATGGTTGTCCCAAAGGTGCTTTTTCAAGAGGCAACTGGACTTTCTGGTTTTTCTTTGAAGATGTTTCACTTCTCATCCAAGAAGCTTCTTCAGCTCTGACTGGCAAAACGCAACCATTGCAAGAAATTCACAACAACAACAGGCAAAGACAAGTTAACTTTCTTTCGTTTTAATTTTTATCTTCATATTTAATCATTTTAATATATGTACAAGATAGATGATCCCTCCTTTACATGAGATCACATGGGTGAGCTCCTTAACTTGGCTCATTGAGGCATTCAGGCTTTCCAAAACCATACAGAGAAACAATCTATATATTTCATATCCCAAGATTCATCTCCTACAAATCTCAATTCCATAAGTATTTCCCTTCTCTGCCTTTCAACCAGTAGCATAAACAAGGTGAGGTGGGACATAAATAGATAATTGAAGATAAAACATACCCATTGGATTTGGAATGCTTACTGTTGGGAGGAATGGAATAAACTGAAGAAGGACAAAGACTAGAACACAGAATTGGAAGCCTCCTTTCTGCAACATTTTGTTACAAGTACCACTTGTTTAATATGAATGAATGCACTATGAAGTATATCCTTTTTGGTGAAAAAGGATCCCTTCCTAGGGGGAAAAAAGTAGTGATTTGTTCAGAAACATTCCAACCTGTGAGCCAAATCAGCTCCTTTCAATGATCATGCCAAAGAAGCAACTTTCCTACCACTAGCTTAAAAAACATTGTTATCTAATGAGCAATTGTAAAACATTCATTTTAATTGCTAGGGAATCCAAATGAACTAACATACTGGTAAATGTGTCTGTCTTAAAGAGGGAGTTTTGTGGATGTCATGTTAAAGGGCATTACTTGTGATGGGTTCCATAAAGTTGAGTTGTGACAACTGAATGTGAAAACTAAATCTCGTCAATTCAGTATGTTAATGTAAATTTTAAAATTTGCAGAACAAAATCTGTATACAAACATGCTCTAGCCAAGATATTAGTAACAAACACAATTTGTTCTTACCACCATCCGCGAGAACCAGCATAATTGCATCTAACAGTATTTCTAGTTCAGGTGTGGCCCAGAACTCTATTTTCTCCCGTCCTAATCCTCCATAAACAAGATTAAAAGGGATTCTGCAGACACCAATGGCAAGATATATTATCATAGGTTGTATAGTACATACAAATATCAATCAATGTTCTGACCTAATCCTAACTTTTCCAAATTTTTTCTAAAAGTTCTGAATCTAATCTTCTGAAGATGATCTGGGAGAGCATAGAGACTGGAGAAAGAGAGAAACATTCTGAATTTGAGAGCAATACAGACCGAGATGGTCAAAGACACACCTATGGATACCCAGCTTTGCAATAAAGATAAAATGCTTTTCCCTTTCTTTCCTAGTCTCAGAGACTCCTTAAGTTTCGTTGTGTCTAAAGTAATAAAAATACAAAAGTCCAATTTTAGGTGTGTTTTGTATTTGAACAGGCTGTGTTAAAATATTTATCTGATTAGTAGTGTAAATGTTGGGCTGAATACTTGACGGAATACTTGACGGAAATGTTTGCCAAACATATATATATATAGTGTTTCTGCATATAATCTATTCTTTGTCACTGTTGCATTTGGCTGTAGAACTGAAGAGTCTAAGAATCAAACACCACTGGAAATCTGTTGTTTTTGCAATGAAATAATGTTGATATTTTTTTGCACATTTCTCTCTAGCTTGCCAAAGTGGTGACCAGTCCTTGATTAAACAAATGTCAAGTTCAAAGCTAAAACCTATAAACAGAAGACGGGAAAAAGTCAATTTACAATTAAGCACATATAAAATTTTAATATTGTTTATATTTTTATTGATTGATCCCCAACAAGACTGTTTCAGATGATAGCATATTATAATTTTGGTTATTTTTCCATTTATCTGAATGCAGAATACTGAAAATGAAAGAAGACAAAACAATACCTACTGTGCATCTTTCTTGATTTATTTTTCTAGGGCAAAACAGATGAGAAATGGTGAATATGAGTTACATCTTCTCATCCTTCAACAGGATTATACAAACGTACTTTATTAGCCAGATTTCTATTAGCACTTCTATTTCATCTGAGTGCTAAGTACTTAGGGAATATTTTGTTCTTTCTTCAAAACAGTTTTACCACTTACTAGCAGGGGTGGGTTCCTCCCGGTTCAGACCGGATCGCCCGAACCGGTAGCGACCTGCTTGTCACAGTGACATCACGGATCCTTTTTGGTCGATGCCGGTCCGTGGGCGCCGCCATCTTTTTTAAATTATTATTATAATTTTTTTGAATTTTTTTCGGGTTTTTTTCTTCTGCGCATGTGCAGAAGCCGAGTTTCCAGCACTGCACATGTGTCACCATCTTGTTTTCAACTTTTTTTTTCCATGAGGCACAGCCACATGGCGCGGGAGGAATCAACCGGCAGCGAGGTAAGTTAGAATCCACCCCTGCCCTTCGCCTCTTCTCGTGCCCGGGTGGGGGGAAAATCACCTCAGGGCACCCTGATCCATCTTCCCCAACTGGGAGGCTCGGCACTCTCGGAGGATGATGTTTTGCCCAGCCTGGAAGTTACTTCCGAAGCGTGGAGAGGCTTCGCTTTTTCTCCTCCCCAGTGAGCGAAAAGCTGGCGGGCGAGCAGGGTCCAGCCCACAAGCCCCCTCTGGCCCTGGCGCAGGAGCAGCCCAAGCCAAACACAGCCGAGCTGACCGTAGTTGGGCAGCCCAACCCGAGGAACAGGCGAATCGAATGGCGGGCAAGACTGCAGGAGGCATAGCCAGAGCCACAGGCAACCAGAGCACGGGCAGCAGATCAGCTCGCTGTGGGCCTGGGATTCGGGGGGCAGACGTTTTGCTCCTCAGAGCCTTGGAGCAACTCCTGGCCCTTGCACAGTAAAGAAACACTTCTCATGATTGTGAGGCAATTAACAACTTCTTGCACTCTTTACTGTGCAAGGGCTGGGAGTTGCTCCAAGGCTCCGAGGCTCTGAGGAGCAAAACTTCTGCCCCCGAATCCCAGGCCCCCAGCCCCCCAACCCTGCCAGCCCACCAGCTTTTCACTCACTGGCGAGGAGAAAAAGCAAAGCCTCTCCGCACTTCAGAAGCAACTTCCAGGCTGGGCAAAACATCATCCTCCGAGAGCTCTGCCACTTGGGGAGAAACCTCGCCAGCAAAGAAGCACGAAAGTTCCAGCCCATCCACCCCACGAGCAAAGCTGGCAGTGTGAAGGAGACCGCTCGGCAGCTGCAGGTTGCGCGGAGGAGGGGTGCCATTGGCGGGGGAACCCCTGCCCTCCCCTCACCTGCTCTCCACGCATGAAGAAGAACCGCCACTTGCCTTGAACTCCTCGCTGCTCCCGCACTAACTCCCCGGCCCCGCTCAACCGCATTTCTTTGCTGGTCCCGGTGCTGAAGCCAGGAAGGTGAGAGGGGCGGCGGTGGCGGCAATGGCGCTCCAGAACAGCGCATGACAGGGGACGCGCTGCTGCCGGGCCGGGCCACCTGCCCTCCCAGTCCCAGAGTACTTTCTTCCTTTTCCCGCTGCCGAGAAGAGAGAAAGAGAAAGAGAAAGAGAAAGAGAAAGAGAGAGAGAGAGAGAGAGAGAGAGAGAGAGAAAGAAAGAAAGAAAGAAAGAAAGAAAGAAAGAAAGAAAGAAAGAGGGAGGAAGGGAGACAAGAAAGAAAGAGAGAGAGAGAGAGAGAGAGACAGAAAGAGAGAGAGAGAAAGGAAAGGAAAGGAAAGTTCTCAAGCTCCTTGGGGCTGAGAAGAATTGCTGCAAAACTGAGTTTCCTGAAGTGGAGCAAAACTGAGAAA
>QLTV01003728.1:2035749-2049558 GCA_003457575.1 Thermophis baileyi | reverse complement strand
AGATGCTGGCTCTGTAAACCGCTTCGAGCGGGCTGTAAAGCACTGTGAAGAGCGGTATATAAGTCTAAGTGCTATTGCTATTGAAGGCATGTGTTATGTTCTAATGTACAGAAGGTATGGTTAAATGTGTGGGAGAGAGTGGTCTCTGTGTGTGCTTTTCCAAATGCTGTATGTGAGGTTGAATGTGTATAGTTTTAGAAGAGCTCTCTCTCTCTCTCTCTCTGTGTGTGTGTGTGTGTGTGTGTGTGTGTACATACACATACAGTATATATAGTAGATAATGTATATTTTTGTGTGCCTGTGTGTAATATGTATGTACACATATGGCATATATACATAGGATTAAATAGTATATTTTGGATGTTCAGTAGTAGTAAATAGATAGGGAAATTGTATCTCGTTGAGGCCTTTGAGGCGAGGAGAGGCCAGATGCCCTAACCCTAACCCTAACCCTAATCCTTGACATGAGTGATGTCAAGTTGGCCACGCCCACCCAGTCACATGACCACCCAGTCACATGATCACCAAGCCACCCCCACCCAGTCACATGACTGCCAAGCCACTCCCACCCGGTCACATGACTGTCAAGCCGCTCCCACCCGGTCACATGACCGTCAAGCCACTCCCACCCGGTCACATGACCATAAAGCCACTCCCACAAAATTAAGCCATGCCCACAAAATTAAGCCACGCCCACAGAGTGGTAGTAAAAAAAATTGGAACCCACCCCTGCTTACTAGTATTCTACAGAAAAAGATACTGGCATTGTACACAGAAAATGTGAAATTACAACGCCCTGAGCCAAAATCTTTATGTGTATTTCCAGTGGGATAGATTATTCAAGCAGTCAGTATCAGATAAGAGTCCTTTGTTTTATGTAAAAGTGTGTGCTTTCAGGAGAAGGAAAAGTGTCAGCAGCCAAGACACTTGTGGCTGAAGTGCCTTTTCCTAATCTCCTGCCTCTGTCTTTTCCTATGAAACCTCACATCATGGCAAAAATCCTGCTACCACACAGCTGTGTCTAACAGTAGCAGCTATATTTTTGGCTAGCAGCATACTGAGAGACCATCTGCACTTCTTGTTTTTTCTGGCCTGGAACACAGCAAGACTCAAAATGCATGCACAGACCAGTAATCGATGAAAAGATGTTCAAGAAATTATTCCAGTGGAACAGATGGTAAACCATTTTAACGTGGCTGAAAATACTATCTGATTTACCATAAACGTAGATATAAAAATGCCCTTTTTTCCTTAAAAAAAAAAAGAAGAGAGGAGAGTCCATTTCACAGCAAGACTACTGGAATGGCAATGAAAGCAAGATTCCCCACCACCCTTGAAAGTTTTCTCTTTCACCATTTAAATATATGCCTTCGGCACAATCGCTGACAGTGATCACAATAGCCTAACAATCTGTTCATGGACAAAATTGATTCACAAAATAATTGTCCTGGATGAAATTACTCTCCCCCACATACAAGTGCTTAAGTATGTTGTCTATCATCGCATTTCTCACTTTTGTGGCAGATGGCACATCCAAACAAAACACTAACTTTTTATTTCCTAAGGATGCTTGCAACACCTATGCATGCTTAGATCATTCTTGACGAGGAAGAAAATGTTAGAAGCTAGTATTTTGCTTTGCAACATGCCATACTCTTATTTATTTTTAATTAATGTAACATTTTTAATAAAGTCATGGATGCCAAGGAAGATATCTCTAGGCATATTGATGCCTACAGGCATCCTATTGCCTATGCCTGTCTTACAAAGCATCCAAAGCACATCTAAAGCTCTGGCACCAGTCCATTTCACTTTGAACATACCTTGGTAAAGTGCTAAATGCCAACAAACCTGATGCTTTTGTTCAGAGTTCACTATCAATGTTTTCACTTTCCTGGTTTGGGTTTGAATGTAATTTTAATATTTAATTTAGATGTATTTTCTATTGCTTCTAATGAAAGGCTTATAAAATATAGGTTATATTTTTAATTGCTTATCTTGAAAATTGGAATACCAATATTTAAATATATGACTCAAAATCTGCAACTTGTAAGGCAAGTATTCAGCATGGGAATAAGCGAGTACAAGGGGTTCTTAACTTACAACTGGTCGCTTAGCAGCCGTTCAAAGTTACACTCGATGATCATGGCAACTAGCCTGCATTTATGACCCTTTGCAATGTCCATGGTCATGTGATCATGATTTATGTTTTTTTGCTGGAAACTGGCTTTTATTTCCGGTTTCCAGCAAAAAAACGCTCATTGTGGAAAACAGATTTGCTGAATTACCGCTACGTTCACTTTATGACTGTAACTTTGTTGCTTGTAGCCTTACAATTTATATTGACTGGTTCCTACTATGATTTGATTTCTTATTTGTACCCGGACTATCATTAAGTGTTGTACCTTGTGATTCTTGACGAACTTATCTTTTCTTTTATGTACACTGAGAGCATATGCACCAAGACATGCACCTTGTGTGTCCAATCACACTTGGCCAATTAAAAAAAAAATTCTATTCTATTCTATGACTACCCTGTTTGCTTAATGACCAGTGCAAAAAAGGTCATAAAATCAGGCATGGTTATTTGGTACTCCACTTAATGACTGACAAGATCTACGACCATAATTCTCAACTCAATTACAGTTGAAAGGCAAGGACTACTTGTAAGAGAGAGAAAGTTGAAGCCACCTTAAATCTGAAGAGGAGTTTCCTGTCTCAGATCTATTGCTGCTGGGGCTATTCCTAGCTCTCCTTAAAGATACTCAGCTTCACGTCTCTCTGAAGACTCCCACATTTTGTTGTTATTTAGCAACATGGATACTTCTGAGAAATCTTTCATACAGTGAGATTTGTAAGAAGCAGCGCTGAAGTGCTGAGTCATTTGAGTCTGCCTTGCCGAGACAAAACTTTCAGTTACTTTCAATGAAACTTTTCCAAGATTTATTATTTACTTTCTGAAAGCTTAGATCAAACAGCTATACAAATAAAATAAGCATCAAAGCTTAATTTTTCACCCAATCTTAAACATGTAGAGAAATTATATTACTGGAAGAATTTTTTCCCCTTTCTCCATATGCCCCACCCACAAATATTTCTTTGTGACAGCCAGTATTTATGCAGGGAGCTCAGTCAGCATTTTCACACAGTAACCCTGCAAATTAAAAAAGGGCTTGGTACTGAGTCTGCAAGTTAATATAAATACTCCTCCTTCAGGTAAAGAAATGCTTCTAGGGAGGGTGGGGCAGGTACTTATTTTGTACCAGATGTCACACCTGTTTGGCTAAGACGCTGTGATTCATCCATTAGTTGGCCCTGGGACTGGAGTTTGGTTTCCGTCTGTTCTATCCCAGGCTCATGATTAAACAATAAAGATACCAGACTCATGTTGCTTGAAAGGATGTCCTTGAAACAACATTTCTATTAGTTTCTTCAATACCATTCATTCATTCATTCATTCATTCATTCATTCATTCATTCATTCATTCATCCATCCATCCTATACAGTATTTATTTGTTTTAAAAGCCTCATGTTTTCTGGATCTTTCTAAACCTATTCCTGCATAAGAAATGGAATGAATGAGCAGGGCAAAGGATTGCGAGAATGCAGCCAAGGGATTTGGTACCTAAATTTTGAGCAATCGTGTATGAGTTACCTCTGTTGTGATATGAAAAGCAATAGAGTAGAGAAGCCATCTCAGAAAGAGCTTATCTAGTTTTCTTATGTGAATTGTTGCTACTGTTCTGATTACAGTGCACTAACAATAAGATTTAGTTTCAACAATATAACAGTTGGGCTAATTCAACAAGTGAGTCAACGACTGGATTAATTAGAAACTGCTCAGTTCAATTTAGGGTGGAGTCAGACGCAACTCACAAGATTCAGAAATCCAAAATGTTGTGCCTCTTATTCACCAGTACTGAAAACCATAGATTACTGTCATTATCAGAATTTTCTTTAACAATTTAATCACATAGAAAGACATTTGTATCTGAATTAAAAAGGTACATCCATGTATTTGTGTTAATATGTTGTCTTCTTGACATGTCTATTTGGCTGGAAGAAATTATCATGGCTTAGTTACTCTCACACTACTAATCAGCCATATAATCTCCTTTATATATTTTTAAAAGGCAATTCATATATAAAGTATATTTGGCATTAACTGCCAGCTTTACCTTTCCCTATAATAGCACAAATAAAATCTTTTTGACAGAGTAGCAGTGCTGTTATTTCAAATAATTATACCAGTTACACTTGCTTTTTACTAATAATCTGACAGGATTTAGAAAAGTACCTGTTCCACCCAAATGAACAAAGAAACAGCAAAGAAAAGCCATTGTATGTCAACACTTCCCACTAACCTTTCAAAAGTCTCTGAATCTCTATATAGGAAGAAACATGACTTCTCTGCTCTGTTGCTCTTTGTGATATTTATGATGTAGCACCATTCCTCACAAAAATCCTGTAGAAGAAATTCTATCCAAATCTAACACATTTGGTTTTATTTGGCTTGATGTTTCAGTTGCAAAATAAATAGTGTTACTCAACCACTTTGGGAGAGAAACCAACTTTCTCTACTATTTGGATCAGGGGTGGGTTCCTCCCGGTTCGTACTGGGTCGCCCGAACTGGTAGCGAGGCGCTGGTGACATCATGATGGCATCGTGGACCCGCCTTGGTCGGTGCCAGTCCGTGGGCGCCGCCATTTTTTTCTGGGAAGTTTTGGCGGCTTTTTTTTGTTTTGGGCTTTTTGTGCTCTGCTGCTGCTTTGGAAAGGGCCCTCCCACCCGTCCCCGGGTGAAGGCTGTCCTTTATTCTTCGCCGGAAGCACAGCTGATCAGCTCCTCAGCTGTGTTTCGGGCAGATTATAGTCACTGAGCATGCGCGTGCACAGAATTGCACGGGGGAGCGCGTGCGCGCGTAACCCTAAGCCACGCCCACAGAGTGGTAGCGGAAATTTTCGGAACCCACCCCTGATTTGGATACTTCTTTTGGCTGGTTTGCATTGCTTGCTGTATTACAGTAACAATCCGAGATGTGTCTGTGTCTTAGAAGAAATTCCAAATATTAAGATTTAATAATAAATAATAATGTTAAAATAAATGAATGTTCTTACTTTTTTATTGTACTGCAGAATTTCTCCTCTGTAGTGTTATGCCAATAGTTCTGAACTATTCCAGTTTCATCTGGGATACATACAAAAAACAATATCATTATTTGATATATATTTTAGTACAGAATAAATCTCAGAGGCAAATATGACAAGTGTCACAGGCCTGCCATATTTTTTCCATAAATCAGCAGGAAGACAATGTTTTACAGGAGAACGTGATTTCTGCAGGTACTGTAGGCTCATCTTGTACACCCGAAGCAGTTCTCTAATCATGTGAATATAGATCCCATGGTTCATCTAGCCACAGCATGGCAGAAAGTAGGTCTGGACTTCCTTTCCACAGACAGCTCCACCAAGCCAGCAGTCTGACATAAGGATGCAGTAGATCAGATGGAAATAGCTACCTGCCACCTGCCAAATGCTCTCTCCTTCAAGTGTTGCCAAGGGCTAGAATAAATCCAATTGCTTCCATATGTCACCATTCTATGGTGCACTAAGGTGACCATAGAATTATCTAAACTTCTGTCTTGACTGAATGGTAAATACAGAAGGAAACACAATAAAATATTGGTGCCCTGTTCAGCTATCCATTGGGACAGATGGAAAAATTATCAATCACTGCCACGCCCCATAAGTTACAGTAGTCTCTGAAGTAACAAAAATCTTTCATACATGCTCAAAAAAAGAAAAGGGAAAAGTAACACATGCTTACATGCAGTTTATTTGACTGATCATTTCCTCAAATTTATAAACTAATTATGCAGGGTAAAATCTGGCTAGCCATTAAAACATTATTCTTCTTGCCACATATACATTCCAATTAAAAGCCATGATGTTGGCATGAGTATTTTTTGTTTATGTTAAGCACGTTTTCTAACAATTGGAATAATGTTTGCAGAACTTCTGGTAGGAAGAACTTGCAAGGTGAGGTAAAGCAAAAGATAAGTGTAAATTGCTTATGTAAGCAGAGAAGTTCAAAACAACCTTTTTAGAGGGATTGTGAGACTGACTGGAATGATTTAAGATAGAATATCCTATAAAGAGAGATTTACTATTGTACATCACATGATAATCAGAGTGTATACATCCCTTAAAAGTAGCACTAAGTGTGGGCTTGCTCTGTATTTTAGGAAAGGGCTGGGATAGTACCACTCTGGAATTTTTACAAGGATAAAACAAAATTTAGTAATCATTCTTCACCAAATTCATTCTATTTCTGGATCTCTCTAATCCTGTTAAGTAAATTGAGTTTCATGGTCAAATCATAAGTATATTTATAAATAGAATTCAGAAGAAAATCGATTACATCAGAGCTTCTGTACCTTTGGCAGCAATTATAGCATTGAATCTTTTTGGATATGATATGACAAGCTTTGAGCTGGGGTGGCGCAGTGGTTAGAATGCAGTACTGCAGGCTACTTTGCTGATTACCGGCTGCCAGCAGTTTGACAGTTCAATTCTCACCGGCTCAAGATTGACTCAGCCTTCCATCCTTCAAAGGTTGGTAAAATGAGGACCCAGATTGTTGGAGGCAATATGCTGACTCTGTAAACCGCTTAGAGAGAGCTGTAAAGCACTGTGAAGTGGCATATAAGTCCAAGTGCTATTGCTATTGCACACCTGGATTGAGGGATTTTCTGGCATTCTTCCTTGCAAATCCTGTCAAGCTCAGTCAGATTGGATGGCGACTGTCACCAATGAAAACCTGTTCCACAGCGCTCAGGACCTCAGACTGGGCTGAAGGTTCACTTTCCAACATGATAACGATCCTAAGCACACAGCCCAGACAATACAGGAGTGGCTTAGGGGCAACTCTGTGAATGTCCTAGAGTGGCCCAGCTAGAGCCCTGATTTGAACCCTATTGAACATCTCTGGAGGAACCCGAAAATGGCTGTCCATCAACTGTCACCATCCAACCTGACTCAACTTGAGGGGATTTGCAAGGAAGTGTGGCATAAAATCCCTCAATCCAGGTGTGCAAAGTTTGTCGCATCATACCCAAAAAGACTCGAGGCTGTAATTGCTGCCAATGATGCTTCAATAAAGAACTGAGTAGAAGGGTCTGAATACTTATGCCAATGTGATATTTCAGTTTTTTCTTTTTAATAAATTTACAGACATTTCTAAAATTCTGTTTTCACTTTGTCATTATGGGGTATTGAGTGTAGATTAATGAGAAAAAAATAAATTTCAACAACTGTAGAATCAGGCTGCAGCATAACAAAGTTGACAAAAGTGAAGGGGGTCAGAATACTTTCTGAATGCACTGTAGTTTTGCTGATGTCCTTTTTCATTCTTTCATTCTTCATCTTGAATGAACACATTATGACTGCCACAAGACTCCTCCCACCCACTAAAGTATTTACATTCTATCTAAAAGTTGAATGAATGATTAAAGGCAGTTGATATTGGAGGCTTATCACATTCCATCCCCTTTTTCTTTTATGTCTACCTTGCACAAGTTTTCAAAAATAAATCAGGCCAGTTAAGAAGTCTGGTTTCTGCAGAGCCAGTTCCCTCTAACATGGTTCACTGCTGACTTGAATTTAACTTGCTATAGATTCATGGACAAGAAATTACCATCCCTGCCAATCTATGATTCAATAAAACAATGTTATATTTTCTGAAAATGCAAAACCAGGTTGGTTGGTTGGTTGGTTGGTTGGTTGGTTGGTTGGTTGGTTGGTTGCTTGCTTGCTTGCTTGCTTGCTTGCTTGCTTGCTTGCTTATTTATAAATAATTCAATGTGGTGAATACTCCTTCATTGTCCTATTTTCTCAACAACAACCCTATGAGGTGGATTAGACTGAGAGAGAGTGCATTCAACAGGGTTCTGGATTCTTTCTTCTTGACTTTTATGCATATTGCCCTCGATCAGATCAACTACCTTCCACATTGGTCTTAAATGTGATATCTAGAAAGCATTTTGGTATAGTGGTAAAAATGCTGGCCTAGAAACCAAGAGACTATGAGATCTAGGCCTCCCTTGGGCATGAAAGCCAGCTGGATGACTTTGGGCCAGTCACACTCTCTCAGCCCAATCCACCACAGACTGCTGTTATGGGTAAATAAGAGCCAGGAGTATTAAATATGTTTGCTTCCTTGAATTATATATTAAAAAGGGATAAATTTCATTATCATCATCATCATCATTGCTACAATCCCGTTTTAGTGATTGCTGTTTGCTATCAAACAGCAAAAATGCTAATAAAATCTCACATTTGCTTTATGATCTTAAAGCCTTATGGAAAATCAGAAATCAAAATCCAGTTGTTGACAAACATTGAAAGACTGTTTAGCACATATCTAGCAATGGAATTTTGTCTAGATAAATATGGTACCATAGCATAGTGGAGAGAGGAAATCACAAACAGCAGTGGAATTGAAATGCTGATTGATGCACCATCAGGATGAAGCCCTAGAAGTATCTAGGAATTTTACAGTTGGATAATATCAAGCATGGAGAAATTAAAAATGTGATTAGTAAAGAATACATCCAAAGAGTGAGAAAATTACTGAAGACAAAATTGAAAAAAAAGAAACACCATCAATCAATACCTTGATCATACTTAGGGTACGTTACACTGTTGGAATTATTAAGTGGACACAAGCTGAACCGGACAGTTTGGACTGAAAAACAAGAAAACTAATGACTATTCAATCTACATTACATCCTTATAGTGATATTGATAGATTATATCTGCACCACAGAAATGGAGGCAGAGCAGGGGTGGGTTCTAACTTACCTCGCTGCTGGTTCACTTCCTCCCGCGCCGCGTGGCCGTGCCTCGTGGGCTCAGTGCGCGCTTCGCACGTGCGTGCATGCACAGTGCAAAAAAATAAAAATAAAAAACAAAAAAAAGCCCAAAACAAGATGGTGACGCATGCGCAGTGCCGGAAACTCAGCTTCTGGACATGTGCAGAAGAAAAACAAATTTAAAAAAATTAAAAAAAAATTCAAAAAAATTCAAAAAAAATTCAAAAAAAAGATGGTGGCGTCCACGGACCGGCACCAACTGAACCGGATCCGTGACATCATCATGACATCACCAGCAGGTCGCTACCGGTTTGGGCGAACCAGTCTGAACCGGGAGGAACCCACCTCTGAGGCAGAGGTTTATTTCAAGTCAAACAAAGAAGAAAAGCATTCATTGGCTGATTATGTAAGCCAAGAACAAGCATTGATACAAGTTAAAAATTGGAACTTACTAAATATACAGGACTATCAACATAATGTAATAAAAACACAAAGAGAAATGCTGGCAAGGAAAAGCATTAATGGTCAATTTCTACAAATTGAGGGGGAAATGAGGGGGAAATGATAAAGAAAAAAAACTGGCAATGCCTTATAACTGGAACATTTAAAAAAGTAAAAGAGTTGATTTTGGCTCTGTGAGAGCAAGTTATTTGAATGAATACAATCAAGGCCAATCACATGATTCAAAATGCAAAGAAAGCAGAAGAAACACTAGATCATATACTCGGCTCATGCAAGAAGATTGCATAAACTATGCAATTATAAACAATGACATCACTATTGTCAAAATGATTCACTGGAATTTCTGTAAAAAATTACCATGTGCCAGTAATGAAAAATTGGTGGGAACATAGAGTTCAAAAGATAGTTGAGAATGAGCAAGTAAAAATACTGTGAGATTTCTGAATAGATACTGATAAAATATTGATTCATAACATACCAAATTTAAATGTGGTTGAAAAGAAGTGTAGATAATTGATGTGACAATACCAGGGGATAATAGAATAGAAGGTAAAGAATTGAAGACGATCACACAGTATCAAGTATCAAATCCAGTCTAAACATCTGGATGACTGTGCAACCAATAGGTCTAATTATCATATGCATTGACAAATGTATTGACAAATACCTGTTGAACTCAAGGTTTTTTGCTCTCTATATAGAGCATTTATATACTGTTGCATCAGAACCATGCCAATCTTTGTAAGTTGTTTACAATGCTACTGCTTGTCACATCAGCAATAGGTCACTGATTAATGATACAGGAGGCCCTCTGTGAGCATCCCTATTTTTCAGAGTTGAATGCATCTTTCTGTTCATCTCAGATTTTTTGAGCTGGGATGAAAGATATCTATATGGTTCTTTAACATAGGTATTTGGTTCAGGCTTCTTTAGTAGATCAGTTCGTAATATCCCATGACTTCACAAATGAGTCCCATATATTAGTTGATTACACTGTTTCAGACAATTAGTCGATTATACTATCAAGGACGTATGACTTACCTTTTCCTTCTGAGCATACAATGTCTGGAGAAAAGACCCAGTGCCAGTAAAAACTGGGCATTTTGCAAAAAGTAGCACACAATGAGTTCTTCAGTTAAGGTGAACAGAATTTTGCCTTCTATTTAAAGAAGCATAAAAATGGTGGGAGGTAGCTTGATGAATATCTTGCCTACCCCTTCTCAGTAACAGTAACAATATATTGAATACCAATCTTTATTTAATTTCACCTAACATGAAATAAATGTATAAAAATCCTGCCCCAAAATCTTATAGTTCCCTTCTACACATTCCAATGACTATATGTCTATCTATATAAATAACAAGAGATCAGATCTTTGTGGAGGACTATCTGTCCCTTACTTGCAGTCTCTGGATGGGAAAAAGAAGATCACTAATTAGTTCATGAATCTGAAACTTTCAGGGAATTCTAGTGTCTGTTCCTGAATAGTCAGGGGGGGAAATCCAGAAAAACCCACTCGCAGGCCCCAAGAAAACTGCAAGGATGTGTCAATGAAATCACCAGGAAATGAGCTTATTTATTAATCAAAGCAGATCTTATTTTAGCTTTTTGCTCTGCAGATCAAACACAGTTACCAAAACAAATAGCTCTTCCTATCAAGACACACACAGAGGGCAGGGGGCAATCTTCCCCTAATGCTCTTTAATATAATTACCAACTTATTTCTAGAAAACAGAGGAGCAAACTACCCCTAGAGAAACCCAACATGTAAAACACCACATGAATCTGAAATCTAAACAAAGAGATCTGAAAAGAACAAAGATCTAGGAGGAAAAAGAAGCAGTGACGTTCACTGAGGTTATTCTGGGGCACTTATTTGGGGAAGTAGCTCTTAGCCAAGATGAAAGGTCATACTTAAGTAGAATAGGCAGACTAGTCTAATAATACCTCATTAGGCTTATTTAGGTACAAGAGGAGTAAAACTGATAAGATTTGTATTTTCATTTGCTTTGTTCCTAAAGGAAGTCCAGAGGCCATACTTGTGCACACCCACACATTTGTTCACTGAAGAGATAAGCTTTGTAAAAGAACCTGATGATGATTTAGTGTTCCTAACTTAGTATTATAACCAGACTGAAAGAAGAAACAGGGACTATTGCAGCACTACACACGGATAAACCAAGAGCCAAAGAACTATATCACCAGTTTTAGTTATCTCCAGCAGATTTGAACTTGAATTTCCCAAATAGCACACATGCCTGCTTTTAAAACATTATGTTTTTGTTTTGTTTTATCCCTAAGGTTTTAGAGAAAGTTGGAGGGCTGCAGTTTAGTACTTTAGTTTAGTTATTTGTTTAGTACTTATTTTTCATGTGTTCCCCCATCTCAAAGCAATAGAAAATCATCGTCTGATTTTCAGTCATTGTTGGACCTGGAGGACAATGCAAAAGCCACACAAAGGAGCTCAGCTTGCTCATCCTTAACTGGAACAACCTAATCAAATTGCCAAAACTCTACAAAGGAAAAATCTCACCTCACCCCACCCAGTTTTCTTTTGCTGGCAAATTGAAGAGGCCCCTTTACAAAATTCACTCATCCTCTCAAGAAGTCATATGAACACCAATGGATTAATACCTACTTCTCAGCATATCACAAACTAAGTTCAGTGGGGCTTACAACTAGTAAACCAGCAGTGAAATTGCTCTATGGGAAAACAAATGGAGTCAGAGTGAAATGGCAAAGTCTCTGCTACATCTGAAGCCTACTGGCTTGCATTGGTCAGGGCAAAAGCTAAAAGGGAATTATTTACTGTGGGGCCCAATCAGGAAATACTGGGGGCTTTACATCCATATTATTATGCTTCTCAATTACGCCATTATAGAAAACTTCCATGGCTTTCACCAGTAGGATTGCCAGTAATGGCAGTTTTGTGTCTGTGGAATTTCCTAACTGGAGAGAGCATCTAGGAGGGGTGGAGAACTCTTTGCTGCTAGCAGAGCAATTCTTTACTAGTGGGGAGGCTAACATAGAAAGCAGCTTCTCCCCCACCCCTATCCTCACTTCGTCTATCAAGTTACTTCTGGATTTGCAATCTCGGAACTCAATGGGCAGCATTTATCTTAAAGAGTACAATGCTTGAAATGGCTTCATTCCAATATGTATTTATCTCTGAATATCTTTGACACGCAGAAGGGGAAATCAGATGAAGAAAAATAAAGCAATGAGCTATCTACACTGGATTTTTGTACCAAGAACACTCCCTCCTTTAGCCAACCCAAAGTAGATTTTAAGATTATTAATCAGAAGGTAGTTATTAAATACAAGTATCAGTTTTGACATGTTCAGTGCCTCAGGGATTCAACTGTTTGTATTTTGGAAATAAGAATGCCAATGTCATTTAGCCAAGGAAGTAATTATTTCTGTAGCTACTGATTTGTGTAATGACTAGTTTAAAAGGGGTGTACCTGCTACAGAAGCTCATGAATTCATTGAAGTGCATGGCTTTCATTTTGTGCTCTTTGCTATAGTGACTTTTTGGTAGGTTGAATTCTTCCAGCATGGATGTTACAAAGAATGCTACTTTAAAAATGTTTACCATGTGAGGTATTTTTATTTATAAAGTAGACACTATCAATGACATTTAAATTGTTGGGAGAATATGAACATGCAGACAGTAAGAACAATCACCCATGAAGCAAATATTACAAAATACTTTCTCAGTCCTCCTTTTCTTATTTTATATGATATTGCATGTTTCATAGTAGTATATCCTTTGTATTTTAGGAATGAAGTCAGCGGTGGGTTGGTCCCGGTTTGGCCCGGTTCTTAGAGCCGGTAGCGGCGGTGGGAGGCTCCGCCCACCTGCCCAGGACGCTTCTGCGCATGCATGTGCAAGTGCGCGCGTGAACCGGTAGTAAAGGGTTTCAGAACCCACTACTGAATGAAGTACCTATTCATCTTAAAGGATGCCAGATTGGGACTAATTTCCTGGATATGTTCCCAAACATTCCAAGCATAACCATATTATCATCCACATCAATGGCATTCCTAAGCCTCAAAGGGAGTAGTATGTTGGGAATCTATATCAACACCTTATGTTGTAGTTCAGTAGCAAAAGTACTGCAACAGGAATGTGGAAATAGCTTTGCACAACTCTTAAGAAGTAGGACATCAAATAGTTCTTGTGACCTCTAAGTACTCAATGTGTAAGAATATGAAGCACAATTCTTACTTGACATCCCTTCAATTCATTCTTTTGTACTGGATACAACAATCCAAAATTCTCTAAGTGGGATGTCATCAAATGCCACAATCATATTCCTTTGCATTACCTTAACAAAATTATTTATTTATTTTTTATTTATTTATTTATTTGTCAAACATGTACAAGATAGCAGGTATAGGTATAATCATAAACATAATCAAAGTGAATACAGATAGATGAAGACAATAGGACAGTAGGACAGGGACGG
>QLTV01003728.1:2018673-2034519 GCA_003457575.1 Thermophis baileyi | reverse complement strand
TACCATTAGGTCCTTTAAGGGGTGGGATGGATCTCGAGTCTGTGAGTTGGTTATTTACAAAGTTATAGAAGGCGCGGGTGGATTTCGTGCGTAGAAGGTTTTCTTCTTGATTAATGTGATAATTGGTGCATTCAGTCTTTATTTGGTGGCATAGATTTTTGTAGCAGCTTTTAAAGTTAGCAATGCAGCCAGTTTTATTTTTTCGCCAAAGAGATCTTTTTTTGGATTGAAGTTTCCTTATTTTTATGGGTAATTTGTTTTTCTTGGTTTTGGTGGTTATTAGTGGTACGTATAGTTTGATGACTCTTTTGATTTCGAGCAAAAAGATATTGTAGTAGTCTTCGATAGTATTACAGCCAGAGAATAGTATTTGCCAATCAAGAGATGAGAGGTCAGTGTCTATGTTATCATAATTAGATATTTTGGAATAAATAATTAAAAATATTTCCAGAAAGAAAAAGAGATTTCAGATTAGAGAGTTACCCTTCAGTCTACAAGATTCCTGCCAGATTTTGAGAGGGACATTCTGATAAAATGCTAAAATCCAATGCACTTTAAGTCTTGTGAAAATAAATTTACTGTATATTTAGTGAAAGAGATCCAGTTGGTTTAGTGGTTAATGCTAGTAATTGGGAAACCATGAGTTTTAGGGTAATAGAATGTGGGAAAGACCTTGGGAGATTGGCAAAGAGATGCTGCCAGGGGAATAGTCAGATAAGACACAGCATAGCTCAGAGGGATAGTGGGCGGGACAGCAGCTCACTCAGGAGAGACCCTCCCTAGTTTCTCAGGTGATAAAGTAGATGGGGGAGGAGAATTGTACTTCCAGACTTGCAAGATTGATGTCAGCCTTACAGAATAAACCAGATAGTATCTCATGAGCTGAGTAAAGCTCATTCTACTTTATTCTAATGCTATATTAACAGAATATTGCAAGTCTAAAGTACATTTCTCTATCTTCTTTACCACCTGAGAAACTAGGGAGGATCTCTCCTGATCCACTTACCCTTTCCACTATCCCTCTGCAGGCTATGCTGTCTCTTATCTGACTGTTCCCTTGACAACATCTCTTTGCCCAGTTCCCCTACCCCAAAGTTTTCCCCACATTCCATTACATCTAGTCCTGCCTCAGGCACAAAGCCAATTGGATGGCCTTGGGCCACTCACTCAGTCCAGGAAGCAAACAATGGCAAACCATTATCAAAATCTTGCCAAGAAAACTGCATGTGCTTGTCTAGGCCAGGGGTCAGCAACCCACGGCTCTGGAGCCACATGTGGCTCTTTCATCCCTCTGCTGCGGCTCCCTGTTGATCAAAATATGTGTCACAACTGCCAATAGCAATAGCAATAGCACTTAGACTTATATACCGCTTTATAGTGCTTTACAGCCCTCTCTAAGCGGTTCACAGAGTCAGCATATTGCCCCCAACAATCTGGGTCCTCATTTTACCCACCTCGGAAGGATGGAAGGCTGAGTCAACCTTGAGCCGGTGAGATTTGAACCGCCAAACTGCAGCTAGCAGTCAGCTGAAGTAGCCTGCAGTACTGCACTCTAACCACTGCGCCACCTCGGCTCTGCACCAATGTGTGATACCCGCCGGCACGCGATTTATTGAGCTTTTCGAGCCCCGGTAGGCCAACCATGGATAAATTCAAGAAAAGAAAAGTTTCAGAAGAAACTACAGAAGAAACTACATATGCTAGTTCTGTGGCCACTCAGGAAATCGGCACGGGAAGGGTTTTGTGGCTCCCGGTGTTTTCTTTTCTGTGGGAAACGGGTCCAAATGGCTCTTTGAGTGTTTAAGGTTGCTGACCCCTGGTCTAGGCAGTCACTGACCCAAAGGGACACATACACAAACATATTTAGTGTGGAAGAGTGAAGCCTAAACTATATAAAAGTAAGTATCATGAAGTTGCCTTGTAGAGCAATGCAAAATACTAATCCTCTAACATCTCTCCAAAGGCCTTTTTTAAAGAAAAAAAATCACCAATAGTTTCCTTTATAGGTACCTGCACAGAGTTATGAATTTTTAAAAAAAATCAGAAAGGATTATATTAATGCAATAGCTTCAAAGCAGGTTAGAGGTGGAGAATGGAGAAAGAAAAGCTACACAATACATACATTGTGCATTATGGTTTAGCTGAGATTTTTCCTAATAAAAGGCATATTGTTTTATCCCTGTCATGAGAACTGCCCATCCTTCAAAAGGTGTGAAGATGTTTTGTAGAGAGCAATCTGCTCTCAAAAATCATTTGGCTTGATTAGCAAGCTTTCAAAAGCTGTTAGCAAAGTTGAACCAGTCATACAACTTTTCTTGGGTGGAGAATTTGGTGAATAATTAGCCTTCGGCTGTGAAACTATAGAGCCACACCTGATTTGAATCTGACTTCTCTTCTTGTATCTGGAACCACATGAAGACTAGGACAGCCCAGTTCTGATGATTCTCATGATAAAATCTTTGCCATTGTTCATGCGCAATTTACTGCCCTACATTTCAGCTGCAAATTTTAAACGTTCTTTGGTAGAAGTACTATATGACTAGCAACAATACTACCTTATGTTGAAAATGACACTTATCTTTGGCATGCTTTTTTTCTTTCTTTCAAATACCGGTACCTCTTCATTGTTTCCAGACCCATCTGAACAATTTAGACTTCTGTGACACATACCTCTGTGATAATCAAGAATACTGATGTAGAAAATGTATTTATTTGAGAAGCACCCTTGTTCTAAAATGTTAGAAATAATAGAGAAATCTTGTAATGAGACATTATGCAACTCATAGTGCTGCTGTATGCTATTGTATGTCTTCAAGGCATTAATCTGCTTGAAGAGGGAAACTGAAGAAACACTTATCTTTACCCGTTCTAATTATGCTGCTAAATGTTCCCTGGGAAAAAAATGACCAATATTGTGGTATCAATGTGGCATTCTTATTTTGTGATAATCTCTGAGCTCACTGAGCTCATCCAAGCTGTCCCACTCACATTGGTGAATGGGAAAGCTTGGAATTTTTTTTCCTGCTTCACAGTTGCCTTGTGATGTTTCTCTGGCCCAGAGTCTACAACACTACTTGATTGTTTGGATATCCCAAGGTGCTTTGTAAAAGGCAACTGAACTTTCTTGTTTTTTTCCTTAAAAATATTTTGCTTCTCATCCAAGAACCTTCTTCAATTCTGAATTGAAGAAGCATCTTGGGTGAGAAGTGAAAAGTTTTCAAGGGAAAAAAAACCCAAGAAAGTCCAGTTGCCTTTTGAAAAGCACCTTTGGGACAACCATGACCTGGATGACTGAGAAACTCCATAGACTTTCCCTTTTTTCTGAAAGGGAATGTTTCCTCTATTCATCTCCTAGGACATACTGTTTACTGGATGCCATCATGTGGCTTTTAGCCCCTCTCAAACCATATTCCATCTTCATTTTTTCATCACTGTGTGGAAGTTAATTGCCAATTAGTAAACCAATGTTCACTTAGGGCAGGGCATTTACAGGAGTAGAACTTTCCTTGAATATTGTTTCCTGAATGGGTATTTGTATTGCAAGTTACATCTTCATAGTTGAAGGATAGGAAGTACTGAACCGAATCTATAAGGGACAGGAGCTTTAGCCTGTTGCAGCCTAATTGCAGGCAGCCTTGCCTGCCACACCCCCATGTTGCAAATGCTCATATTTTTTGTAAGGTCAAAATTCCTGCCACTCCCAAACCTAAATCAACACACAAGCTAACTCACCAACAATTGGGTTGTCCAGTGACCTGATCTGTACTCTGCACCAAAGCAAAATCAGAAGTCAATTTACATAAGTTTCATGTTGCAATCTAATTTTAAACTCTGATTCTGATTTTATTATATCTGAAAGAAAGTGATTTGGTTCTCACCATATCCCTATCTCCATAATCAGATATGAAAGTAGGAATAAAGACTTATTTCAGCAAGATTGTATTTCATCTCAAGACCACATGGATTTTACAGTTTGCCGCAATCATTTATACCTCAACATTATTGACTCTTTTTTCATATTTTCATATTGTTTACCTATGATATAATTGTAAGTTATTCAGAATTGTTTGGCAATTGGAATACTCCTTTTTACGACCCTGTAATCCCTTTTATTGGGGTGGAGTCGAGGCGATTGAATGGAGCTGAGCTGGCCGGATGCCCTTCCTGACGCCTACATGGAGTTCGCAGCAGATATTTTCTCTTTGCGCTCTGATAGAGAAACATCTGTCACTACCTAGAACTGAACTCTCAACCTCCCGAGTGTGAGGTGAGTGTCTTCACCTCTAGGCCACCACACTGCTCGGCAATTGAAATACTACATAAGCTTAGTAAAATATCAAAGAATAAATACCATTCCTTATTTCCAAGATTGCACAAAATCCTCAGTGAGAGTGATAAACAGATAACAGATCTGTTATTTCATATGCAATTTTTGTAGCAAATGTGTGTGCCATTAAACCAAATTATTTATAGAATTATTTCTGGAAAATATTAAAAGAAATTTGAAAAAAGTCTAAGAGTGCGATCTTGTTCCAATCCACAAAAATAAATAATTTTTAATCCATTTTTTTCATTATCATTTACAGGGTGTGTCAGGTTCCATTCTTTCTTTGATCCTACTCAACATCTACATGAAGCTACTAGATGAGGTAATCTATCAACATAGGCTGAGGTATCATCAAAGTGCGGATCATACCTAATTGTACATTTCTGTCTTGGTGATACCATCAAGATTGTTTCCCAGAGTCTGAAACCTGGAAGGTGCAAAAGAACATGCTTCATCTCAATGTTGGCAAAACGAAGCATGTGTTGGTTTCAGTGCCCCCAAATCCAGAGATTTCCCACCTTTAATTCTGAATAGAATAAACTCAGACAGAGTTGGTGTGCAGTTTGAGGGTCCTCTTGAACTTGTGGCTCCTTCTCAAAGAACAAGTGGCAGTCTTGGCCAAGAAGACCTTTACGCAAACCCATCTTGTGCATCAATCACACCTATGCCTAGACTGGGAGGCCCTACTCATGGTCATTCATTAGTCAGCTCTCATATTTTGAATTAAAAATAGGAAATAAAAAAGCTAATGAATTAAATCCCTGACATCACCACTGGGGGGAAAATTTTTCTCTCATGCTGAATGCCTGAAGGACAAGAATAAAACATAGAAAGCATGGATTCTGAGATAGACTCACGAAGTCTAGACAGGTCTATAAGGAATCAGATAAGATTATAGTTCTCAGGTTGCAAATCCCTTTCAATAAGAAATCAGTATTTATGTGTCTATCTTTAACTTTTGGTTCTAATCCAGATATAAATAGTTTGATGTAGTGGTTAAAGTGCTGGCCTAGAAACCAGGAGACCATGAGTTCTAATCCAACCTCAGGTATGAAAGTCAGCTGGGTGACTTTGAGCACTCTCTCTCTCTCTCTCTCTCAGCCCAACCCACCTCACAGGGTTGTTCTTGTGGGGAAAATAGGAGAAGGAAGGAGTATTAGGTATATTCACCACCTTGAGACATTTATAAAGTAATAAAGGCAGGATAAAAATCTAACAAACAATCAAAGAAATAAAAACTATGGACACATAATTAGATTCTTGTGATATTAGTACACTAGAGAAGAACACAGCAGAATGTCATTATGTCCTACAACAATCACATCATTTAAAAGAGACAGATACAACCATCATTTACTATTTTTGAATTTATTAAAGTTACAAACCACTTTACAATAGAAGAAAGTAACCGTAATTCAGAGTTGAACTGCAGTGTTCTTGATGCTCTCTGAGTTCAACCAAGCTCAAAGAGCATCAAGAGCTCCACAAACAGATGCATCTAGATATACAAATAATTCTATAATATCTTGCAAAGTGCACAGTGCATACAATATAAGTAGCAAATACTACTGGTTATCATTAATGAGGATTAGCATTGAGAAACTGCAACTTGAAGTATGGGAGGGACAGGTAATTGGTCCCAAAAATGTATTGGATGACTTACTCTTGCAACCACTGTACATGCAAAAAAAAAAAAGAAGAGGAAAAGCAGCTTATAAAATTATTACAAGGAGACATGATGGTTTACCTGTTACATATTTATATTACTCTTCAGGCAAAATACTAAAGTAGGTAAGGCTGTAGGGCACCTCCAAATTCAGTAGAAAATTCAGTGTAATGTTCATGAGTGTCAACCAAACCTGTAGTGTAACTTCAAGGATTTACCTGGTTTAAAAAGGAAAACTTCTCCTTTCTTCAAAAACTGGGCAAAGAAGTAGAAAATCCCATATCCATTTTACATCATGACTACCTTTTGTGATGTTCAGCTCCATGATAATGTTAAGTGTGGGCATCTGATCTCCAAAGGTTGCCAACCATGCTGCTATTTATGGCTAGAGCAACAGTCTGCAGGCTGCATGCTTGAGGGCAACTCTCAGGTGAGGTCACTCCTTGGGTGGTCCTTTCTGTTCAACCACAGGCAGAGAAATCTAAAATGTTGACTAACTGTAGGACAGCCCATAGGAATGCAACTGCAAATATTTCCTTCCATTATACATTATCATCTCACTTAGCAGTTCAAGATTTCATTGACTTGGAGATCACTGAATTTAATTTGGAGATCAAACTGACATTACAAATGCATAGTTACCTAGTTTGAACCTAATTAAATAAATCTAATGAGGTTCAATTACTAATTTGGTTCGTGTAAATGAAGAAATGTTTTAGTTTTATGAAAGTATCTCATAGCTGTGTTTTTTCAAGTATCTTTGTCCTCATTTCTCTATTTCCTTTTCTGGGGAGGAGATGAGGAATTCTGAATTGGGGGACAGGAACCACGGTTCTAGAATGATTATGTAATGCATAATTACATAATACTAAGCTTGAATTGGTTTTTGTTATTAGTTGGTATTTAGATCTATATATTCTCATTCTGTTTTTAGAAATTTATTTATTTAGAAATCCATTTCCAAATGGATTTCCTTCATTATCCTTCATTAAAACATTTTAAAATATGAAATATATTTAATATTTTGCCTTCATTATCCTTCATTAAAAATTTTTAAAATATGAAATATATTTAATATTTTGCCTGGTTAAAATAAACATGCTTTTTGTGTTTTTAATAGTTTAGAGAACTAAAAATATATACTTATATTTACTTCGTTTAAAAAGTAGCTGCATCACAAAAATGATAAAACAAAACAAAAGAGCTATTTTTAAAATCATGTGGTTCTTCTTAGTCTTCAAACAGAGCACAGATGATCATCTGTAAGAAATGCTGTAGTGGATCCTGCAATGAGCAGAAGGATTGACAACATGACCTCTACTTTCTATGATTCCAGTACATTATAATTTAATATGAAAAGTAATAATAAAATAGTGATGACGATTAAATAGTAAATAGATTTATCCCTAAGAAAGTCAAAATTCATTCATTTATTCATTGGATACCTCTGTGTGTTCTTTGTCATGCAAATACAAATAAGATTTGCCAATATGTTATGAATTTATTTTAGTTAATGTTTTACAATTGCAAACAATTTATGAGAAAATTAATATTGTCAACAGAACAGTGGTTCAGAACAAGAACTGGATTAGGAATGCAAAAATGTAAATGAGGTCTTTATTTGCAAAACAGAGTCTTGTATATCACAGCCTTGTGTTTAAATCTTACAACTTTTTCTTCTGCCTTTTTGAGTCAACAGACTTTTGACTGTTTTTTTCCCTTCCCTGGAAGGCACCTACTCACTATTTCCGCAACAATTCTGTCTGGACTGAGCTTCATTGGGTCCTGTCTTGCCAGCTTCAGCCCTTAATCTTATAAATCTAAAAGGCGTTTTAAAGTCTCCATGTTATAAAAAGGCTATTGAGACAAGCAGCTCCTATTGCCACAGGAGTTCTCTGTTACGGATTAACTGATTCATTATAGATTTTTTTTCCACATGATTTCTCTAGCTTTTTTGTTGTACGATCTGCCCAGGTAGAGTTGGTTTTCAACCTACCAAATTCCTCCATTCCTCATTCCTTGACCAATGAGGGTCCAGTTCCCCTGAAGATTAAGCTTCCTCAATTCCTGAAAGCAGATCCAAACTCTAAAGAGTTTCTTGGTCATAAATACTGGCATAAGCACTGGCATAAGCACTGGCATACTGTATGTTGCCTTTGATTCTCACTGTATATATTTATGTGACTAATTGCCACTTGATTCAAGCAATTGACAGAACAGTCAAGCCCTCTTGAAAGAAGAGTTTCACCTCCCAAAGGAATTGAATGAATCAAGCAATAATTGACATAATCCCATTTCTGAATACAAATACTGTAAGTAGTTGCCTAAAACTATTGAGCAATGTTGGCAGTCCACATACTATATAGTGCTTTAGTAGGCTGAATCAAACCAGTTTAGTGGGTAAAAGCAATTCTGCCAGCTATATGGAAAAAGGCAACTATATTTGGAACATCTTGGGTAGCAACCTAGGATCAGCAGAGTAGAGACCTTTTCACTGTTGCTTATGTGAACAAAATAATGGAGCAGCAGTTGTGAACAGAAATAAGTGTATTTGTCTCAGGAATACACTAGGCTTTGTCCCTGCTCCTTCACAAGGTGTACAATCCAATCCAGAGTCAAAGAGCTATACACTTTCCAGTGCTGTAAGCTGCCAATAGACAATACCTTTGTCTCAGTACATCATATCCATTACAATGTCCAGCTAATTGTCTAGGTCCCAAAGGTGCTTTCTTTTGAAAGAAAGACCTTTGGGACATACCCAGCTAGTGACTGGACCACTGTATCTGACTTCAATTATAGAGAAATAGAGAGCAGCATATTGCTGGCCAAAGAACAAATCTATCTATAATGTTGTCTATAGTTTTCATGTAATAAGAGAACTGGGAGAGGTCACTTGGTCATCATTTGACGTATCCTTGGAAACAGGAATGGAATCACTAAAAAACACAAACTGCTATTCCATTGCTAGATATGATACAATGATCAATTATCCTTCTGAGGTGGGTAAAATGAGGACCCAGATTGTTGGGGGCAATATGCTAACTCTGTAAACCGCTTAGAGAGGGCTGTAAAGCACTATGAAGCGGTATATAAGTCTAAGTGCTATTGCTATAACAAGTAAAAAAGCTTCCAAAAGGAGGGCTACCATCTTTAGAACAGGCTGTACCATACCTCTTTTAATACACAGAACTACTGTCTATTGTCTTGAGATGTTTGAAGAAATAAAAAATCAGGATTTAAGGATATATCAGTCATTGCTATAAGGGTTGCATCAAATTCCACACAGAATTTGAGTGGCATTCTTCTCGAAGGGCTTAGTAAATACATCAGTCGATGATTGAAAACAGAACAACTGTCATTTCATGAGCTGGGTGGAAGGGGGTTTCCTCACAGCCACAGTTTTGACACAATATTCAATGAGCGGAGGTGGGGAGAAGTTTGCTCTAATACAGCAAATTTTCTGTGACTAGAGCTTTGATTTTTGACCAGGAGTTCTGGAATTCTTCTTTTAAAAAAACCTAACAGATTCCAGGGCCTAAAACATGTGAAAATCCCTGCTCTAGTCTACCTACCAGTCATTTTATCATTTGACATTGCTTCAAAAATCAAAAGCCATTCCATGTTGTAAGGTTTGGAGATAACTGAGTGAATGGTACTTTCTATATTCTCTTTTTTAATATGATAAGAATTTCCACAGATCCTTTATCCCTACCACAGGGAGGGACTGTCACTAGCAGGGTATATGAGAATTTCTTGACTTGTGAACTGAGAGGCAAAATTAGTCATTGTTGTAGCTTGTCCTGTGGAACAACCTGTGAATTAGATAGAGGTGTGGCTAAAATGCTTGCGGGCCAGAAAGTTTAAAAGATGGTGGGGGTGGGGGGTGTTCAAATATTTACATTTTAAAGAATGATGGAATAGCAAAATGTTTCATTTTTACATTCCATTTTGCAAAATAATGAATGTAACCATGGGCAAACAATCTATGTAACCTTAGTCCTTTCTTTCCGAAGCTTCCAGAGACCTTGTAGCATCCACAAGAGGGTGGTGGAGAGAGAAAGATAAAACAGTAGAAGTTATATTGTGATACAAGCCCCATCCTTTTTGTATGTGTCCTTGACAAAAGGGCTGGAATTTGCCTCACAAGGCCAGTTCTGCCATCTTGATTTTTTTATCTACACAGATATCCCCCTTCTGAACATTATATTAAAGAAATTCAGTAGCAAGCTGCTGACTTGTTTATTATTTTTAATAGGTAGCATAATAAGCATATTAAGTGTCAGGTTCCGGAAGGAAAGAAGGACGCCAAACACAATCCGGTTTGCAACCTTTGTTCTTTATCTCCTAAACCAGCACAAACTGACCATCACCTTTTTACAAGTAGTTAAGTGAAATCCTAGTCAGAGCTATGTGCTCCATGCTCCCCACCACCTTTAAGCAATACGCGCCGCCCCTCCCACTCGCGCAAGGCCAGCCCCATGTGATCCTTGTACTGTTTGGAGCGCAGGCGTCTGCCTCACAGCTGAGCTTGCCGTGGCGACTCTGATGTTCTGCGGCTCAGCTGTGATTCCGTCATCACAAGTGGCCACCTCTCGGCTGTCTGTTTAGCCGCCAATGCAGCCTCCTACGCTCACTCGTGCAGGCGATTCTGTTCCAGCTGGTCCAGGTGTGCCGCCGATTTGCCGCTTCCTCCTCTCAGCTGATTCAGGAGGTGAGCTTCAGAAGGTGTGTGCATGTCGGAGGTGCGGGTGATTGCAGCTCCCGTCGCAGTGTCCCCCGTCTGAATGGCAGCCCCAGGCCGTCAGGCACACTGGAGCTGACATGCGGCCCCCCTACCATGGAGACAGCATCTGGAAAATAAAGACTACAGTGAGTGGATACAAGGCATGTGAACCTTCCCCCCTGGTTTAGCAGGATGCTTCCCGTGAAATCTGGCTACCAAACGGGCCCTTACATCATTGCTACGCACCCACAATGCCTCCGAGAGGGGGTACCCTTTCCATAAGATAAGGTATTGCAGCTGTCCCCTATGCCACCGGGTGTCAAGTACTTCTTCACCTCATAGTGTTGTTCCCCGCCCACCATGATAGGTGGAGGTGGCTGATCAGGTGGTCCCCTGATCTGTGACATATGGGCCGGACGGAACAGACTGCAGTGGAAAACCAGGTGGGTTTTACCCAACAACCGGGGCAGTTGGAGTTGTACTGTGACAGGGTTAATAACCCTTACGATGGGGAATGGCCCAATGAATTTCGGGCCTAATTTCTTACATGGCACATTCAATTTTAGATATTTTGTGGATAGATATACCCGCTGTCCTATCTGGAATGGGGGCTGTATCCTCCATTTTTTATCAGCTTGCTGTTTATACTCTGAAGCAGCCCGCCGCAACACCTCTTTAACCACTGTCCATACACGTTGTGTCTGTGCCACCCAACCCTGTACCCCCAAGTCCCCTGGGGCCACCTGGGGACATTCAGGTATCAGAACAAACTCCCACCCCGTCGCCACCTGGAATGGGGTAAGCCCTGTGCTGCTGTGAATGGCGTTGTTATACGCTACCTCAGCAAAGGGGAGTATGTCAGCCCAATCAGTTTGCTGATGTTGGACATAGCAGCGTAAATACCGTTCCACCATCGTGTTTGCTCTTTCGGAAGCCCTGGCGGGAGTTTGGCAGGAACTCCCGCCAAAACTTGGCAGCAAACTGTACCCCTCAGTCGGATATTATTCTCTGGGGAATGCCATGGTGACGATATATATGAACAATAAACAATTTTGTCAGCCTTCTGGCTGATGGAAGGCCAGAGCAGGCTACAAAATATACCTGCTTTGAGAACAGATCTATAACCATCTAAATTACTGTATTACCCTGGCTTTCTGGTAAGTCTACAATGAAATCCATTGTTGTGGCTTGCCCGAGTCCCGTGCAGCTGCTCATGGATCCGGAAGACCAAGAACCGACCATGGGGTGGCAATATCATCCTGTATCTCCGGCACCTGAGTCCGAGACC
Source organism: Thermophis baileyi (assembly GCA_003457575.1). NCBI lineage: Eukaryota > Metazoa > Chordata > Lepidosauria > Squamata > Dipsadidae > Thermophis > Thermophis baileyi. The sequence continues at coordinate 2,022,515 of QLTV01003728.1, read as the reverse complement.
GAGGAGGACGCAGTGCCAGAGGACGATAACCAACCAGGGCCTTCTGCACCTCCCCAGAAGGAGATGAGTGACTCCAGTGGAGAGGAGGAGCCTCTGATTGATGCTAGGGCACGCAGGGCAGCTAGCAGGCAAGAGTGGCTCTGCAGAAGGAGGTCTCCTCACCTGTAAACCTGCAGGCTGATGGGCCATGCCCTAAGACTATTTAAGGTTTCAGAAAAGCTGAAACCGTTGCTGGAGACAACGCATTTATTTTCCTGGCTGATGTCAGAACTTTGGATATCTTAGTTGGAATTACTCCAGTCCGGGCTCTTGGTCAACTCCAGTAAGTGAAGATAATTCGGGACTTAATGACCTGTTTGCATTTTTGTATTTTGACTCCTGGCCAAAGTGTTCTTTGATTCTCAACAAGAACTGTGTTGGAAAAACTTTAGCAAACTTACTACTAAGCTGCATTATTAGTAGTAAAGTCTTATTTGTTTTGCAAACAGTGTGTGTGTGTTGTTTTCCTGGGGGCTTGCCGTGCTGGGTCACAAAATCCATGGCTATTTGGTCCCATGGTCTCACAGGGAATGCCACCGGTTGTAACAGGCCGAACCGTTTTCCGGGTTGGGTCTTCATGGTAGTGCATACTATACAGCTCCGCACGTACTCCTCCACGTCCTTTTTCATACGAGGCCACCAGAATTGTCGGTTAGTTAAATTCAAGGTCTTAAGGAACCCAAACCGGCCGAGTGAGTGTCGTGGCAGCGATGCAATACGTCTAAGCGGACAGTGCTAGATACGTAAAGCTTGGATCCCTTCCAAGCAAAGCCATCTCTTTGTGTAAGCAGCGACTGGTTTTCCTGTAACCACTGATCTGTGGGGAGTGCTGCCTGTATAGCCTGGGGTATGCCATCTACCTGGGTGGTCGATAGGGTTGTGGGTGGTGTTTGTTGAGCTGCTAGGGTTCAGGGCTGTGTTGTTGGTATGATAGCCTGTATTATCTCCTCCTGCTCGCTATCTTACTGCGGTTTCCGGGACAGGGCGTCTACCAGGAAGATCCTACCCCCTGGTATGTATTTCAACTAAAAGTTAAACCATCTGAAATACAACGCCCACCGAACCTGTTTCGGTGATAGTCGCCGTGGGGTTTGGAGGGCCTCCAAATTCTTGTGGTCCGTCCAGACCTCAAATGGTAGCCCCCCCGTTCTAGCAAATGTCACCAGGTTAACAGGGCCCAGCGAACCACGAATGCTTCCTTTTTCCATATGGGCCAATTGCGTTCGGTATCAGTCAGTTTCCACAATGTATATGCACACGGTTTCAGGGTCCCCTCGTCATTAACCTGTAAGAGGATGGCAGCCACCGCCACATCACTGGCATCTACTTGAACCACGAACGGTTTAGATGGATCTGGGTGTTTCAGCACAGATTCCCTCACAAATAGAGATTTTAGGTGTTCGAATGCTTGCTGACATTTTATCATCCACGGTACCGGGCAACCCGGATGTGGCGTTCTGGCCAAATGTTTCGTTTTCAATAGATCGGTAAGTGGTAGGGCTACTCGGGCAAAAGACAGGATGAACTGGGATAGAAATTGGCAAACCCAAAAAAACTTTGTAGCTGTTTGCGTGTTTTTGGGGCCTGCCAGTCCAACACCACTTTTACCTTAGCAGGATCCATTTCTACAGTGAGATGCGAAACCCCAGATAGTCTAACCTTGACTTGTGGAACTCACACTTGGACAACTTAACATACAAGTGTGCCGCTAATAGTTTCTTGAGCACCTGACACACCAGGGTGACGTGTTCCTCCATGGTCTTCGTGTATATAAGGATATCACCCATATAGACGAGTACTCCTTTATACAAGTGTTCATGCAGTACCTCATTGATGAGCTGCATGAACACAGCCGGAACTCCTTGTAACCCGAAGGGCATAACTCGAAACTGGTATCTCCCTGGGGGGCAATTAAAGGCCGTTTTCCACTCGTCCCCGGACTTTATTCTCACCCTATAATAAGCCTCCCGTAGGTCTAGCTTAGTGAAGACCCAGCCCTCTGCCAAACAGGCTAGCATGTCCTTCATCAAGGGAAGGGAGTACATGTGTTCTACACACACTGCGTTGATTCCCCGAAAATCAACACACAGGCGTAAATCCCCATCTTTCTTCTCCCGGAACAGTACAGGTGCCGCCACCTTAGACCTGGCTGGCTGAATGAAACCCCGTTTCAGATTGTTACCTATATAAGCCCTCATCTCTGTCAGCTCTTGTGGGATCATTGAATACATTTTGGGCTTTGACAGTGTGGTGCCAGGGAGGATCTCTATACCACAATCTGTGGGACGGTGGGGGGACAAGAGGTCGCATTCCCTTTCGCATTCCTTTAGGTCCTTATATACCGTAGGGTAGGCCAGGTCACCTATTGCCTTCATCTGCGTTACCGTACTCCTCCCGTCCTGGCCAGGCTCCGGAGCTTGGGGATGCTCCTCCTGGGTAGGTGGATTGGGGCCCAGGCCTATTCGCAAGTTTCGGCAACCTCCCCCCCACCACCATATTGTGGGCCCCCACTTGTCCAGCCACACCAAGCCTAGGACGATCTCCTCTGTGATTCTCAGGACGACCACAAAACGCAGTACCTCTCTATGTGTGCCTATCTCTAAGACAACTTTATCAGTAACATAAAGGGAAATGGAGCCCCCTCTGCTGAGTGTACTAACAGAAGCAGATGGGGGCCCAGATCTGACCCTGGGCTTGGTATGAATGATATTTCTGGCCTGCCAGATAGAGGGGGGCAGTGAGGTGGGGGATGGGATCTCAAGGAGGGTGGTGGGTCAGAGCATCCCAGTGGTGGTTGGGAGACGTAGGTATGGCAGGAACCAAAGGGCAGACCATGTGTGGAGAACTAGAACTGGCTGGATCAAAGCGATTGCTTGTTCTGACCCTTCTGGTGACTTGGGTTTTCAGGGCCCTGGCCTCAGGCTGCTGCTGCTTAATGCCAGATCGACTGTTAACAAAGCCCCTCTCGTTTGAGATTTAATCCGGGAGGAGAGAGCATCTGGCATGTATAACCAAAACCTGGCTGGGACAGGAGGGGGGTGTTCCCCTTTCAGAGATCTGCCCAGACGGATTCCAGGTGCTGCACCAGTCACGACTCCAGGGAAGGGGTGGGGGAGTGGCTATCATCGTCCATAAGAGTCTTTGTCCTTGCAGGATCCCTGCCCCTGAGATTGTTGGGTGTGAGACTCTCCTTGTGAAGTTGGACTTAGGGGTGCAGGTGGGTTTGTTGTTGACGTACCTACCTCCCAGCTTCATCAAAACAGCCCTGCTTGATCTGCTGGAGGCAGTAGCCGGGTTGGCAGTGGAGTTCCCCAGACTTATGGTTCTGGGGGACTTTAATCTGCCGTCCCTCGGTGAATCCTTGGAAGCAGGTCAGGAGTTCATGGCTTCCATGACAACCATGGACCTGACCCAAGTAGTTCAGGGTCCGACCCATAGGTGGGACACACACTCGACCTTTTATTTCTCTCAGGGCATTGGAGAGATGAGCTGAATTTAAGGGGTATAGTGACATCTCCCTTGTCATGGTCAGACCATTCCCTGCTGAAGTTAGACTTTATGGCACCACTCCCTCATCGCAGGGAGGTGGACTCGACCTAGTATTTCTCTCTGGGCAGTGGAGAGATGATCTGAATTTAAGGGATATATTGACATCTCCCTTGTCATGGTCAGATCATTTCCTGCTGAAGTTAGACTTTATGGCACCACTCCCACATCGCAGGGAGGTGGAACCGATTAGTGGTTCCACCCCAGATGCCTAATGGACCCGGAAGGGTTCCAGAAGGAGTTTGGGGAAGAAGCTG
>QLTV01003728.1:1954405-2010334 GCA_003457575.1 Thermophis baileyi | reverse complement strand
TTCTCAAAGATATTATCTGCAATGATATAACTTTTTTTTCTCCACATGGAAAAAAGAACGATTTGGATGAACTTTTCCACACAGATTTTCTGTTCTGAGAAGAACAGAAGGGAGCAAGGTTTCAATAGTTACATAAAATCACTGTTACACTTTCTCCAACATGATTTCAAAGCATATATCTTACAGGTAAATCAGAGAAAATGTCCTTGTGAAGTGGTTCTTCTGCTGAAGATCTGTTATATGATTCTTTTCTATTGGTTCTCCGGTAACTTTATTTCTTCTGAAAAACTTCATATTTAAAAATATTTACCGTATCTATTTTTCCCTAAATATTTAATATTCAAGAAAAACACCTATTCAGCTAATGCCAGACTTGGATTTGAATTTTCAGGGGACTTATTCCTTCTGAACTGTCTTGAGTAAGCATGCATAAAGTCTGCAGTGCATCTTAAATGAATTTCTTCATATTAAACAATACAAGTCCTAACCCAATCAACTTCTACTGACTTCAGAAGGAGTTATTTTCATTTAAGGTCTGCATGATTGCAACTAAATAAAATATATTATCAATAATTAATTATTTATTATAAAATATTTTAAAGTACCTGTAGTCCTCAACTTCCATAAGGACTAGTGACCGTTCGAAGTTACAATTGCACAGTTTTAAAGTAGGAATTTAATGTCTCTGTATTTTTTGAATTATTTGTTCTACAGAGGAATTATTGAGTCTGTCATCTGCACCTCTATAGCTGTCTGGTTTGGTTCTGCAACCCAACAAGACAGACACAGACTTCAGAGGATAATTAGAATTGCAGAAAAAACAATTGCTACCAACCTGCCTTCCATGGAGGACCTGTATACTGCATGAGTCAAAAAGAGGGCTGTGAAAATATTTACAGACCCCTCACATCCTGGACACAAACTGTTTCAACTCCTACCCTCAAAATGACGCTATAGAGCACTGCACACCAGAACAACTAGACACAAGAACAGTTTTTTTCTCAAACGCCATCACTCTGCTAAACAAATAATTCCCTCAACACTGTCAAACTATTTACTAAGTCTGCACTTAATACTGGTAGTCCTCGACTTACAACCTTTTGTTTAGTGACCGTCTCATCGTTCCCATCACCCATCTCCTCCTACAAATGACTGTATGACTGTAACTTTGTTGCTTGTATCCTTACAATTTATATTGACTGGTTCCTACTATGATTTGATTGCTTATTTGTACCTGGACTATCATTAAGTGTTGTATCTTATGATTCTTGACGAACTTATCTTTTATGTACACTGAGAGCATATGCACCAAGACAAATTCCTTGTGTGTCTAATCACACTTGGCCAATAAAAAATTCTATTCTATTCTATTCTATTCTATTCTATTCTATTCTATTCTATTCTATTCTATTCTATTCTCATCCTTCCGAGGTGGGTAGAAGGAGGACCCAGATTGTTGGGGGCAATATTCTGGCTCTGTGAACCGCTTAGAGAGGTCTGTAAAGCACTATGAAGCGGTATATAAGTCTAACTGCTATCTAACTGCTATCTTTGTTGCTCTTCTTTGCACTCTTACTAGGCCCCAAGAATCTTTTTTTTTTTGTATTGTATTGTACAGAATGGACACAGTATTCCAAATGTGACTTGACTAATATAATATAGAGCAGTACTACCATTTCCCATGTTGATGCTATCCCTCTGTTGATACAGTCTAGAACTACATTGGTCTTTTTGGCAGCTGCAACATACTGCTGACTCATGCTTAAACAGTGGTCCACCAGGACATCTAAATCCCTCTCACAGGCACTACTGTTGAGCCAGTAGTGTCTATTCTGTACTTGTGCATCTGGTTTTTCTGGCGTAAGAATAGGACCTTGCTTTTCTCACCACTGAACTACATCTTGTTGGATACACTAAGCAAAATTTAGTTCTTACATGGTTATCTATGCACTTCAGCATCCATGCAAACAATTGCCTGCAAACAATAATTTTATATAGACAAGAGTTACTGTGCATTTCACCAGCTACTCAAGACTGTCAGATCCATAGCTTCTCCAGAGTTTTACTGAAACGTTCAGGTGAACATATATAGGGTTAAATTGGGAAAACTCACATGCAGAGAGTACTTGTCTTCAAGGTTCTGTAAAAGGAATATTATGTATATCAATTTCCAAGTAGGACTAAAACAATGATAATTAAAGTTTCTATATGTTTAATTTAAAAAAATCAGAACGAACCTGATAGCATTTTTTCCAACTAAAAACCTTTATTAAAAGACATAAGTTTATTAATCCAAAATGGATCTATTAGACTCCTTTACACCTTTTCTTTGGGGAACTTGCAGGTTATTTCAAAATTTCTGTGCTCACATTAATTTTTGTGCAAGTGCAATGAACGAAATCACTAACATTACTGTTATGGGGATTCCATCCATAAATATTGACTGTTGTATCTGTTCGTGAAGTGGGGATATATTCCCTCAGAAAAGTTATTTCCAGAGGAATATGACATATCTATGAACTTGCTGATGATCCCATTGCTATCCTGTGGTGATTCTATATAGTCTTTGTGCATCTTTTAAATATCTTAATTCAGTTAAGCACAAATAAATCTTCTAGGATTAAATAGATTTAACACAGATCGTTTTTCATTATTTCACCATTCAAGTAGCAATATTGTGTATGGTTACTTTGATAGGAATTAAATTTATTTTACAAGTGGAAAAAACAATATTTATTTTTTTTTAAAAAACAGATTTCTCTGTAAAGACATATTTATTTTTATATTAAACATGTATATTATTTTATATCCTGTGAAAATAACCTAACTTTTTTGTGATTCAGATGATCAAAGCAGAAGAGATGAGTTGGCTTACCTCCAGAGAAAGGAGCTGCAGCTGAATTTTGCCTCACCCAGAACATTCCATTTCAAGACATAATATGGGCATGAACAGCATTCTTATTAAATTCACATCCACTCCTATCAATTGGCATAACAGTTACACATAATGCATTTGCCATTGCACTGAACTTCTGTTCTCTAATACAGGGACTCCACTGGAAAGTAACCCCACACTCAAATACTTTCCAAGCAGGCTTACAATTATTCAGCTTCACACACACACACTTATTCTGCTTCTGCAAAATTGGCTTCAACTTCCTTTCTCATTTTCACTAGATAGCCATCAGTGTTCTGGATTCAAGCTTACAACAAATATAATGAGTCTGTACTGTTGACAGAAATCCAGGACAGGACAAAAAAATTATTTCAAAGGAAAGAAAATATTTCCTTGGCAACAAATTCATTAGAGGCTTCTACAGCTTTTCAATTTTGAAACGTCATTTCATAAAGTTAAACATTAATTATTGCTTAGACTACTGAACTTGCAGCAGGAACCCCACCCAGCGTCAGAATACAGCCAGGGATTGCTCCTGATACCTGTTCACTATATCATCATGAACTCCACCCATATAAATGAGCACAAAAAAGGCTTGCAGTTGCTGAAGTTATGCTAGCATATGAACTCCGCTACAACTCACAAGGTGCAACAAATTTAAGAGAAAGGACTGAGTAAGAGGAGGAAGTCAGTATTTAATATAATTATCATTTTCAGCTGACCACAGAAATGGTCCTGCCTTTTTATAGTAGTTCTAGCTTGATTTAACATTTCAAATCAAATTCAAGGTATATCAGAACATTTTAAACCAATACAGAATAAAGATACCTCAGTGCACATTCCTTTAAAAAGTTATATTATAACTTAAATTATATAGTAATTTCACCAACATGACTATACCATCCAATATACAGGTAGTCCTCGACTTACAACAGTTCATTTAGTGACCATTCAAAGTTATAACAGCACTGAAAAAAGTGACTTATGACCATTTTCACACGTACGACTACTGCAGCATCCCTATGGTCATTTGTTCAAAATTCAGTTGCTTAGCAACTGGTTCACATTTATGATGGTTGCGGTGTCCTGGGGTCATGTGATCAGCTTTTGTAACCTTCTGACAAGAAAAATCAATGGGGAATCCAGATTCACTTAACAACCATGTTAGTAACTTCAAGTTAGTAACTGCAATGATTCACTTAACAACTGTGGCAAGAAAGGTCATAAAATGGGGCAAACTCACTTAACAAATGTTTCACTTAGCAACATAAATGTTGGGCAGTTATGGTCGTAACTTGCGGACTACCTATATATTGTATTTTAGGGGTTTTTTAAGACTTTACTTACCTCCAAAATATTTAAAAATAAACACAAGGAAGGTTTAATTTTTAATATTATAGTGGAGAATGTAGTCAAACAGTATGACAAGAATGGCAGCTAAGTAATCTTGTAAGTATTCCTTATAATAAGGTTTAAAGGCAGCTCAATGTCAGAGTATTCTGGGTCCATTACTATAAAAAGGCATTCACATGGAAGTATGGCAGATGAAAATTACATCACTGGGACCGAAAGTTTCAAGCAACAGAAGGAAAAGTTACATTAGATTTGAACATTAAAAGTAGGAAAGACTAAATTAAAAAAAATAAAGGTTCACTTGATTCTGAAAGGCTTTCTGGGACAGCACTCCACAACTAGGGTGCCATGATAAAGGGGAGAAAGTACACCTTTTCCTTAGATACCTGTTACCAGGGGTGTCAACAGGGTGTGGTTAAAGAAGTCAAGATAGCAGCTAGGACACTGCAAACAAAGCTCCACCCATCTTTTATATATGAATCATATTTGTGACATCACATGCATGAAAAACAGAGCTTTGATCATGTCTTGATTTTTTTAAAAACCTGCAGATACTCTTGCCTGTTACTAAACTTTTCAGGGACACACCTGGAAGATGGACTCTGATATAACATTAAGGACATGTTTACCTGAATATAAGTTGTTAGTTATTATTGCTCTCTTCCTGCATTCTCTTTGCCCTCCTCCACAAAGACTGAAAGGCCACCTTCGGTTCTATTTATCAGTACTTTCTACAATGCATAAACACTCACAGAAAATATGCACCGTTGTCTTTTTACTTCTGTGAGAAAAATAAGCCCTTTGTCTACATTCATGCTAAGTTGCAAAGTACTGCCAGAGGTTTCTATGGAAATATTCAATATACATACCACTCCCTTATTCTAAATCAAGTTAGGCAAGGTTTCCCTGAGATGGGTTTATCAGCAAGCTTGCCCTGCAGTTCTTTATTTGGCTCACATTATCTGGCTAACGTGAAGACACTGAGGGACCCCCTGCAATTTGCAGGAGCCAGTTCAAAACATTTTTTTCCATGCTTTGCCAGTAGTCTCAGTCTGAACACAAGTTGGAGCAACTATTTTAAACCAGGAGCAGCTAGTTTAAATCAGCTAATTTAAACCAAATGAAAGCAGTTGTAGCCATCCATGCTGCTATAGAAGAACATGGAAAGTCCTTAAAAACATACAATGTTTCTGTTTGTAAAAGAGTAACAGAGAACGGGCAGCTTCCCATGTTTGCTAGACTGTCAATGACTACTTCAGCTTCAACCACAACAATACACGAGCACACAATAGATACAAACTTAATGTAAACCGCTCCAAACTCGACTGCAGAAAATACGACTTCAGCAACAGAGTGATCAATGCCTGGAATTCACTACCTGACTCTGTGGTTTCTTCCCCAAACCCCAAAAACTTTAACCTTAGACTGTCTACTGTCGACCTCACCCCATTCCTAAGAGGTCTGTAAGGGGCGTGCATAAGCGCACCAGCGTGCCTACCGTCCCTGTCCTGCTGTCCTATTGTCCTCATCTATCTGTATTCACTTTGATTATGTTTATGTTTATACCAATACCTGCTATCTTGTACATGTTTGACAAACAAACAAACAAACAAATAAATAAATAAATAAATAAATAGATTCCCACAAGTTTCCAAAGTTGTGGTCTGCCAAGCCAGAAATCACAAAACTGGTTTTCAGCAACATCTACAGGATCAGAGATTGCCCATGCAAGTACCTGATCGGAAAGACCAAGCAATGCTTATTAAATCTAATTTTATTGACAATTTCAGAAGACAAGTATTTCTTGACTAGGACTGAATGATGAGACTAAAAATAATTTGCTAAAATTGTTTCTGTATTAGATATTGGAAGAAAACAATTTTGTTGTAGAGAAACTGCTAAGTTATGGTATTAAAATTGAGGAGAGATAAAAAGAAGATAATTTATGGGACATTATTTTAAGAGAGTAATGATTAATATTTTTAATTTGTTGTTTCTAGTAGCTCTTAATGGATTTTTCTGAACTAAGTTTGAATGATGAGAGTTTAAACATTTGTTTGTAGATATGAGATAAGAAATGAGATATTTTTTCTTTGTAAGAGAAAATGACAAAGTATTGTGTAAAGGAAAGGAAAGAAATTTGAAATTCATTTACTTGTTTAAAGTGTGTGTGTGTGTGTGTGTGTGTGTGTGTGTGTGTGTGTTTCTAATAGCTCTTAATGGACTTCTGCTGATTAAAATTGAAAGGTGAGTCTTTATTATTTGCCAATAGATAAAACTTGAGATATAGGATGAAGACTTTTTTTGGCTGAAATATTAGAGAAGCTAACATATAGAGTTATTGAAAATGTTTATACTTCTCTTGATGAAGGGGGCAGTCATTTATTTCTATATTTTTGTTTGTCTACCTTGTTTCCCCGAAAATAAGACATCCCCCTAAAATAAGCCCTCCCCCCGAAAATAAACCCTCCCCGAAAATATTTAAACGCATGCGCAGCCGGTCCCCGCCATTTCCTCTGGTTAGGGTTAGGGAGACAGAGCTGGAAATCAGGTAAGACGGCAAGAGGAGCCCCATCTTGCTTCACGTGCCCCAAAATAATAAGACCTCCCCAAAAATAAGGCAAAGCGCTTATTTTGGGGTTCAAAAAAATATAAGACAGGGTCTTATTTTGGGGAAAACACAATGATGATGATGATGATGATGATGATGATGATGATGATGATGATGATGATGATGATGATGATGATGATGATGATGATGATCTGCACAGTACAATAGGAAGAAAAAAATTGCTAGATTTGAATTTAATTGGAAGATTAAAGTATTTGCATGTAGAAAATTAACAAAATTAACAAACTTATGGTACTATTTTTAGTGCTCTTTCCCTTTTCTTTTGTTTAATAAGTTTGTACATAATTATAGTCTTCAAAAGTTTATCAGTCAAGTCAAAAGTTTATCTAATGTTTAAATGGATGCTTTGAAAATTTACGACACTATAGACACAACTTTGTTGCTATTTACAATTGCTGATAAAGTTTCTAGCTAAGTGCTGGGGATTTATGTCCAGAGGCATTTCAGTGTATACAGGAAGATAGGGAATCCTGTTTGCTCATCTCGTTCATCATCCTCATAAGTTTTGCATTTAACCATGACATATTCCAGACCCACGTCAAATCCTTTACTAACGCTTAAGTCCACGCACAATTTTTTTTTTAATTAAGTAGGGTTTTTTTTTTCCTGTCGGCCTATGCTTTTAAAATATTTTGTTATCATAACAGGCATCTTTGGAAATCTGAAGATTCATTTAATCCATTCCCAGTAGCCATACTGCAGTTATCCTGTCCTTCATGAGCAGTAGATTTGAGAGGGGAGAGGGTCACAGAGAAATTAAAAATGATTTATTCCAACAATATAAATTTATGGAATTTACTATCGGAGGATATAAGAATGGCAGTAACTAGAAGCTATTTTCTGAGCACCATTCCCACGATAATGAAATGAATCTCCACTCAGAAGCAGTTAGCCACGGAATATAGTGCTTGCTGGAAAACAACAGCAGGAAAAGAAAACTGACTTCAAAGCCTCCTTGAGGATTTTCTAGAGCCAACAGATCCTATCTGGGTCATTCCTCAGGCACAAATCACACACCCATCTTTTCTCCCCGCATTCTGTCCGCACACACCCCACAGCTTTTACAGTCATTTGTTTCAAGGACTGCCAGCTCCTGTGCATTAGAATGAAGTATACTCAGTCTTGAGAATCCATACTTTCACTGGTGGGAACGGTATTTATTTATCATCACGGAAGTGTCAAAGTGCCTTCTTTGGATAAACAGAGGGACAGTGATTGCTTGCATATATGGGGATGAAGGTCAACTGAGGAAGAAAATACAGGAAAAGCAAATAAATTATTTCATCCAGAGGGCTCAGAACCAGAGAAACACAGAGTTACTATTTCTAAAAGAAGAACTGAAGTCAAACATTAACTCTGTTGGGATGTTATCAGTTTTCTTACAGAAAATTCTTTTTTTTTTTAGGCTGTTTTCTACTGTTGATGTATTAGAGTATGAAAGGGTGAATTGAACTGAACAACCAGCCAACTAATTCTTACAACTACATCTTTGGCATATCTGGAAGAGTGTAATGAATTGCCTTTAAAAAACACAAGCTGAAACAATAGCAGTTCAAAATGCACTTTTATGAATAGTGAAATATATATTACTTCTTATATTTTTGCAATTAATGGCCCTGTGCAAATATTTCCCAATTGTCACTGAAACAGCAAGCATGAAACAACTACCCTGAAACAACAAGCATGTCCATAAAAAGCATGTATATGAGTACATGCTTTTTATGGACATGCTTGTTGTTTCAGGGTAGTACAGTATATGAGTACAGATACTCTCCTAGAAGGATTCAACTGCCTTCTGCAGAAATGGAATTCTATGGGCATCTAATTTGCTCATGCAGGAGCTTTTATTTTATGACTCAGTATAGGACAATTGTAGATGAAATACCCATCCCAGAATCTGTATCTTTTTAAAAAAAAATGTATTCATTTAATAAAACAGAACAAAGAGAAAAAATGAAAGGGAAAGGGAAGAGGAAAGGAAAAGGAAGTAATACAATATATAAGGACTTCTTATGCATGTGTGTATGTGTAATATATCAGCCTGAACCAATCCATTGCAGGATAAATAACTTTTCCCTAAAGGTTATGACTGACATCATCCATCAACCTGATCCAGCGCAGGTTGATAAAGAGATGTTTTTCAGCTTTCCAGTCTAGGGCTGAGCTTGATCTGTTCTCTGTTGCTTTCAACATGTTGTTTTTGGTTGATTATTACTTAGAACTATAGAGTCACAGACTTGGGAAGATGCCCTAAAGGTCATCTCATTCAACCATCTGCCTATACAGGAAATCCTCTACTATTCATTTGTTAATTGTATGTGTATTTGAGTATCTCTCTACATGTGTAACTTACTTTTAAAGCAAAAAGAAAATGGCTTTGAGAGCAAATTTTGGGAAGGCAAAATAAAGAATAACTCAGTGCTTTGCAACAGAAGATTCAATGGTGGATATCTCCACCAGTGGAATAAAATCTCAGCTGACACAAGTGGGGGGGGGGAATCTCTATTTATATACTTTGATATCCCTCAAAGTACGCATAGTAATCTTGTCATAGATTCAGCTGCCACAAGTGGGGGGGGGGAATCTCTATTTATATACTTTGATATCCCTCAAAGTACGCATAGTAATCTTGTCATAGGTTCTCAACAAAAAAATTTCCTATGGCTTCTGTGTACCCAGATTCTGAGATGCTGCCCCTCATCATTTTTCACTCTTCTTTATTGAAGAGTCTTGCAAGACCGAATGCACTTCTCCTCTCCCTTCCTTTATTATTGTGTGAAAAAAGGAGGGGTTTGCCTGATGCAAAAGTAGAAAAGTAACATTTTCTCATGTTACTTTTTTGGTCTGGGCTCCAGCCCCTTTTATCTTACTATTGAATACTATTCTTCTTGTCCTTCAAGGCTATTTTCCCTTTTCCCTCCATGGTTAATTTTCAATTATCTGTTAAGGATAGTACTAGTTGCATTACTCCTTATGGAAAACACCAACAGATAGGCGTCCCCTGATAGTTGTATCTGTGAATTTTATTTTATTTTAATTTTCAGGACTTATATGGCTGTCTAACTCTAATCAGCTCACAAAATCCATAAAACCATGGTTAAAAACAAAAGTATCCTTCCCCCAGGTGCCAAACCAAATATGCCCCCAGCTCAACTCCCATCCTAGCCCAATGCTTTGGAGAAGAGGCAGGTCTTCACAGCCTTCCAAATTGTTTGTGGGGGAGAAAAATCAATTAGATATACTTTTTAACAAAGTTTAAAAAGTCTTGTCTTTAAAAAAAATCCTGGGCATTTCTGATGTAAGAAACTTTGAACTCTAAAAAAATCAAATAAAGATAGCTCCACTCATTTATTGTATACTGCAACATTCCGAAGCTTCACAAGCAGCCCCATTCACTTTAATGCAGCATACGTTTGGCATTTCACCTAGCATGTACCCTGAGCTCTCAACCATCCTAGTAAATGGAGTCCTCTCCATGCAGAGGCTCTTTTTTTGAGTGGGAGAAGTCAAGTTTTGAAGCTCCTTTCAGAGGAATGGTCTTTTATTTTTTTTAAAAAGCAGAGGGACAACCGGGCCAAGTCCTTCACATGAAGACCATCCTTCTCAAATTATCTGAAAGGAACAGATGCACCAAACCAGGCCAGGTTCAGTCTGTAAAGCTAATCCATTGAATTAGAATCCCAAGAGTTATTCCAGTGTTTCAGGACTCCCACACACTCCTGTTCATTGAGCTATTGGTTTTGATGGATGCACACAAAGAAGAAGAAAAAATATTTGATGGTGGGTAGTTTGGGTAGTTTCTGATCTTTCTGTTCTCTTGGGTGCCAAGAAAATATTTTATTTCAACAACTATCAAGGTGTGTCAGAATCTTTTTTCCCTTGGAGCAATAATGATGTTGTCAAGCATTTCGAGTCAGACCTGCCCAGAAGTTTGGGTGGAGAGATATTCTGTGTAATAGAGCATCTTCAGTGCTCCCTTGTGAGGTAGCCAGAGGTTGCTCCTAAGCCTGGGTGGAAGAACATCTGTGCTGTGTCTTTTTACAGGCATTGCCACTGGGGGGGAGGGAAAGGTACAGACACCTGGAGCATTATTGTCCCTTCCTTGGATTTAAGAAACTACAGATGAAATGGACTGGCTTCCTTACAGAACAGCTGCTATACTGTTTATTTTAATGGTAAGATGGATCTTCAAAACTTTTTTTAAAAAAAATCCAAATATTCATTTTTAGCAAAGGACTTTTGTTTGGAGGTGATTTCTAGGGTTGCATTCTGCTTAAATTAAAGTTGATGGTGCAGGCTTTTCTTAAATTAATTATTGGGTATTCTTAAACTGTGTATTGAAAAACTAGTTTTATTTTATTTAAGATGAAGTTGGAGATAGAAAAGCTTTTGGGTGCAATCTTCTTTCTTACTAGAGTGTAAATCACTTTGCATTCAGGACGTATTTCATGGTAACACAGTGTCACAGTCTGAATGGAATCAAAATCTGGATTTTAGTTTGAATTAAAAGATTAAAATTTAATGATACAAATATCAGTACATTGTCATCTCTAGGTTGAACGTTGATTTCAAAAACATGTGCATATAGTATTAACATGCCCCTCCATCATATTAATGCTTTTGGTTCTAATGTTTCCTTTTCCTAACGAAAGGAAATAGAGTTGATGCTAAGACCTCACAGGTGTAGAATGCATCTTAATGCTCAAGAATTCAATACTGAGAACCACAGAGGGGCTGATCATCACCGATATTCCCCCATTCATAATTTCATAGCTTTTCTGGTATTCACAATTTTAATTATAAGCTTTAAGTATATAATACAGTACTTCTGTGCTCTGTGTGTGTGTGTGTTCTTTTGATGTGAAATTCTTTAACTCATTTTTATAACAAATAAAGCCAGTTCTGTTTGCTGTTTTTACTTCAATAAAATCAAGCTCATTCAGAGAGACAGCTGTCAAAAACAGTTGGCAAAAACTAACAAAAATATTTGGTACAACAAACAGGTTTCTTTAAATCTGGAGCGTTGCTTACAGTTTGGAAATGAAATAGGATTAGGCTGTTCACCTAACAATCCACACTTCTACGATCAGCTTGCATACCAACTGCCACCTCAGTCAGTTTTACTTGCAGCAACGTGTCTTTTAGCACAAAATCCATTTTTAAAACCTTCTTAAAAAGAGGTAGACCTACAGGACTCAGTCTAAACTGCTTGCAAGTCATATCGTGAGTCCCATTAGTTTTGGGTCCTAGGTATTTGCCAGCAAGTTTTCTTTTGGGGCCTTCTTTGGAAGGACTTTCAGTATGCTTCTAGTATTGTATTGAGAGGTAAGCTGGTCCTTATTTTTCAAAGAGAAAATGAATAAATGTATCAGGCATATTGAATCCCTTTAACATACCTCACAGGTGAAATGATGTGATTATCAAAAGCAGAAACTACAAATATTTCAGAAGAACTTTGGAGGTTTCATATGAAGTGGAATATAGATCTTTGTAATATATATAATTACATAGTTCACCACATAAAATACATTGAAATCTATTTATGATTGTTTACCCTTGGAAGGAAGGAATATACACTGCTGAACATGTGAAATCCAAACGGTTATATGCATGGAAGATGCAACTATCAGTCTTATTCATAACAAATTATATTTAGGAGGGAAATGATACAATATTTCCCATCTCCAAATGTTTATTTCAAGAGACCGAATTATATAGTTGGGTTGGGTTTAGAGTATATGTATGGACTTGTTTTAAGAAGGCAAAGTAGCACAATACTTTTGCCACCTGCCTAATGAAAACCTGTTTATTACTACCATCTATACTTCACTCAAAATGATTTGTAGTTTGTAGCAGCGAAACACCCTCTTTTTCTTAATTAAAAATGAGTTTGGATTGCTTCGATATATAAATTTATGTTTCAGCAAATTTTAGAGATCTAAATAATTTTCTCCAAGTTTTTTGTGTTTCTTACTGCAATCATCATTTGTACACAATTCATTTAAAGATTTGGAATACAAATGTTGGTTAGTCCAGTATCCTCCACCTGTTGCCTTATACTGTTAGGTGGCATGATGGGAGTTGTAGTCCAAGACATCTTGAGGACATCAGACGAGAGGAAGTTCATTTACTGCAAGTTACGGTCCACCTGCAAGAGCATGTGATCTGTGGGTGGATTATTTTTTCAGTAAAGAGTTGTTTTCATGTAAACCTATACAAAACTGGTAATTGTTATCAAAACTCTTGTAGCAAAATCACTGGTTTGCCTCCTGATTCTTAAGAGTTTTAGGAATGCTTACCTTTTTTTCAACAACCCCCCAAAATTAGTATGCATCAATAATAAACTGTTGACCCAAAGGGAAAACATCATGGATTTCCAAATGTGAACATTGACTGTATCCATTCACTTGAAAAAAATGTAGAGTTTACATCAGAGAAATATCAAACTCTAAAGAGGACACACATGAAAGTTTGGCTAGGTTTAGGGTCCTGGGAATGCTCCAGAATGAAAGAATGCTAAACTGCTTCCGGGTCTTTTCCCCCAAATCCAACCTGAATAGCTGATAGGTAGATTAGGATTAGCAATTTTGTTCTTGTATTGCAAGCAATGGAAGACAACAGTTTAGGGGGGAAAGGGCCTGGTAAAAAGAGATGCATTTCTCTATCTTTCTCTACCTTCCTTTAATAAGTATTTTTGATGAGTTGCAACCTGCAAAGTATTAAAACAAGAAAGAGCTTGCCAGCGTCTGAGTCTCTAAATAAAGCACAGAATTATTTTATCTACCATGCTGATAAAGAATTTGGGGAATTCATAGTCACCAGAAGAGATATTTGAAAATTATTGATACTATGATTTTAATGCACAGACCATACCTGATTCATGCATATTCATTATGTAAAATAAAGAACCTAAATTCTCTCACCAGCAAAGAACACACAAGCAAATTTCTATGCGAGATAGACTGAGATAAACTATCTTTGTATTCTTTATGGTCTCTAACATAAAGAAAAGGCAAAGGTGTTCCCAAGTACTGTCGTTGTATGAAGCTCATAAATGCTCATAAGGATGAGCATCCCCACCCATTGTAAAATACATGTTTAACCAGTTCAATGGGTCTTGGGTGAATAATTACAAGGGAGATGGAAATCCATCTCCAGGTGTGCAACTAAATTAGGATACAGGTATGCACAAAGCCCTGCATTCATTCAGAGAGCTCCTAACTTGGATCACATTCAATCAGTTTATGATCAAATTAGCAATATGGTGCAGTTAAACTATCAAAATGTAATTCTCTCTCTCTCTCTCTCCCTCCCTCCCTCCCTCCCCCTCTCTCTCTCTCTCTCTCTCTCTCCCTCCCCCCCTCTCCCTCTTTCCCTTTGCTTTTCTCTTCCTTTGGGGTCCTTTTTTTGTGGGGGGGGTTTTTTTTTTTTTTTTGAGGTGCAGGAGATGGCGAGCATGGTCACCTCATTGTAATCCTATTTAAAGATTAAAGATAAAGGAACTGAATTCCTGGTGATTTTACAGAGACATTCACATTGGGGTTTGATCACAGTGTTTTGACACTATCCTTTTTTCAATGTAGCCTACTGCTCTACTTTGCTTAGCTTTTGATACAATCCTACTTATCTGGGAATACATTTTAAGGACCTTATTTCTAAGCAAATAAGTCAAAGCCAGTTGATGCAAGCTGGGAATTTGAATATTTAATACTATTTATGTTTGAGGACATTACTGCCTGGTAGTTGATGGCAGATTTATAGAACTCTGGAGATAATTTAATAAAAGAAAGAAAGATCTAATCTTGTATAGTGGGAGTGTTAGCTCAGGAATCAAATACCTAGCCCAAACTGCTGATACAACTGCATACTACAATGACACAATGATGACTAATAGCATAATGTGCTCAAATATCCAGCTTTGTTCACAGCAATATTCTGCTTATCTTCAAAGGGAGCAGACTCAACTCCTAGAATGAACAGTACTGGGAAAGGGAACAGATCAGGAATTAAGGGCATGTTCAGTCATTTGGATGCAATAGGTGGAGTAGGGAGTATTTCATAATTGCATATAATATTGCTTTGGCAAGAACCATGGTGAATTAATTCCTGTTTGCAGTTGGCTTTGAAGCTGAAGTTGCAAAGCAGCATGCTAAAGTTCGGGAACTGAGGATACTCTCATTTACAATATTTTCATCTTGAACAAATGTTCATGACTTGGTCCTGATATTTATCAACAAATATACCCATATTTATAAGACAAAGTGATCAAAGTTGAAGGCCAATGGAGCTTATTCTTATTCTGTTTTTAGACTTGTAGCAGTAGTGGGTTCTAAAACCCTTTACTACCGGTTCGTGCATGTGCTTGCGTGCGCGCGCAACACTTCTGCGCATGCGCAGAAGCATCCCGGGCGGGTGGGCGGAGCCTCCCGCCGCCGCCGCTATCGGCTCTAAGAACGGGCCGAACAGGGAGCAACCCACCACTGACTTGTAGCCCATATAAGGACAGATAAAGAATGGGATTTTAAACGTCAATAACTTCAGATGATTACTGCTAGTATTAAGGAATGCAATACAATTTAGCTTCAGTTATTATTATTACTATTATTATTATTATTATTATTATTATTATTATTATTATTATTATTATTATTATGGTATATCATGGAGAATTAATCTTTGGTTTTGCTAATGTAAAATGGTTTGCGTACATCTTTTCTGGTTACCCAAAAACAAACATGTTCGGTCTAGCACTAGAGCAAAAACTGAGTACAGTCAGATTTTCTGTGTTTAAAAGGNNTTATTATTATTATTATTATTATTATTATTATTATTATTATTATTATTATTATTATTATTATTATTATTATTATGGTATATCATGGAGAATTAATCTTTGGTTTTGCTAATGTAAAATGGTTTGCGTACATCTTTTCTGGTTACCCAAAAACAAACATGTTCGGTCTAGCACTAGAGCAAAAACTGAGTACAGTCAGATTTTCTGTTTTTAAAAGGATCAGGGAGATTAACCATTCCTTCTCAGTTCCAGGAGAGGCCATGTGGCTCTCAAAAAAGGTAAGGTAGGAATCAAGGCCCCTCCCTTTCTCTCATGTGTTGCCACATGTAAAAAAAGTGATGGGGCTTTGATGGCATAGTCACCCTACCAGCTTGACTTTTTTGGTGCTCCTGCAGACACCGCATCTAATTCTACAATTAAAGATGTTATCAGAGAGCTGCAACATTCCTTTCTAAGGCTGGATTCATTTGTCCCAAACTATCTGCTCCAATTGGCAAAAATTATTAACATTTGCTACTAACAAGGCTACTAACTGAGATTCCAACTTTAATTTCATATACTGAATTGGGTAAATCATTTAATTACTCTTGAGAATTGTTGACTGACTTATCATTTTGATTGTGTATTCTTCTCAACTCTTTGCCATAGTTATCTTAAGGAAATCGCTAATTCTACTCAGAAGACATGAGCAGCCCAAAGAAATATTAGTGTTAATTGGCTTTCCTTTGTTGAACTATAAGAAACTAAAGTTTGCATGCTTGGACTTCGGGAGAGGACCTTGGACCTTTCACTGAAAACAGCAGCTGGTTTCTAGGGAATTTTTTCCCCAGTTATTACATGCTGGACTCCCTGCTATCTTTTACAGTATTTGCTTGAGTAATTTATACTGCTCTTGACAAAAGCATGAGCAATTTATTGTGGCACATCAAAACTATGATAAAGCTATACATAGCTCTTAGTTTTGTTGGACATAAAATGCATACTTTAAATCCTTACAGGTACAAATGAAAATATCAAATATTAAGATCTGAGTATAATTTATCAAGCATCATTTCTCCCATACAATTATTATAAAATCAATCACAATTGCATCATACATGTTTTCAGTCAATTTTCAGAAATTATCCAATAAAACAAACGGTGAATTACACATGCTTCCTTATAGTATGTGGAACGTGTAGATATATATTACATACAGAAAGACAGAAATACACATACATTCACCTCTCATGCTAATAATTTTCTAATGGCAAGAAGCAATAGTATCATCTTTTAATTCAGGAGTGACACATCTTCTCTTTTCTTTAACAACAATTTTTTTTATTTATTTATTTTATTTATTTATTTGTCAAACATGTACAAGATAGCAGGTATAGGTATAAACATAAACATAATCAAAGTGAATACAGATAGATGAGGACAATAGGACAGGGACGGTAAGCACGCTGGTGCGCTTATGCACGCCCCTTACAGACCTCTTAGGAATGGGGTGAGGTCGACAGTAGACAGTCTAAGGTTAAAGTTTTTTGGGTTTGGGGAAGTTTTTTGGGTTTGGTTTCTTATAGCTAAGAAGGACCAGTCTGCTTCTTATCTGCTTGTCTCTTCTTAAGGGGTGAAGGGAGGTTCTCATATTTTTCCCCCTTCAGGTAAATAGCTTCTTAACAGATATCACATAACAAACACAAAACATATCCATTGTACTTAGTGCGTCTCTTCTGATGAGGAGCACAAGGCATCATGAAGTTCTTTTGTGCAAACTTTATTTAAACATATCTGAAGGGGCTTCATGCAGTTGCTATTTATTCTAATAAATAATGCCAAAATTACTCAGTACAAAATCTGGTACTATTACTGTGTCCTAAAATATTTCAGTTCAAAAGTTATGATTACTAGGAATGTTTCATTTCCAATGATAAATGTTATACTGTACTTATTAATACCTAATGCCAAAGAATGTTTGTCACTCTAATATTATATTTAAGGACATAATAGGATTTGTGAGCAAGTATTAAGAGAATAAGAGAATTATCTGAGGATCTGCAAGTTTAACAAGATCCTCAGCCAATTCTCATATTCTCTTAAGGAAAACCATCAATGAATAACCTATAAACTATTTATGATGGCAGAGATTGAGAATATGATTTGATGTATACCAAACACAAAACATGTGCCTCAAATGCATCACTGCATTTGAAGCCCTATTCACATGTCTCTTAATGAACTATAGCAAGATCTTGATTCCATAGCAATTGCAGGGAAGAAAAGTTGGACATATCTTACTGTTTGTCATATAATAGGGTATCTAGGACTGATTCCCCCCACCCCCCGGCAGCTGCGCAGCTGATATGGAATGAAAGTCAGGATGTATACCTGTCATTAGGAGCTATGTAAGCAGGTCCTAAGTAAACATTCACCACCCACCACACCCTGAATTAAGCTCTGACGAATTCCCAGAGGACCAGGCTTTCGGGAATCCACCGTAGCTTAGAAATTGAAGCCAGACTAGTATGAAATGGTCAATCACAATGTCCTTACTGATCAAAGGAGAAGTCAGCATAATGGAAATCGGGTGGGCCCAGATGGTTTTCTTCTCCCCCCAATGTTTTAGCAGAGAGATATATTCTCTGAATTTCTTTTGAAGGAGGAGAAAGTCATCAGTGATTCCTCAAAATCAGGATTTCCCTATAAGAATGGAATAATTTACCTTGTGGTGAGATAGCAGCCAATAAATTGGATGGATGGATGGATGGATGGATGGATGGATGGATGGATGGATGGATGGATAGATAGATAGATAGATAGATAGATAGATAGATAGATAGATAATAAATAAATTTATTTTAAAAGTTCAATGGAAGAAGTTCTCTTGTGAATTCTTCTTTTGGGTTTAACTTAAATGTAGAAAACCAGAAAGACTGCAGAGTAAACAGAGGGAGAACTGTCCAGGGAAAGACACAATATAGACATATACCTGCTCTTGGCTATCATGGAACTAAACAAATACAGTACATGAACACTTCCTATTTGGATTTGTCCCAAATTCTCTTCTGCTTTGAAATAACTTATGAAGCAAATTGACTTTCATTGAATTGAAAATTGCTATTGGGAAGTGAGGGGTTTTCCTGCCTACAACAGAAAGCAGTAAGCAGCCTGGAACTTACTGTTTGTCCCATCCAGGGGCAATATCATGTATCCACTATTTCATCTCTCCAAACCTTCAGCAGCAATATAAAAGCCACCCATCATTGCTTTTCCTGTTGCCCACTTGATATGCTGACAACAAGGAGAGACCATAACTACTCCACCCTGATTTCCTACAGCAACAAAAATCCCATCATCCCTGCAAAATTCCAAAAGAAAGAAAAGATCAGAAAACAGCCTGAAATTTTGCATTCTGGCTCCTAAATTCTGCAGGGAAAGGGAAAACCAGCAAAACTCTTGAATTTGGGAGGAAGAAGCAAAGCCATCAAAGGAAGAGTTTCCTTACAGGAGTTGAACCTCAAAAGGTGGGAAAAGGAGTAAGGTAAAATTCCTTCCACTACGCAAAGGAAGGCAGAGCATTAAAAAAAATTCTTAGGTCACCAGTAATTTTAATTACACAGCAGTTGAACCAGGAATTAGTAATCTCAGCTGTCTAATACTGCTGATCTCATGGGAACTCAGTTGCCAAAAGTGGTTTCAAACTGGTTCGGAACTCTTGAGTAGCAGGATCCTTTTCTATCTGTAAAGAAATTAAAAAAAACTACTCAGTATGCACCAGAGGTGGGTTCCTCCCGGTTCGGACCAGTTCGCCCGAACTGGTAGCGACCCGCTGGTGATATCATGGTGATGTCACGGAGCCGGTTCGGTGGGCGCCGCCATCTTTTTTTGGATTTATTTATTTTTTTGGAAAAAAAAGTTTTTGGGATTTTTTTTAATTTTTTTTTTCTTCTGTGCATGCGCAGAAGCTGAGTTCCATCATTGCGCATGCGTCGCCATCTTGTTTTTGGCTTTTTGGGGGGGGATTTTTTTTATTTTTTGGCACTGCGCATGAGGCGCGGCCACACGGCGCGGGAGGAAGCAAACCGGCAGCGAGGTAAGTTAGAACCCACCCCTGGGATGCACATATCTAAGTAAGTCTACAGTTCTAGGAAACATCCATATCATTGGACCTAAAAAAGTGGTGTGGAATTACAATCAATAACTTTATCATGGGGAGGTGAGGCAAAGCCATAATAAGCACATTGGAAAAACAAACGCTTCTTTAGCGTTAGCTACACCCGTCTGAACAAGAACAGCTCTTCCTTTGTTCTTTCTTGTCTCATAAAACATACCTGAGTGTGAAAAACTTTCTTCGGTGCTGCTGTATTTGAAAACTATTATCTTTAGCACTTGCAAACTACCAGGCCTTTCCATCACTTCAGATAACATGGGAGGGGCTTTATAATCTTTTTTTTGCTATTAGCTCCACCCACCCACCCAGGACGCTTCTGCGCATGTGCAGAAGCGTCGCACGCGAGCACGCGCATGAACCGGTAGTAAAGGGTTTTAGAACCCACTGCTGACTGGGTTTACTGTCAACTCCAGGACACCAGGGACATACTGTACATCTTTCTTTAATTTCTAAATTAAAAGGTTATTTTCTCTGGCAGGGTTTGCTTCCCAGTAGAAAGAACTGATTCTATTACATTACATCTGGATCAATTTTCTATAATTCCCCCCAGAATAACCAAATTATGTAGCCACTCTTTCTACATGACTATTGTCAATAAATCTTTCCATAAAGCAAGTAAAATTATAACTATTTAAACTTAAATACTTAAACTTACTAATTTTTTTATTTTAATGTATATTTTTGAAAAAA
This sequence comes from Thermophis baileyi, assembly GCA_003457575.1. Lineage (NCBI taxonomy): Eukaryota > Metazoa > Chordata > Lepidosauria > Squamata > Dipsadidae > Thermophis > Thermophis baileyi. The sequence goes on along the minus strand of QLTV01003728.1, from coordinate 1,989,816 downwards.
TGATTACTGAGAGAGTTTGGAAGATTCTTTTGGCAATTGTTCATTTTATGGTCATCACATTCACAAAAGAGTTAAACTGTTCTGGGGCTATCAAGTACATGGCTTTTGATATAACAGGTTCAAGGTGCAACACAGGTTCCTGTCCTGGAAAACATACAATCTAAAATTTATTATAGGAGAAACTACAGCATAACGTCAAAAGAAATTGTAATATACCGTTTTTTCTTCCTGCTGTTTAAATAACTTCACAGCTGCCAATTTAATTGAATTGGACAAAATATTCCAATTCTTTGTTAAAACAAAATCATAAGCATAACCAGATGCATGAATACAAGTTTTGTTTGCTATTGCAATTGAAGCACACTTTGAATAGTGTACAAATTTAAGATTTAAAAGAGTTAAAATCATTTCATATGCTTTAGCCTCTCGGTTCACATCAATGCTGAAATAACTATGTTGTCATTACGCCAAAATAAATATTATGTAACTGATAGAAAATAATTTTGCTTTATTTTCATGTGCAATTCCTCTTTCTTTTTCTTTTTTAAGTCCCTTATGGTCCCTTGGAGAGCCGGTATAGTTTAGTGGTTAAAGTGCTAAATTAAGAATACAGAGATCCAGGTTCTAATGGTCCCCAACACAGAGACAGGTCCCCCAACCATTCCCTCTTAGCATCAGGCTCTGTGACAAGACCGTCAGTAAGCTTCACTGTATGAACTTGATGAGCCCAAACAACAATCTTATTGTTGTGTTGTAAATTGTCATATATTGTATTATATATAATATAATTATATATAATATAATTATATAATGCAACTTCCAGGGGGAAGGTGTAGCTCTAGAGAAGTCTCCATACATACATACCCAAACTGCTTTGTCTTTTATTTCATTTTAAAACATTTCTATATCATTTAACAAGCTGTCCATCTACAGACAATGTTCAACCTATAAATATATTTTCTATAATTTAAAATAAAACAAATTAGTAATACAAATATTAAAATATATAAAACAAGCCAGCAGCCAGAAATATTGGAATAGTGCATCGCGAATCAGAATGAGTTCAGTCTTCACCTAAACTGAAATGAAGTTCACACATATCTTATGCTTCTATAGACACACCCAGATTTTTGGTGTTATGGGAAGAATCATCTTGAAAATCCTCATATTTTTGGAGTGGTTGTCACTCCAGAAGCCTTAAGACACAGAAAATGCCCATGTTCTCCTTTACATGTGGAGCAAAATTACAACTGAATATTTATTGCAAAGGCATGATTGCAATATTTGTTGAAAGTAGAGTAGTATAGACCATGTAATATCCCAAGAATCATGGATTTCAATTTTTAAAGCAAATGTCTAAAACTTGTGTCAACAATCATTTGGTGAAGAAGCAACATTCCTACCAAAATTTACAGAACGTGTACACTTGCTTTTTTCTTCTTCTTTGTCTTGAAAGTGCTAGACTTTATCCTACAAGGTAGGAATTTTTATCAGACATTTGAATTATACATGTAATGGAAGCTATTTATAACAGGCATAACTTCTTTGTGTTTTATCTAAAATTATTGAAGTATGTTATCATTTCTACTTAAAATTTACTTATCTGGTGAGAATATCTGCTCTACTGAAACTTTAAAAGCTCCTAAACTAAAAGCTTTAATTAAAACCAAAAATGGCAGCATTCCAGGTTTTGCAATGTTTTTTGTATGTGTATGAGAGAGAGAGAGAGAAACTAGCCTGCTGCTGATGCTTTTGAGTTTTAGGATGTTTAAAATATTACATTTTAAAATAAAATCAAACTTCATTTTATCAATTTGAAGTTTTTTAATCATATTTGTTGAAACTAAAAGTGGGATACTCGTGATGCTGTGAATGTTATGGAACCAGCCTCAACCAACATTGCCAACAGTTAGGGGTGAGTGGAGGTAAACTTAAATGTGGGTCATTTCGCAAAAAAAAAGGGGGGGGGAGAGATATGCTAATTTAAACTGAAGGAACCACTAATTCAAAGAAAAAGCAGAGTTGTGTTGTAAGGAAAGAGATATACATGAAACCATTTTCTGCATTATGATCTTGTGCAATAGGATTCATTTTTTTTCTTCTCCGGGTATTGCAACTATTTAAAGATGTACACATCAGAGTTAATGAGACCATTATGCTTATTTTGTCCTTATTTTGTTTCTTTTCCAGGTGTCTCTGGATTTCAGCATCGGTTCTTTTCATGTTGAGGTAACAATCACTTCAATTCATTTGCTAGTAATGTGTACAATATAAATCTAATTGAGACTTGCTATAAAAATACTATTTGTTGTAGATCAATATGCAAGACTCGGCCTTCCTTATTGCTTGAGCTTTTGATAGCCACAGGGAAAGCATTCCAAGCATATGATCTTATTTTCACACATGTTCCTCCTCTGCCTTCCTCAGGATCCTGGCCTGGAGTCACCAGTCTTCCCAGTGACCCACTGCTCTGTGTCTTGAGATAGTATGGCCCTCTGATTCAAATTCTCACATTAACAGAGAAGCCATTCTGATGATATTTCTTTCCCAGTTTACAGCTTCCTAGGATTAGACCATTCCACTTAAAACGTCTGGTTATCTGGAAATATTCTGTGAAGTTAAAAGAGTAATGAAGAGCTTCTTGTTAAGCAAAAAGCAACAGATAATATGCAGCTAGCCTATTCTATTTTGGATTATAAATGTATTATTACATACCTGTGATGTCATTTAGTTAATCCAATAATATTGGTGTGTTCTTTATTCAAGGTAAAAGAATGGAATGAAAAAGGAATGGAGAGATGGAAATCCCATCGGAGGCAGAAACGAGAATGGATTAAATTTGCTGCTGCCTGTAGGGAAGGAGAAGATAATTCAAAAAGAAACCCAATTGCAAGAGTAAGTTCCAAGCATTTTATATGGATAAAATTCAAATAGTTGCAAAAAGGTAAGCAAACAAAAGCAACATATTGGCTAAGGGAATTTCCAGACCAGATTTTTATTATGCAATTATTCTGTCTCATCAATGGAGTTTTATGTAGAGCTCAAAGTTTTTCCATAGGTAAGCTTGCTGTTTTCCCTACCAATTTTACTATACTGTCTTCTCTTTCCATGCTGTTCCCCACAAAAATGGGGGGAAAGATGAAATACACAATCATTTTTGTTTTGGAGTACTAGGAATATGTGTATAAAAAGATTCTGCATATGGCCCTAGCTAAAAATTGGGCTACATTTTTCACTTGCATTCTGTCAAACTAAAGTTACAGGTTTCTCAAATATTTGGTCTGATTTTATATGCTATGTTAAGCAGGAGAACCATGCTTGTTTTATGCCAGATGAATATATTAATGTATGGGAGGAATATTAAGGAATTATTAATATCTGGTTTTATGAATTGTTTTTCTTGTCTCCCTTTCCAATCCTTACATGTATAAACTGAATTTTATTGCACTGTTTATAGACTGCAATTTTTTTAGAAATAAAAATATTATGTAAAAAAAGATTCTGCCATAGATCTTGCTGGGCACATAACTTCTTTACTAGAAGTTTTACAGTCCATACCAAATTGGTAATGTTAGCTGGACTCAGCACTGGAATATGTATCATTATAATAATTAAGTGATGCTAAATCATACCATTCCCCTGATTTTCATTTACTAAGTTTTCACATAAAAACTGAAATCTGAAAAATCTCTAAATCAGTGAGGAACAACCATTTAAAACTACCTTAACAAACATTTTTCTCCCAAGAGTTCCACAATAAGAGATAAATACAATAGGTTGCCACTAAACTATTTAACACATACATTCCACCTCAGTCTATTAGCTGAGAAGTTCATAGTTCTTATACCTGGGGCTTCTCCCAAGTCTAAAAACTGGAAAAGATGTTTTGGATTTTCCTGCCCAAAGCCCAGGGATATAGAACAAAATTTGTTACAATCCTAAGCACAAGGGGCTAAATATGGAACTATGTAGTTTTGCATATTGGGAAGGCTTAATTTCTATATAGAACTAAGGAAGACAAATGCATAATTATAAAAAGGAGTTGAGAAAAGGGACATATTGCAAAAACAAGTGGACCCAATAATCACACACAAGAATTCCAGACAAAATCAATACACTCCGCCTAATTATTCTAGTTACTTTGTGGCTTAATCAAGGAGGACTTCAGCACATGTTCATCACCAAGAAGAAAGTGGGAGAGAAATGAACTGGGCTTCCAGCTTGAAGTTTCATAGGCAGGACCTTATTCTTATGCTCCTTTCTTTCCTTTGTCATCTTTCTTTAGCTCTACAGAACTGAAGGATGAGTAAAAACCAGTCTTCTTGGGAAAACTGTTACTTTGCTCTATCAAGGACAATGCTCATTTTTTGATGATCTGGGTCAACCAAGCAAATCTGAAATTATTTAAATTAAAGCCACCTCCTAATGAACTGCACCTATCCAGGCCTGTCAAAATGGTGTCAGTTATCAGATGCCTTAAGGATTCTACTGAGCCATACCAGAACTAGAAGTTTATCACATTATTTAAGGTTAAGAAAAAATAAAAGACTGCAATGTTTTTGGTTTTGTTTTCTAAAACAGATCCGATCAGATTGTGAAAAAACCCAGCCAATTATATATAAAATAAGTGGAGTAGGAATTGATCAACATCCCGTGGGAGTATTTGTCATCAACCAGAAGACTGGTGAAATTAATATAACAAAAATAGTAGATAGAGAAGAGACTCCAATGTTTGTGGTAAGTAATATTGTCAAAACAGATCTTCTTTACCTGTTACGGTTTATGATTACAGTATCTAAATAATGATTACTCATCTCTGTATAAAAGGTGATTTCCTGAGACCACTTGATATTTTAAGCATGTTTGTTGAGACTCCAAAAATATGCCTTTGCAGCAGCTGGTAACAACTTCTAAATTTCCCTTTTCATGGAAACGTTAGCCTTTTTAATGAGATTTCAGTTTTCAGTTTTAGAATAAGAATTCGAGCTATACATCTTTCTAGAATGTTGTTGGTTTTTAATATAAAATTGGGGTGCTTTTGTTGGATAGTTGGTATAAATCTTTTTTTTATTTTTCATCCTCTTGCTTTTACTCTTATATGAGTTACTATGGTTATATTTATCACTGTTAGCCATCTGGAATATGAGAAAAGTCAGAGATCATTTTGTAATTAGGTCGAAAATGACCTAATTCTTGCAATATGGGATGAAGTTTCTTTAGCTCACTGTTGAAAGTGTTTTGACTACTTTATAGACCTTTTGAATAAAGCTTTTTATCTTTTTTAATGTCTTATCTTAATTCAGATTCACTGTCACGCTATAAATGTTATGACTGGAAAATCAGTAGAAACCCCTCTTGATCTTCGTGTTCGGGTTCTGGATATAAATGACAATCCACCAATATTTACACAACACATGTTCTCAGGGTCAATAATAGAAAGCAGCATGGAGAGTAAGTACTTTCTATATAAATGCACCCCGCCCAGAATAGTAGCCAATATCAGGGGTGGGTTCCAGTTTGGTTTGCTGCCGGTTCGCTCAGGGACATGCTTCGTGCGCACACGCGCATGCGCAGTACAAAAAACAAGATGGTGGTGCCTACGGTGCCGCCGAAAGAACCGGTTCGGGGATGTGGCAGGCCTGGGTCGCTGCCGGTTCTAGCGACCCAGGCCGCCAAGTTACTACCGGTTCTATGGAACCGGTCCAAACCAGGAGGAACCCACCTCTGGCCAATATGTATGGTTACATGTATCATTTTGTCAGCTGTATAATTTCTAATTTCTGGAAAACATGCATATGAATGCAGCAGCATCTTTCTTGGAAGTAAGGACTTCATTAATTTAATGGCACTTGGAAAGAAGCACAGAATTGTGCCATGGGTCCCATTTTTGTCACTAGAAAAATTAAGTTTGGGGTTTAATTCTCCCATATTGAACACATTGGCATTTATGTCACTACTCATAAAGGTTTCACTTTGAAAACTGAAAAATTTAGTTTTTCTTTTTTCAGCTAAGGATATCTCTTGATGATATATAAATAATAAAGCATAATATCAAGATATGCTATCTTGGTCAGTGAATAAATAACAGTTGATTTTGTAACAGTAAGTCACATTTTTCCACTGTGATGAGTACATGAGTCGTGTGACCTGTTTATGGTTCCCTGGCTTATACTTGATCACATTTGATATATCTTTCAATTCTTTGATTAATCCACAGTGGAGTATACAGGTAGTCCTTGACTTACAATCATAATTGAGGCCAAAATTTATGTTGCTAAGCGAGACATTTGTTAAGTGACAACTTTTCTTGCCACAGTTGTTAAGTGAATCATTGCAGTTAAGTTAATAACTCAGTTGTTAAGTGAATCTGGCTTCTTTGACTTGTCAGAAGGTCGCAAAAGGTGTTCACATGATATGGGGACACTGAAACTGTCATAAATATGAATCAGTTGCCAAGCATCCAAATTTTGGTAATGTGACCATGAGGTTACTGCAATAGTCATAAGGGTGAAAAATGGTCATAAGTCACTTTTTTCAGTGACATTGTAACTTCGAACGGTCACTAAATGAACTATTGTAAGTCGAGGACTAGCTGTACAGTCAGTGTTCTACCTGTCCACCAAAAACATCTAGGGCCTAAGAGGGCCTCACCTGCTATGACATCTGTCACCAGCAAATTGAGATTATGTCAAAATATCTGAAGTTTTTGCCCCCTTTTGTCTTTTCCTCCCTTCCAGATACATTTATAATGAAAATAACTGCTACAGATGCTGATGAGCCAAATAATTTAAATTCCAAAATTGCCTACAAGATTGAAAGCCAGAGTCCTCCAGGCCCATTATTGTTTATCTTGAACACAGAGAATGGAGAACTTCACATTGCAAAAGCTCTTGATAGAGAGGTAAAAACAAAACAGAAAAGCCTTTTACAGAAAAATATTGTTGGGAAAACAGAATATTCTGTGGCTGGGATGTTGATGGAACTGGCATGGGGTGGTGGATGGATGAATATGAGTTTCATCGGGGCCTCAATATTATTTATTGTTTTCTTTAGTGTTCTGCATTTTTGTTCTATTCACTACCCAGAGTTTCTTCTGATGGCTAGGCAGCTATGTAAGTTTGTTAAAAACTTATAAATGAATATTTTCAAAAAATACTTAAATGAATACTTTCAAAATATGTTAAAAGTAAAATCATTCATAAAATCAGTACAAGTAAATATTTATTCAAAATAAACAAATACTTACGTTGAAAATAAGTGAGATTTCTGGAAACTCAATAACAGCTGAAAGCAAAGTGTATGTCATGAAAATGACTAAGAAAAAGACAGAAGTTTCTCAACTTCTCAATGATCTTCAGGACCACTAACCATGGTATCTTTCTGGACCGACTCCAGGGGTTGGGAGTGGGTGGCACTGTATTGTGTTGATCCAGCTAGTTTTAATACATGTTGAAAGAGGTCCGGCCCTTGGCCTCTACTCTGTGGGTTCCCCTGGGATTTGGTACTCTTTCCACTCCTGTTTAACATGTACATGAAGCCATTGAGCAAAATCATCCATAGCTACTTGATGAGGTATCATCAGTAGGCATGTTCAGCTCTAGCAAACTAAGTGATACTGTTGATTTCCTGTCCTGGTGTCTGGACGCAGTGGGCGTTTGGATGGGGAACAATCCAGAAGCTACAGCTGGTGTAAAATGCAGCAGTGTGGACAATTATATGGGCTCCTCAATCAGTATTTGTTACACCTTTGATCCACTAGCTGTATTGGTTGCTGATTTGTTTCTGGATTCAATTCAAAGTTTTAAACTTTAAACCTCTACATAGTATAGGCCAGGTTATTTAAGAGGCCACATCTCCTTCCATCCCATCAGATCTGGCAGGAGAGACATGATATGGGTCCTGTGTACTAAGGAATATCATCTGACAGGACCCTGGAGCTGGCCCTTTTCTGCCACAGCATCCATCCTTTAGAAAACCATTCCCTTGAAATTACACCAGCCCCAGTCCTGCTGGCCTCTCAGAAGGCCTTTAAAACAGATTTTATCATTATGCCTGGGGAATCTGATGATGGCATGGAGCCTTTATTATTCCACTAGTAATTGTATGTATTGCACTCTCCCACATATTATGGTTTATGGTTTTAATTTGTTTTAATATTTTTTATTTTAATTATTTTTTTTACTTAATTGTCTGAGCCACCCAGCATCCGGCCAACCATATAAATTGAGTAAACAAGCAAAGTGGGGAGATTCTGATTATTTCTAATATGGGAATCCAGTGCTTGCTAATTTAGTAGTAAATCTTATTAGTGCACTACATTTAATCCAAACAAGTATTTCAATGAAAGACCAAAGAAGAAGATCAGGGGTGGGTTCCAACTTACCTCGCTGCCGGTTCGCTCCCTCCCGTGCCACGTGGGCACGCCTCGTGGGCACACGCATGCTTCCCACACGCGCACATGTGCAGTAACAAAAAATTTAAAAAATAAATTTAAAAAAGCCGAAAAAAAGATGGTGACTGCATGCACAGTACCGGAAGTTGGCTTCTGCGCATGCTCAGAAGGAAAAAATGTTTTAAAAAATTCAAAAAAAAAATTTTTTTTAAAAAGATGGTGGCCCCCATGTACCAGCACCGACCGATCTGGTTCGGTGACGTCATCGTGACGTCACCAGCGGGCCGCTACCGGTTCGGGAGAACCAGTCCAAACCGGGAGGAACCCACCCCTGAAGAAGATATACGTGTACAGTATAAATGGAACATACATATTCCAAAATATAAAATAAAATCCATATTTTATAAAATAAAAAGCTCTGGATCAACCAATGTTCTTTATTATTTATGTGATTTTTAAAGCATTTGTCACATTATTCCCTCTTCTGTTTCTTCTCCTCCTCTATATTTTCTTTAGGAACAAAGTCAATATACTCTGGTTGTCAAAGCCTCAGACAGAAATGGGGGGCCAGATGGAATATCATCAGAATGTTTGTGTCAGGTTAAAGTTCAGGATGTGAATGATAATTTTCCTACTCTTTCACAAAGCTCGGTAAGCTTACTGATAGCTAATATGATCCATCATTATTTTCTTTTCAGTCTGGAAATTCTCAATTTTACCATTGTTCTTCCATATTCACTCACTGCAGTGGACAATTAGTGGAAATCAATAGATCCAGTTCCAGAAAAGGAGTAGTTTTAGATTCATTGGATCCAAAAGCCAGGTCCCCCATATCTTCCTTATGCAATATTCTGTTTTCAGTCTCTTCCCCAACTACCACTGGGGGCAAAGCTGATGATAACACTTTTCTATTCATTACTTCCTAATCACTTTCAGGACCATTATGCCATCCTAGCTCCTTCCCTAAGCAATAGAAGGAGATGTTGTGATTGAATTATAAGTAATCATCAAGATAGAAATTATTTCTACATTCTCTAATAACCTCTGGGGATCAGAAATAAGATCAGAAATAAGGAGTGGATTTTCATGCCTTTGGAAGTTCAGGAAGGAACGGATACATATTTGGTCCACATAGTTATTCTTTTTTTTCCAAAGGAAAGAGAATAATTTAAGATCTTGATTCAAGATCTTAAAATTTTCCTAAAGCCAAAAAATGCAATATTGGCTAAGATTTTAGAATCAAACCAGGTAAACCAACAACTTCTTAGACCAAAGTCTGTGGCTTAGAATTTTAGGACTTCTTCATGTATTAAAGATGATAGAGGTTTTTTTTTAAAAAAAAAAACCATAAATCAGTGTTAATGGCATGAAAATGATTTTTTAAAGAATCATAAATTATATAAAATATGATCTGACCTCTAAAACAGATGGGATTGACTACATCTCATTGGTGAATCAATACTCAGTGAAAATGTATGTTCATTGCTGTGTAACCATGTGTGAAATGATCTTCAGATGAAAAAATACAGTACATAGGACAAGTAACACAATCATGAGTATACCTAGGCCACCTCACCATGTAATGAATGAACTTTTTCACAGAATGAACTGTGTAAAATAAATTACACAGATAACACAAAACTTACAATTGAAGGCTAGATTCCTCTTCCTGACATTGCAGTTGCTTATTCATAATGACATATTACTCTTAAAAACTGAAGAGCATCCAAAAACGCAGTTCATTTCTCCAAATATTGAAGTGGTATAGTCCATAGAGAGTTTTAGCAATTCATTTGTTCCTTGTACGAACCAGATAGGAATTACAATGTAGCTTGGGAAGTTGTGTTGTCATCATGAGTGATAATACAGCTACTACCCAATAAAAGCAAAGAGAAAATTGAAGAGAGGAAATTACTGTGCTCTACCAGATAGTATGATGGAAATAGAAAAGTGAGCAGGTAGAACAGGGGTGAAATCCAGCAGGTTCTGACAGGTTCTGGAGAACCGGTAGCAGAAATTTTGAGTAGTTCGGAGAACCGGTAGCAGAAATTTTGAGTAGTTCGGAGAACCGGCAAATACCACTTCTGGCTGGCCCCAGAGTGGGGTGGGAATGGAGATTTTGCAATATCCTTCCCCCAGGAGTGGGGAGGGAATGGGGATTTTGCAGTATCCTTCCCCTGGAGTGGGGTGGGAATGGAGATTTTGCAGTATCCTTCCCCTGCCACGCCCACCAAGCCATGCCGACCAAGCCACACCACGCCCACCAAGCCACGCCTACAGAACTGGTAGTAAAAAAAATTTGGATTTCACCACTGAGGTAGAAGCATTATAGAAAACAAAGGATGATCTTTGAGTTCATTGCATTTATTCACTCTATTCTCTGGAATACACATGCTACAAATGAGGTCATGCTACTAACTCTATTTTGAGTCTACAGTATAGACTTCTACAGTGAGTAACCCTTCATGTACGAAGTTGTATGCTCTTGGAGACTCATTACATCTAATGTAGGCAGCATTATATGTAAATTTTGCGGTGGCAAGGTGAGGCTCTGTAGCCTGACCCAGCATTAAGCTCATGTTTAAGTGTATGCTTGAATAGGGTCAAGCTGTCCTCAAGATTAAAAAACATTTAAAAAGTATTCACTTCTCCAGACTAAAAATACTTTTCCTGTGTTTATCCACAATTTTTGTGTATTATCCAATAAGTAAGCATGAGGTACAACTACCTTTAATATAATTTATAATATAATAGAAGTCGATACTTACTATTTGTAGCATTTGAAATCACAGTGACAGTGGTATGCCAAATTTCTTTCAAACTGATAGGAATCTAATGTGTGTCTTCATTGCCATAAATAAAAATAAAAATGATGTTCTTTCTCTTCTAGTTTTCAGTATCAATTCTAGAAAATTCACTGAGTCAGGAGCTGCTGAGGATACAGGTATTTGATGCAGATCAAGAATTTACAGATAACTGGTTTGCAGAATTTTTCTTTATCTCTGGAAATGAAAACCACAATTTTGAGATCACAATAGACAGAACGACTAATGAAGGTATCCTGTGTGTTGTAAAGGTATGGATTTCAAATTTTTATTTTATTATTTTTGAAACTTACATTTTGATTCTGAGTATGTGATAATCAAACATCTCCCCTGGCATTTTGTTTATAATAGTAGTGCCCAGAAGAATATCTGGATAAAGATTATTTTGTTTTTAAATGGAAAATTATCTGGTTTACTTCTGCAGTTTTTCCCAAACTATGTCATTGTATGCCTTTGGCTATGAATCAAAATCAGCTAAATTGGTTGTTAAATCTTCTTTATGTGATACAAGTAGTGACTTATCAAGGGCAGGGCAAGGCAGAGGTCTGCCTTGGATGCAGTCAATTTGTGGGGGGCAACTACTGAAGATGAGGAGAAGGCTAGCAGCAGGTATGGAGTTGGGTCACTGCAACCAGCACAACAATCAGCTGTTTGGAAGTTGGCAACTAAGCACCACAATGGAAGAGGGAGGTGTTAAAAATGATCAAGTTCTCTGCTGTAATCAGAATCTGACTTTATTTACATATTAAATTCTATAAATATACACACATCAGATCATTTAAGTTACTACTGTCCTAAACTCATGTTGATTTGTTTTTAAAAGGGCTTAAGGCAATTCTGCTCAGATTGAGGAAATAAATAAATCAACATATATAATTATCACTAATTTAACTTGTCCATCTGAGAATAATAGTAGCTTCATATTCCTAATGGAGTTCATTTGTTTCTTGGTGGTATTCGATTTCATTAGCATCGATCTTTTTAACATTCAGCAGAATCTCCAATCTGACTGTATTTGTATTTAGAGGTTTTTGAATGGCTGGCTCTATTTCAGAAATGATTTCTTCCTATTCTTGGATGATCTGTCATTCTACACAATGTTCTATATGTCTGGATATACTATTAAGAGACAAGTGAATTTCTTGGTGCATTCACATATACGCACACACAAACACACATAATTCAAATGTAAAATTCATGTATGCCATTTCTTTATTTTAGGAAATTGATTATGAACAATTTTCAACCATAAACATTAATATTGGTGTGCGAAATGTTGCCCCTTTCCACTCTTCTGTGGCTTCTCTTTATCAACCTATTGGAACCCCAATTATGGTACAGATAACTAATGTAATTGAAGGACCAGCATTTAGTCCATCTACACTGACCATCACTGCATCTGAGAGCTTAACAAGCGAAACTATACTCACTTACACTGTTGGGACATTCCAAGCCATTGATCAGGATACTGGAAAAATTGCCACAAATATTCGGTAAGATAGCCTTTGGCCTGAAACTTATGTATTCAGCTAGATAAAATTGGAAGGGATAACCAACTGCTTACCAATTACCAATTCTCTACTTCAATTTTGTCTTCCCTCAATGAATTAAAAATTTATATGGTTTTGGTTTAAATATACTGTATATATTTAGAACTTTTATATCTCAAATTCCCAAAACGGGATATTCAACATATATCAACCTCAAGTATTATATTTGACTCAAGATTCTAAGCTAAATTGTGCCTGACTAGTGTGGTGCTCAATGTCTCATGGCAAAATTCAGCCAGTAAATCCAGAATTGATATTCAGCCTTTACAAGGGTTGCAGACAACTTGAGACCTTCTGACAAAAAACATACATTAAAATATTCTGCATTTCTGAATATTGCTTACAATAGTGCAGTGTGAAACGCTTCAGTGTGATTATTAGCTGGTACTTTGACAGGGGGGGAGAGAAATACATTTTATTCCAGTGCTATTTTTTAAAAAAAAAATTGGCTAGCACCCTCAGAAATTATTATAACTGCAACTGTCAGAATTCTTTTTTTCATGTAATGAGTCAATCAAATTGAACAGTGTGCTTTAGCAAAAGTTTAGTGTCTGCCACTATTTTAACATTTATAATTCATTCTAAACATTTCCATTGTCCAAAACACAGGTATGAGATAGGCCGTGATCCTGCTGCCTGGTTTCAAATCAATCCTCAAACTGCTGTCATCACTTTTAAGAAAACTATTGATCGAGAATCAATTTATGTAGTCAATGGGGTATACACAGCAGAGGTGCTTGCTATTACCAGAGGTAAGAACATGGATTTTGTTTTAATATTCATTATTGCTCATAAGCAGTACACAGTTAGAAATATGGAATTATTATTCTAAATATTTATAACCCTAGCTGTTTTGACTAAGTGGGAAAGTGCTCTATGTAATTTTTAAATAAAAGAAAGTAAATACTTCCCTAAACAATCATTTTGCTGATTGTTTTAAATCACTATAGCAATGTTTATCAACCTTGGCAACTTTAAGATGTGTGGACTTCAACTCCCAGAATTCCCCAGCCAGCTGTGAAACTGCATTGCTAACAATTTGCTGATCAGCTGCACAGGGATGCAAACAAAATTTTGTACAGTACTGAGAACCACCATTTCTGCCCACACTTTTTAATCTTGTCTTTGCTATATATTTAGAGATCTGACAAACTCTGGATACTATATGCTTTTAGTGTTATTCTTAGATGTTATAATTGAATTGAGAAACTTTTCAATTAGCCTTCATTTTGGAAGTTGCTTTTAAAATTATACATGCCATTCAGCTATTAAAAACTGCCCCTTTTCTTCCCATCATTTCCTTATCTGCTCAAATTAACTTTCCCAGATGATCCTTGGATCCTATTTATGCATTGAGTTTATTGCACTTGTGCAACATACATTGTTGTGTGATGACATTTATTTGATTTTATTTTCCTTCATGGGTATTATTTATTGCAGACAGCCCTTACACAACAGCCACTGGCACTATTATGCTTACTATTCAAGATGTCAATGATAACTGTCCCATTCTGACTGAGGAGATCAGGAGAGTATGTATGGACAATCCAAATGTGGTGATCACAGCTAAAGATCCAGATGATTCTCCATATGGGCCACCCTTTACATTTAGCATTATCGCTCAGCCTCAAAGCAGCTGGTGGGATATCAAAATGGTAAATGGTGAGTGAATGAAATTACATGTTCAGAGTTTTTCCATCTTAATAATTATGCTCTTCTTCCCCACTCAACCCTCCCTTCATATCTGTTCTTGCTGGGGAGTGTCTAACATTCTTCTCACATGTGGAATACTATATGTTCAACCCATGGTTGCACACAAGAATCTATTGGTGGTGGCTTGGGCTTTTTAAAGAAGTCTTGAGGTCAAATGTTCATTTCAGACAACTGCACTACACTCCCCCCCCCTTCTTCTTTCTGAATTTTTTGTCAAACTATATTTTCTCCACTCATTGTAGGCAATAAGCTAATAAATAGGATCATACAAGGAAAACCAAAGTAATGAAATAGCTCTGGGGATATTTTAATTGATACATTTTATTGCTTTGAATTATTGATCTATCTGAATTTCAAGGGTTAATCTGTCAGCCGTATACGAATCCCAGCACTACTGGGCAGTGGCATTAATTTCTCCTAGTCTCAGTTATTTTTAGAGGAGGAGGAAACACGGTCAGCAGTATGAAAATGAGGAGGAAGACAAACAAAATATTTTTTATCAAATAGCAATAGCACTTAGGCTTATATACTGCTTCATAGTGCTAAAACAGTGTAGGAAACAAAAGTAATGCGATCCATTACTACTTTCATTATAGGGTTATGATAACGGAATCTTGCAAGTCAGAATGTGCTTCCCCTTGCCCTCCCTTTATCTTCACAAAAGATGGTCTTGTCTAAGATGCTTGCTTAGATTACAGTTCTGACCCGGACTTCTTTTATCTGACCATTGTCTTCTTAGCCTCCTGTTCCTCAATATTATTCCTTCTGTCCATTGCAAATAAAAAACTGAGGTCTTGCTTTGGAAAAGGCAATGATTTCACATGATGTAATTCATAGTCAATGTAAATGCTCCTTTCTAACTCAAAATAATTAAACAATTCATGAAATAATTGCTAGGAAGTCTCTGTTTCTCCCTCTTTCTCTCTCACAGTTATCTTTGACTAATTCAATGAGTGCAATGCTGAGTATTTTCTTTTCTTCCCGATCCAAAATCACTTCTTTCAACTGCAAAGTATTTCTGATACAGCAACATAGCTGCAGGAGATGCCTGCGCCTGTGTATGTGCATGTATGCCTGTGCAGCTGTTTGCTGAATTTTATTTTCTGAAGACTTCTCAGCCCAAGCTGTAGGGTTCCAAAATGTGTAATTTCAGAAAATTATTTCAGAATTTTGGGGAAATTATACATTTTCACTTTCCTCCCAGCAGCTTCTAGAGATCTTCAAGTTTAGAAGAGTTATGAGTACAGGGCTGTGTGACAATATGTCAGGTTCAATTAAGAAAAGATATATTAATTTTAGTAAAATGGAAAGCATAAGAAAGAAATTCAAGTCAACTCTGCCTTGATTTTATTATACATAAGTTTAAGTAGAGTGGGGCTTTGAATGAGTTTTAAGATTCTGTTACAATACCTTAACCACATTAAGGTATATTCCAAGACTTCTAGCAATTCCTGCTTCCTGACTTTACCCACCTTGCAGGACTGACAAGGGGAGAAGAGGAAGGGAAAAACGTATAAAGTTGAAGGCCATCACTGTGATCAGTCCAGATACAAACTGATACACAGAAAGTCCTCGACATATGGCTCTTGGTTTAATAACGGTTGAAAGTTATGACAGCCTTGGGAAAAGTGACTTATGATCTGTACTCACATTTATAATTGTTGCACCACCCTTGCAGTCACATGATTGCAATTCAGGCACTTAACAACCAGCTTGTATTTACAACCAGTTGCAGTTTCCTGCAGTTACGTAATTATGATTTGTGACCTTTTTTGCTAATTTCTGGCAAAAAATTCCCATTGGAGAAATTCACTTAATGATTGTGTAAATTGTTATAAAACTAAGCCTGACCCAAGTTACCACCATAATGATTTACAACAGAAATTCTGGTCTCAATTTTGGTTGTAAATCAAGGATTACCTGTATACATACACACAAAGACACACATAAACACACATACATATACATATATATTATGCCTATCCCACTAAAGACTATTTGTTCATTGAATTTTCATAGTCAAATTCACAATAATTATTTAGGAGAATGAACTTTAATTATAGAGATTTCAAAGCAGAGTTCTTAATATAGTCCTTTCCCTTATTTCTCCCTCCAGGTACTTCTGCAGCTCTGTTCACTAACAATATGGAATTCATAATTTATGAGGTCCAAGTCAAAGTGACCGACAACAGTGGCAAAAGCTGTCAAAGGCCACTGGTAATTCCTCTGCAAGCCTGTCATTGTGATCAAAATGGAATGTGTGTCAAAATGGCTACCAAGAGAGTCAAAGTTATAATTATTGGTGGCGGTGGAGCTGGTGGAGGAGCAGGTGGTGGAGGAGCAGGTGGTGGAGGAGCAGGTGGTGGAGGTGCGGGTGGTGGAGGAGCGGGTGGTGGAGGAGCGGGTGGTGGAGGAGCTGGTGGTGGAGAAACAGGTGGCTGGGGAACAGGTGGTGGAGGAACAGGTGGTGGAGGAGCAGGTGGTGGAGGAACAGGTGGCTGGGGCACAGGTGGAGGTGGTATTGACGGTGGTGGAGGTGGTGGTGGTACAGGTGGCACTGGTGACGGACATGCACATGGTGGCACTAGTGGTCATGCGATTGATGTAGGAGGAGCAAGGAGAGATTTTGGAGATACGTCTCTTAGCGCTGCTGCCATTGGCCTGATGATTCTTGGAGGATTAATATTTGTGTGTAAGTATTCTATAAGGGTAGAATTATTCCTTTTTTTAAAAATGTCTTTCCCATATAATATGATTTTTGATTTCTTCTATAAAACTTTTTGCTGCAATATATAATGTTTCTATAAAATACGCCTTTTGATTCCCATTAATTGGGGAGGAATGATTGAAAACAATTCTGTGTGCATCCTCAAACTTTCCCTTAGAGGTTGACTGGTAAAGTACACTGACAATACTAGAATGTTGCTGTGAACCTGGTCTCAATTTCTCCATGCAAGAAGAAAAAAAACTCAGTTAAAAAGTGTTCTGCTCAAGATGTCCATCTTGAGATGCATCATCTGCTGAATGGAAATGCACATGCTGATACTATTAGTTTTCAAAAATGTTCACTATTATCCTGAAAAAATGTTTGCTCATTTATTTAAGAATGTGATTGTGATTTTCAAAGAAAAAAATTCCCAAGAATGTCTCTTAAAGTACAAAAAAAAAAACCACATTAAATAATAAAAAGTATCAATAAAAAGGACCTTAAAAGCTCTAGATAACAGATATAAAATGATTAATACATAGCACTGAAGGAATTAAAATTTAAGAAGTATATGTTTAGCACCAAAAATCAGTAATGTAGATGCCAGGTGTGCCTGTCCAGAAAAAGGTTTCCAAAGTGTGGGGGAGGGGCAGCTAACTGTGCCCAAACACCCACTCAACCTGTAAAGGTTCCTGGAGCAAGAGCCTCCAGAAATGATTATACGGCTTTGGTAGACACTGTAGACTAGAAATAGACTGGTCCCATGTTAGTGTGTGCCTCTATTTATATACAGGTCAAATATTTAGTCAACTGATGAAAAGTACATAACTTTTTGTTTCATTTTGGTTTATCAGTGGTACCAATTCTGATGTCACAGAGTGATTGTTTTGGTTATCTGGGATCCAGATCTGCTGGTGGAGTGGGAGCTGGATTTGAGCCTGTGCCTGAATGCACAGAAGGAGCTATCCATTCCTGGGGAATTGAAGGAGCACAGCCTGAAGACCGGGTTAGTTCTTCACTGAAACACACAAAGACATGTGCATATTCCCGTGTCTACTTGCAGATACATATTATTTCAGCATCAACCAACTGGTTCCCTCGAGATGCATTAGGCCAAGTTCCCACCAGATCCCCAATCACCAAGACCGAGGGCTAGTAGTCGACTACAGAAAATCTTTACCCCTTCTTAGACTAGGGAACCTCTTTGCCACTATCCATCAGTAGTTCTCCATTTTTTCATGACCTAGGAGGCCAATCTGTACCTTGTTAGGAAAGAAAAGTGCAGGCTGCCTTTGCTTCCCATTCCTAACCCTAACCCTAACCCTAACCCTAACCCTAACCCTAACCCTAATCACTGACATACTCTCAGAAAGGACAGATGAATAGGTAGAATCAGCAACAAAGAAGCCTAGAAGAAATTATTAGTGATGGACCTCAGCAGGTACCCTACTATTCCAGCCAAAGGAAAAGTTGCCCTCAAGTTCAACTGTGCTAGGAAGACAAGAGCAGGAAATCAGACAAGCACAGGAAGGCTGACACTACTTTTATTGAGATTAGTATAAATAACAGAATCTGGCAAGTCTGATTCTGCTTCCTTCTTATAGTCCAGTGAATTAGGGAAGCATCTGACTAAGCCTCTTCTGAATGTTACCTCATTCTGGACCTGAAAAATATTTAGCCCCTTTTGCCTTAGGTAACATATTCTGCATAACTGTCAATGTCATCTCTCTTATTTTTTACATCCCCAGCATGACTGTGTGAACACAACCATGGGGGGGGTGTTGGCAACTCTATAGTAGTGGTTTGCTGCCACCTCATTCCAGGATGTTTTGCCCCAATGGCCTCCCATCCCAATAGTAATCAGGTCCAAACACTGATTGCTTCCAAATCAAGCCAAGATCACTTATGTGCTGATACCAAACCAGATGAATCCATTGGCAGTACTGTCACAAGGAACTACAGTACTATAGATTCTATAACCAAACTAAGGCATACTTGCACACAAATCTAAGGTCATGTTTCTACCAAATGCACTATTGCTTTCCATTACATTAACAGTTCCCCTAATCACAGCAAAATAATCTCCATTTTAAATGTATGTTACTTATTAAAAAGTATATTTTAATAACTTACCTTGGGCTTCCTTTCCAGGATGTGTCAAATATCTGTGCACCAGTAACTGCTGCAAGTAAAGGGGAGTTTGCAGACTCTTCAGGTAAACAAACTAACATTTAACTGGCAAATTATGATAGTTGATGGGGATAGAAATAGCAGGAAAGTGGAGGAGTGAATTTGTCCTTAATATTCTACATGTAATTCTTATCATTTGTGGAACTAGAATCTCTGTGGGCCCATGAAAATAGTTACAAAAATTGTTATACAAAGAGTATCTGCATAGGAACATAGGAGTGACTGTAATATTCACAGCATATCAATAGAAATTGGGCCTCAATTGTTTTACATTCAGCTTTGCATCCATTAATTGATCAGCAAATTGATCACTACTGTTCTTTGAATCTATTATGTGTTATCATCAACACTATAATTATCATCATAGCCACTGTTTTATAATGGCTCTCCTCTATTTTCTGTGGCTGATTTAAATTGGTATTGACAGGTAGGAAGAAAACTTGCTTACAGGCCCCTTACACATTGGGTGCCACAGAGCTTGACACTTCCCCTTCTGTTCACATGAAAATGCTGGATGAGATCATCTTCCAGTTTGGTGCCACATGTCGTCAATATCTACTGCATGCAGATGATGTCCAGTTGCATATCTTGACCTCTGGTTAGTTGAGTTAGTGAGCCAGTGTTTGGAGTGTTTGGAGGCTTTAGGCCTGGAGGGGGAAAAACAGCCCCAGGCTCAATCCTACCAAGACTGGGTTTCTATGTCTATTTGTGCCCCCATTGCTGACTCTCGACTTCTGATGCTCCATGGAGTTGTAATTACCCATTTGAGATGTGTGCAATTTAGCAGTCCTCTTGAACTCTCAGTTCTCAAAGAGCAGGTGGAAGCTGTGGTTAACAAGGCCTTTTGTGATTGTTATTGAAGACCATCCAGAAGCTACAGCCAGTCTAGAATGTGACAGCACAGGCAATGAGGGAGTATGATATGTGCATTGCTTTGCAAGTTGCACTGGTTACTACTAAACTTCAGAGTACAATTCAAGCTGGTGGTTATCACCTTTAGTGTTTCAAGGCATAAGGCTAGGCTACCTGAGAAACTGCCTATGTCTATCATCTTTTCCCATGTGATTGGGCCCAGCAGGGTGGGCGTACTGGAAGTCCCCTCAATTAAACACTATCATCTTGCAAAATCCAGGAATTGTGCCTACTCTGTTTCAATTCCTGCCCTTTAGAGTGATCTCCCTCACCCCCAAGTGAGTTGTTGGTTATCACCCGTATGTTGTTCAATAAATTACTGAAGAGCTAGTTATTTTCCCAGGCCTTGAAGACAGGTGATTGTGTTGTCCTTTTGTTTTGTTTTGTTTTGAATAAAATAAATAAATAATCATAATCAGATATCTACACAACTAAATATGGTGATGGAGGAATGGTGAGTTCGGGAATTGAAGAAACAACAGGACTTGGAGCAACAAAAGGCTATGGAACTACACTTGGTTATGGGATAAACACGGGCTATGGGACAACGGAACGGAAAGATACATTTGGAGGAATAAAAGAATACCGAGAAAGTGGTGTGAATATGGCTTTCCTAGACAGCTACTTCTCTGAGGTAAACCATTTTATACTGTATCTAGCAAACTATAGAGAATGGTAGTAAGTTATTATTAGGAATATTTGCTTAGCGTTATGTTCAGATTTATGAACACAAGCCTAAACTATATTATGCCAAGTAATGGTAGTGGTGCAAAGTGCTCATAACTTGCAGTATTTGATATTCCTTGGTGCAAAATTTGGACTGCCTTTCCACAGTATGAACTAAAATGCAAATTATCCATGTTATGAAATGCGACTGTACAGCACTTTGGATTCAGTTTGAAACTACTGATATAACTGAAATCCAAGTTAATCAGCCTGCTTTTAGTACTTACTTTTTTAGAGAACATTTTGATATTCTTTCTCCTCTTAATGATAAACAATGCTAATTCTGTCTTGCTTATTTATTTTTAGAAAGCATTTGCCTATGCTGATGAAGATGAAGGCAGACCTGCAAATGACTGTCTCCTAATATATGATCATGAGGGCATAGGCACTCCTGTTGGTTCCATTGGCTGTTGCAGTTTTATTGGGGATGATCTGGACGAGTCCTATTTGGATACACTGGGTCCTAAATTTAAGACCTTGGCGGAGATCTGCTTGGGAAGAGAGATTGAGCACTTCCCAGATCTCAATATGCCTCTGCCCAATCCTGATATTGAGGTAAATCTGCCACCACCTGGAACCACGATTGTTGTTAACACATCTTCATCTATGCCTCAACCTACTGCTGTTGGTGGTACCACGGTCGTTACAGAAAATACTTACACCACCACTTCCAATGTACAATCTCCAAGGCCAATGCCTGATCCTATGCTCCATGGTAACGTAGTTGTAACAGAAACATATACTTCAGGCTCAACAATGAAACCTCCTACACTTAATGTTGATTCTCTGAGTGGATCAAATGTTGTGGTCAGAGAAAGAGTGCTGGCTCCTGCCACAGTCACTGATTTGCATGGCATGATAGATATTCCCGATCTATCAGGTGGGTCAAATGTTGTGGTCACAGAAAGAGTAATTGCTCCTAATTCAAGGTTACCAGCTTCTTTGAGCATTCCTAATCTGACAGAAGGGTCAAATGTAGTTGTGACCGAAAGAGTGATTAGACCTGCTGCTAGTGTACATGGCAACATGACCCTCCCTTCTGACATATCAAGTGCCCGTAATGTGGTTGTAACCGAAAGAGTTCTGTCTGGAACAGGAGCGAGTGGTGGCCATGGGAATCTAAGTAGTGGTCCTAATTCATTGTTGGCTTCTGATAATCTTCTTAGTCAGACAATTGGAACAGCTTCTCCTGGTTCAACTCGAAGAAGGGTAACAAAATACAGCACTATACAGTATTCTAATTAGTAAAGATCACTTGCGACTACATGTTTCCTCTACCCCTTTTTATTTTTTAGATTTGCTGCTAAATAATGTTTTTATTATTTATAGGTAGCAAATCAAAAATCAGAAAAATGATTCTTGTCTGAAACAGAATCTCCTAATATTATTTAGTTATAAAACAAAATATAAGGTCACTGCCAACATAAGAAAATTCTGATACATTGCCTTTGGAAACATGATAGTGTACATAATGGAGGAATCACTAACAGAGCCTTTTGTATATATTTGCTGTTCAGCAATATTTGGACCAACATATCACTTCCTCTTTGTACTTATTAACACCATGGTAAGGAAATGCAACTGTGCACAAAGTGATTTATAGGAACTGTTAAATTCTGGAATTCCTTACTGTATTTTAAAGCAGTTGCATAGAAACTGTTCCAAATAATGATCCAATAAATTCAGCAGTTTAGTTTCATCTTAAAGCAGTTAGTCAACATAAGAAAAAAGACAAAAAAGTGTCAACAGAAAAAAATGGCATATATTAATGCTGTATCTCTGAACAAGACTGTATGAATTACAATCAGTATAGCAGTCCTTAAGAATGACAATATTCTGCTGTAACAATAGAAATGTAGAGGATGTTAACAGATTTAGGCAGCATATCATGTATTGTGAAAGTATTTGTGAGTGGACAAATACTCATTTGTGCTTCATTTAAATTTCCATTTCAATCATATAGCAAAAAACAACAGCAACAACCACCTTCCTCTGATTTTTATACAGAAATAAAAGTGCTATATGTGATTTAAACAGAAACTTGAATACCAAAATATTCTTCTCCCAAGAAAATAAAGACACAAGTCTCTACATGTTTAAATCCCAAATGCTGAGCTATTAAAATAAAGCATAGGCTTCATTAGTCAGAATCCAAAAAGCTATTTTAGACTTAGAATTGACAGAAAAGTGGTAGAAATTTAGATCTATTCATTTTTCAATAGCAAATCACAATACACTATTGCTAGTCATTCTGTCTATTGATATAGGATTGTGAAAATTAAAAAAAAATTGTTGATTCCATTCTCGAATAAAAGACTCCAGGTGACTTCCCATCAGTTTTTAACAATTTAATTCTAACAAAACCCTGCTGTTTCAGAGCAACAGCTCATAACCATGTTTGGCATGAAAAAGTAACACAGTTCTTTAGAACTTGACCTTCACGATTTAGTTATGTACCATATGTAAACTAAAAAATAGCTCCAATATAGAGAATACACTCCAATGTAAATACATTTGTTAAACCCAGGGAATTTTCGCCACCAGATTATGGTAAACTATCCCCTTTATCTTTTATGTACACCAGGGGTGTCAAACTGGCGGCCTGCAGGCCAAATGTGTCACACATAGGCCACGTCCACCCCAGCTCCGCGAAGGGAAAAAACATCGCAAAATATCACGTGATGGCAGCGTGACACCGCGAGTTTTACACCCGTGATGTACACTGTTAGTTTTGGTATAGAATTCTATAGAAAAGTAAGGATATGGGTTTTTATCTCTGCTCCTGGTGTTTAATTTTCTTCCCAATTTAACATGCATGTTGACCAACCCAAAGATACTAAATAAGATGTAAATACAAGAGCAATTTCTAATACATCTAGCAACTTGATCTACAGTAGTATCCACAGTTGATTTTTCTTTTGCAGAAAGCTTCCCCTTCAGCTTTTTTCTACAAACAAAAATATGTCATTGTACCTTTAATTTGTCTTTATATCTTTTTTTAAAATCTGCCCAAAGAAACTTGAAACCTTGCAAAATATTCGAATCGTGCATATGTAAACTTTAATTCTTTCCCAAATATTCCTGGAAATCATAGTTTCAAATATGAGACATCTTTCACTTACTTCCCCTAATTACTAACCTAATTATGTCTTGTAATCATTTAATGAGACATTAACCATTATGTAATTATTTAATGCCACACCTATTTTTTTTCTATGCAGAAATCACCCCAGTCGCTACTGAATTTTTGCATAGTTCAAGTATGAAGAGTTTTATACCTGTAGAAAATGAACACCCATCTTTTAATTAAAATCTCTATTTTATTCTTGAGCTCAGGCAGCATGCATGACACTTCCAGATGTGTAGAAAAGGGACAGAGCTGGTGTTGCCATGCTGTAACGCTGTTTATGTTGTTTGACCCACCCCCTTGCTACCCTTAGGAACATTGCTGCTTGAGTTTGATTTGGTTATAGTAATACAGGGTAAAACCAAAGCTATTAAGTAGTCATTTGAATTCATCTGTTAAAGGGAACACTATTTAACTGTACCCATGACAATATTTTGAACAATCTGAAGAGCTGCTGCAACCCTGGGGGCTAAAAAAAAAAGAAAATTGTATTATTTGACCTTGTAAGCTAAAACCTATGGCAAATGTTTCTCCAAAGGAGGAATCACAAAGTCTGTTGATAAATGGCGTTCTACAAATATATTTCATGTTTACATTTTATAAAAGGCATCAACATAAGCCTTAAAGAAGTTGTACTTCTTACAACATGTCTAATGAGCTAAAAATATTATGACATCGTAATATTACAAAGCTGTATTTTGCGGTCATTTTTTAATTATTTTTCTTCTTCTGAAAGCAAATTTTATGTCCGAATTCATGTTGTAGGATGCAAGTAACTCCAATTAAAACATTTTTTTTAATGAACATCCTTCTAGGAAATAATCGTCTTTAACTGCACTGACTCTCTTTACAAATTTAATGCTGAAAAAAATGTAGGCTTTTTTTGTTTTCCAACCAGAAACAAGTCTGTCATTCAAGTCAGGATGTCTAAGCCCTTTCTAAGTATAAGCTCCCATTGCTGGTTTTGGGTGTGATTGCTTTTCAGAAAGAACATTTTCTCTAGGAATGAAATGTCACAGCTGTGGGATTACAATAAATTGGCACACAAGCTGAAATTTGAAGATGTAACATAATATTAATAAAATGTCTGGGCAAATTTCTCTTTACTCTTTTAATGTTTATTTACTACTGAACATGATGTAGAATTCCTTAAGCTGAAATCTGAAGGACATAAGAGACAACAAGATTGCTTTTACAGTACTCACTCTTCATACCGACCATTTGACAGTCCGGTCTAGTTAAATGGCATTTTTTAAAAACATGCCGTTGAATCATACTGACCTTCTTGTTTTTCTATTAACAATTAAGCAAAAGATCCTAATTCCTTTGTTTTTTTTTCAAAATACTGTTGCATAAATATTTCTTAAGCGAAACTAACAATACAATCTGTTGGAAAAACTTCTAAACTAGATAACAATTGCAAGCATGTTCTCTCTGAAGGAACATAGGTCATCTAGAAGGAAGCATCTGCCATCAATCTTTAGCAGCAATGAATAAGGAAGACTGGTAAGAATTTCAATGTGAAATATCAAGCTTTTATCTCATATGCCTGCTTACAAAAAGCTAAGTGATTCAATCCTAAATGTCGGGTAATGGCCTCTCTCTTTTTAAATATCTCTCTCAATCTTTGCTTCAACGACACCGCACCATAGCAGCTGGGTAGGGTGTGGCTATTTATGTGACTCAAAACTGAGCTAAGCGGACATCATTTCAGAATCATTCTTATACAGTAAAAGCCATATGAAACCCTCCATAAATGTTCTATGTATCCAGCATTGTTCCAGTCACTCCGCAAAATAAAAGCAGACATCTCAGATGTTCAAAGACATGCAACAGCATCTAATTGCCAATCTGTTCAGCTTCCATAGATAGAATGGAATGGTGCCCTCTTGCTTCCTCTTGCACAGCAATCTTATGTATGTATTCTGTATGTGAAGAAAGTTGGAATCCCATCCCACTTTCTTTAACTACTTGACTGCCACAGTTGCCAATGGGTATGGTATACACAATCCAATATATATTGTCCCTAAGATGCAAGCCATAATTTTCCAGAGTATTTTAAAATGCTATGTATACTGTCTGGAGCACATCTGGAAGGGCAGGATATAAACATGACAATAATTTAATGGATTTGGAAAATATGCATTGTGACATTCATTTCTATGAAACTAAAGAGATGATCTTCAGCACAGAGAACAAGGATCTTCCGGGGTAAGAGTAGCCGAGCTTTATTGTACTTCATTGTACATATTTTTAGTAGGGGTCCTCTGGGCATAAGAAGGTATACCAAAATTGTGTTTTTTGCAGATGTTTTTTCCCCTATTCCAGGGAAGCTTCCTCAGAAGTGAGGAGTTATTTGCAGCATTTATAGATTGTATGGAATTTTAACAGAGCTTCTGGGAAAGAATCAACTGACTAGTGGATGGAAATGATGCCAGCTCTCTATTATGCAACACCTACCGGTAGAAACCTTTGCTCTTCCTAAGATCTAATCCAAAACACAAATCAGTTGTGTTAATTACTATTTTTCATCCTAAAAAAACAAACAAAAAGAAAGAGTATTTCAGATATCCAATACCTGCTCAGAGATCATATTCACCATACAGATGTAGAAAGGGAACAAATATTCATTTCTAGACATGTTCATCATTAAATTAAATGATGGCAAGTTGCAAACTCAAGTTTACAGAAGTCCACCCACCCAGACTGAATCTTAAACTTCTATAGCAACTAATACACAAATACAAGAGATCAGCTGTGTAAGATCCATCAGCAACAGAGCAAAAACACTTTGCAGCTCACCAGCTCTTATAAAAGCAAAATTCAACTACCATCACAGCATATCCAGTAATAACAAGTCCATCT
Source organism: Thermophis baileyi (assembly GCA_003457575.1). Classification (NCBI taxonomy): domain Eukaryota; kingdom Metazoa; phylum Chordata; class Lepidosauria; order Squamata; family Dipsadidae; genus Thermophis; species Thermophis baileyi. The sequence goes on along the minus strand of QLTV01003728.1, from coordinate 1,962,809 downwards.
CCACATCAGCAATTCATCAAAAAAATAAACCAGGAAACAAAACAGGACTTCCCAAGCCACCAGGCATCACACCCCTGAAAAACTCTAGAAAGAATCCTGTATAAGCCAGAGACTATAATCTCTGCCAACATCACACAGAGGTTCAACTGTCTGGGTTGCAGCCAGTGCTACATAGGACAGGGCACCATTTATACCGAAGAGTCACAGAATACATACCTGCAACAATGATCCAAAATCACAAGGACCTAAAGTCACTCGCCTCCACAGAATGAATCACACATTTGACTGGGAAAATATAGACAGTGTTGACCAGAGAAACATCAGAAGAGCCAGAGAATTCCTGGAATTCTGGCACTCAAATAAAGGAATTATCCAGAAATCAATGGAAATGATTCAATCTACCATCCAGTCAAGCACCCAATTCAAACCATACACAAAAGACTAACATGAAGGATTAGTCAAAATAAGAGCTAGCACCATACCATATCACCAAGCAACTGATACCTCCCAGGAAGTCTCCAATCACTGACCAATCCTACCAAAAAAAAAGTTACTTCAAGATAGAACTTTTCACCTTCAATATTGATCTCTTTAACATGGGAGAACACCAACTAAAAGTATGGATAAAGAAGGCACCTACCCTTTATCTTTACTAAGAACTACTTACCTTCAGGATCTGCATAGGGCTCACACGGAAGTGTAGGCATTTTTCTTGAGTAAATTTCAGCTGTAATTTCCAGTAAGGAAAAATAATGAGTTCACTAATTACACACAGAGGAATTAGGAAATAATATAATTAAACAAATTTGCATATTTAGTGGTTTCAGCTGACCTAGGATTCTGATGGAATAGTATTTGCTAATCCTTATAAACCTATCCTTTCAAAATGGAATGACAGCCTTTCCCTGGGGCGCTCCAAATTTGCTGAACTCTCCTCCAACTTCAGATGGGACCTGAGGTCCAACCCAACTGAAAGACACTCAATTGGAGTGGTTTGGCTGGTAATTCATCCTAGCAATACCATAGTAATAGCACTTAGACTTATATACCACCCCATAGCACTTTACAGCACTCTCTGGGCTGTTTATAATGTCAGCATATGGCACCCAACAATCTGGGTCCTCGTTTTATCAACCTCAGAAGTTTAGAAGGCTGAGTCAACCTTGAGCCACATCAGGATTGAACTCCAGGTTGCAGACAGAATTTGCCTGCAATACTACATTTGAACCACTGCACCACCAGGGCTCCTCATCATAATTCATCATGCACACAAAGCATTCATGGGGCAAAAACTTTACACCTTCCCTCTTGAGTGACATTATTGTATGTGGCCTTCAATGGCAAATATCTGTAGCCTCCCTGCTTCCAAAAATGCTTTTTCTCCATGCTTTATTGTTATATCACCAATCAATAGCAATAGCACTTAGACTTATATACCGCTTCATAGTGCTTTACAGCCCTCTCTAAGCGGTTTACAGAGTTAGCATATTGCCCCCAACAATCTGGGTCCTCATTTTACCCACCTCGGAAGGATGGAAGGCTGAGTCAACCTTGAGCCGGTGAGATTTGAACCGCCGAACTGCAGCTAGCAGTCAGCTGAAGTAGCCTGCAGTGCTGCACTCTAACCACTGCGCCACCTCGGCTCTTATCAATCACGGTATGACTACTTTTATTGTTTTGCAGAGAAAATAAAGACATGTACATGTGCTTTCAGGACTCAAAGCAACCTTCAAAACAATGCAAGCAGAATTAAATGCATTTAAGTGTAGTTAAAAGATAAAATGACCAAAACTTAATCAGCTAGGAAGGCAGAACTTTCAAAATATACTAAATTAGAACTTTATCCCAAAGTAATCCCTGATTTCAAACTGAGCAGAATCAAATACTAAATGACTCAGTCAAGGTAGAATCTTCCCAAACATGTAAACGAGTTAATTGTATATACAGGCCTGTGCATGATTAATGTGTTGTCTTTGGCTTAGTCAGCTCAACATGGGAGTGGAATTTGTGAATGGGAGTCTGAGAAAGTTTCACAAGTAAGAATTGCTTCTTCAATATTCAGCTGTCTGACATCACCATTAAGCCTCTAGTTGAGAGGCAATAGATACTGGAAAATTAGGCTTGATCATTGTGCAAAAGATTTTTAGATTTTATCATTGACTCATTAAGGTGCAAGAACATAGATATGTTTAAAATTATTTTTAAAATACATTTTAGAATTCATTTTTTAAAAAAGATTAACAAACATTTGGAGAAAAAAAACAAGCACACAAAACGAAATGCAGAAGCAATCTTGGTGTTACATGTCCTCATTTGGCCCACTTTCAAGGATGAGATTCAGGGGAGAACTAAAATGAACTATTTAGATCAAGGTAGGGGACACCTCCCTCTTTAGTGTTCTTTGAATGTACAGACCCCTGGAGTTGACAAAACCATGGTTTAGACCAGCGGTTCTCAACCTGTGGGTCGCGACCCCTTTGGGGGTCGAACGACCATTTCACAGGGGTCGCCGCACACGCTAGCCCGCCATCTTGGTGCCACCATCACTGCAGGGGTGAAATGCTCCTGGTTCGGCCATGCCTGCGGGTCACCGGACAGCTGGTAGTGACGGAAGCGGGAGACTTTGCCCACCCGCCCGGACACCGCCATTTGGGTTCTTTTACCCTCTGCGCATGCGCAGAATGCTTTGCGCATGCGCAGAGGGTAAAAGAACCCAAATGGCGGTGTCCAGGTGGATGGGCGAAGTCTCCCGCTTCCGTCGCTACCAGCTGTCCGGCGACCCGCAGGCAAGCCCGAACCGGGAGCATTTAACCCCTGGTGCCACGCCCCCTTTGTCACCTCATCCCATGCGGGGAGGGGTGGGGTGGGGGTCGTGGTGGCAGGGGGGTCACGGTGGGGTCGCAGCATTAGAAAGGTTGAGAACCACTGGCTTAGACTAAGTTCTGGGATGATTTGGATTGGTTTTAAGAAATAAAACTAGCCATCCCTGAAACCTACATATTGGAGCAATTTTTTTTTCACATAGGAAAATTTATAGGATCAGATGATGTTTCCTTAAAGTTCCCTGGAACTTCCACCAATCCAAAAAGTCGGCTGAAATACTGTCATCATTCACAGCTAATGTTAAGATTTTGACTAAAATTGTGGAAATGAGCCTATTCAGCCATGAAAGCTCACTGGGTGACTTTGGAGCAGTCAGTTTTTTTCAGCCCAATATATTTATTTCTTTATTTATTTGTTGTATTTCTATGCCGCCCAACTCCCAAAGGACTCTGGGTGGCTTACAACCGGGGATAAAAAATACATTTAAAACATCATAAAATATTTAAAAAAAAACAGTTAAAAATCACATACATACATATCATTCAAGGCCGGACCTCGCAAATTGTGAGATCAACGGCCCCAAGCTTGCCGGAAAAGCCAGGTCTTCAATGCTTTCCGGAAGGCCAATAGGGTGGGGGCAGTCCGGATCTCAGGGGGTAGCTGGTTCCAGAGAGCCGGGGCAGCCACAGAGAAGGCCCTTCCCACGGGCCCGCCAGCCGACACTGCTTAGCTGACGGGACCTGGAGACCAACTCTGTGGGATCTTACTGGTCGCTGGGAACTATCAGGTAGAAAACGGTCTTGAAGATAACCCGGCCCTGAGCCATGTAGGGCTTTAAAGGTAATGACCAACACCTTGAATTGAGCCCGGAGACCAATAGGGAGCTAGTGCAGCTCGCGGAGGATTGGTGTAATGTGGGTGTACCTAGGTGCACCCACAACCACTCACGCGGCTGCATTCTGGATCAACTGTAGTCTCCGAACACTCTTCAGGGATAGCCCCATGTAGAGTGCGTTGCAATAATCCAACCGTGAGGTGATAAGGGGATGGGTGACTGTGAGGAGAGCCTCCTGATCCAAGTAGGATCGCAATTGGTTGTGGTAGCAGGCGGTCTCGAAGATAACCTGGCCCTGAGCCATGTAGAGCTTTAAAGGTAATGACCAACACCTTGAATTGAGCCCGGAGACCAATAGGGAGCCAGTGCAGCTCGTGGAGGATTTGTGTAATGTGGGTGTACCTAGGTGCACCCATGACAGCTTGCCCAGCCGCATTCTGGACCAATTGTAGTCTCCGAACACACTTAAAGGGTAGCCCCATGTAGAGCGCGTTGCAATAATCTAACCGTGAGGTGAAAAGGGCATGAGGGACTGTGAGGAAAGCCTCCTGCTCCAAGTAGGGTCGCAATTGGTGCACCAGGCGAAACTGTGCAAAGGTCCCCCTAGCCACAGCTGTTAGATGTTGCTCTAATCTTAGCTGTGGATCTAGGAGGACACCCAAATTGTGAACCCATTCTGAGGGAGACAATTTCTCCCCCCCCCCCCAGAACCAAGGATGGACAGTCGATACAGTCTTTAGGAGGCAGTATATATCCCACAAAGGTGTTATAGGGGAAAAAATAGAGGGCAGAGTTCCACATACACTGAGCCCCTAGCCATTATCAAATAAACCTTAGTTATTAAGAACCAAGCTTGACTTTAAAGACATATGACCTTGATATACTGTAGGTAAGTATGTACATAGATATAACATTAGATCTACAAAGAGCAGGTTAGAAGCTGTTTTGTATTTCCTTTGTCTAGAGATTCTGTCTAGACTACCAGGATGATATTGCAATTTGTCATCCGCAGATAACAACTGGAGCCCTACCAAGGCCTATCAGTCAAATATGACTCCCCCCTCCCTTGTCAAAATAATGTTTCATTCCATTTCCCCAAAAACATTGGGCAGCCTGATCTAGATGCCATTGTAATTTTGCCACAATGCCTTTAATATAGATTCATTCATGGTCAGGTTACTAAGCAGTGTTCTCTGGTGGAAGACAAGTGTTCCCCAAAAGGCATTTGATCAGCTCTGCACTTCACATCATGCTTAAAAACCCTGGTCCCAATTCTCTACACCATTAAATTGCAACACCAGATGGTTCTCTTTCTGAATCTTTCTCACCATTTGAGTCATAGTGAAGAAGACAACAGGGACAGAAGCTGGATACTAACCCGGGAACAGGAACTTAGAAGCACAGTATCCATAATAAAACAAAATGATCAAAACCTTTCCATTCATAAGAATAAATGTATGTTTTTGTATGTTTCCAGTTGGAAGAACTAGCACCACTGCTTTTCTCTCTCTCTCTCTCTCTCATTTAAAATCTCCTGTCCAAGAACCAAGATACTGCTACACCCTTAAAAAGAATCCATATTGGAAACATCATAACAAGTCTAAGCAAGTCCTGTTAACAGAAATAATTGCTTGGCAGGTTACAGCTTGTTTCTGATTTTTTCATCTAATATATACATTGTTTCTAAGTTTTAAGGATGGATGCTGCAAAGAAAAACTTTGTACAGTTGTTCAAAATATTTGTGTGTGTAGCACAATCTGTAACAAAATGTAAAATTTTTAGCACCAGCAATGTCTCACTTCAGGGTTCTAACTAGCTGAATACAGTTTACGCAATCATGGTTAATCACAAATGGCTAGATTTGAACAAAATTCCCAGTTTAAAATCCACCCACAACCCCCCAAGTTTATAAAATAATTCTGTGATTTACAAATGGGTTCAAAAATCCCATTACACCATGGTGGTTTGCATGTCTTTGGCTTAATGTAATGTATGTTCTAAACCTAGATAAACTAGGGTTACTGTATGTAGGCTATATAATTCCAAATAACTTCTAGATGGCAACAGAGTTCACATTATTTGTATCCCTTTGCGCCATGATCCATCAACTGGATTTTTGCACCTCTGATATTGTAGCCCTTTATGACTTAGTATATAGAATGTAAACTTTAAGGTTTTTTGTCCAACACTTTTTAATTTTATTCATCCAGTAGGTATTTAACAGTCTCAATAGATCTTGTTCTTTTTGGCCTGCAAAAAAGTATTCGCCCACCTGTGCGTTTTGCACACCAGTTGTACCAACTGTGTATGTGCCAGTGCCATAATCATAACAAGATCTTCAAATGTATTCTACAGAAATGCATTCATGTAACTGCATGCACGAATTTATTCGTGCGAATTTATAGGTTCTGGAGAACCGGTAGTGGAAATTTTGAGTAGTTTGGAGAACCGGTAGCGGAAATTTTGAGTAGTTCGGAGAACCGGCAAATACCACCTCTGGCTGGCCCCAGAGTGGGGTGGGAATGGAGATTTTGCAGTATCCTTCCCCTGCCATGCCCACCAAGCCACACCACGCCCATCAAGCCACGCCCACAGACCCGGAAGTTAAAAAAAGATGGATTTCACCACTGGTTTGTATGATGTGCAAAACCTTTTTGGCCATGAGATTTTATCACCAGTGTCAGGTTAAAAAAGGAACAAAAGTCTAGAATGCATTTTTTTAAAAAACTTATCTTTGTAAACCTCTCCCTTGTTTTCAGACCAACTTTGATCATGATCATTTGATCAACTAATGAAGGAGAGAAGCAACCTAGAACTAAGGAGAAATTTCCTAACAATGAGAACATTTACCAGTGGAAAAGCTTGCCTTCAAAAGTGGTGGGTGCTCCATCACTAGAGGCTTTTAAGAAGAAAGTGGACAGCAACTTGTCTGGAATAGTATAGAGCAGGAGTGTCAAACTCAAGGCCCGGGGGCCAGATCTGGCCTGTGGTGTGCTTAGATCTGGCCCATGGGGCTGCCCTGGAAACAACAAAGGACTGGCCCACGGTGCCTCTGCCAGTCAAAACGTAAATTGGGAGGGGCGCACGCAGCCCTCCCAAGCTCCGTTTTCACTGACAGAGGGTTGCAGGAGGCCGTCGCAGCCGAAAACAGAGCTCGGGAGCCTGTTTTCTCTGGCATAGTGCTCGGGCCACCAGGCACCCCCCGACATGAGTGACGTCAAGCTGGCCACACCCATCCAGGCCACGCCCACTCCTCCCCAGGTCAAACACAACCCTGATGTGGCCCTCAATGAAGTTTGACACCCCTGGTATAGTCTTCTGCTTGAGCAGGGGCAGCGGTGGGTTGCTCCCGGTTCGGCCCGGTTCTTAGAACTGGTAGTGACGGCAGGAGGCTCCGCCCACCCACCCGTCGTGTGCTCGCGCAAACCGGTAGCAACAGGTTTTAGAAGCCACTACTGAGCAGGGGGTTGGACTAAAAGACCTCCAAGGTCCCTTCTAACTCTGTTATTCGGTTGTGTTGTCACTTCTGTTTGTCCTTACAACAGGAGTTGGTATTAGTAACAAAACATGCCTTACTGGATGAATTTAAGATCTATTAGGAATACATGATTGTGTTGAAATTAGGCAGGCATTAACCTTGGTCAATAGGCTGAAACAGCTTTCCTACAGAAATTGGTCTGAATTATACCTTAGGGGAAAAAACCATTAACTAGGCAGAGAAAACACCATTCAGCAAAGAAAGTGTTACTATCAAGAGATAAAGAGGCAATTAAGGAAGGAAAACTTTAATATTCAAAGTGGCAGGCAGAGAGCGAAAAGAGAAGCATTTTCCACTCACAGCTCATTCAAGGGAATTTATTAGCGGCAAATCCAAAGCAGCGACGGGTCCTTACACTTCGCCGTTAAGAACAAATTACTTTAACAAGCGTCCACCGTCCTCCTATCGCTGCCGAAAGTGCACCTCTTTTGACCCGCAAAGTATCTTAATCCAGGCCCCGAGTTTATGACAACCACAAGCTTAAATGGAACATTTAAAGGATTGTAGGTAAACTAATCATTCCTGCTCTGATGAAGTATCAACCCACTAAGGGAAAGCAAAGCAATTTGGCCATCGCCCACAAGTGTTAACCTTTGCAAGCCGCAGCCGGTATTACAAACCATAGTTTACCCAGACGACGTCTACAATCTGAAAACGAAGCTGCCGTGTTGTAAAACAAATCTTTTACCATTCCCTTTCCTCTCTCCGTTTTCCCGGTTTGCGTGTTACAGAGTTTTGAGTTCCCGACAGAGGGGAGGGGAGAGGAGCGCGCTTCGTGTGTCTGGGCCGGCACCCTCTGGGCATATTGTTTTCGGTGGGATCGACCGACAACAGAGAGACGTGTAGGAGAGTATCCTCAAGGCAAGCGGATAAAATACATAAAGCAATAAGATGGCTCCAAACTCCAAACTATGGGGCTGGAATTCAAGGCGATTGAGGACAGGGAAGGGAAGCGATCGGGAACAATAGCACTTAGACTTATATACCGCTTCACAGTGCTTTATCAGCCCTCTCTAAGCGGTTTACAGAGTCAGCATCTTGCCCCCAACAATCGAGGAAGAGGAAAAGGGAGAGTTGGCTGCCGCCGGGCAGCAACAGGCCGTGGTGGAGCAAAAGGAACTCAGGTTGCATTGAAGCCTCGCACTTTACATCCAGAAAAAAGGGGCGCCTTCTGCAAATGCAGCCCTTTCTTTCCTAAAAGGCAAAAG
>QLTV01003728.1:1923399-1940361 GCA_003457575.1 Thermophis baileyi | reverse complement strand
TAATCAGAACTGCAGAAAAAACAATTACTGCCAACCTGCCTTCCATTGAGGACCTGTATACTGCACGAGTCAAAAAGAGTGCTGTGAAAATATTTACAGACCCCTCACATCCTGGACATAAACTGTTTCAACTCCTACCCTCAAAACGACGCTATAGAGCACTGCCCACCAGAACAACTAGACACAAGAACAGTTTTTCCCCGAACGCCATCACTCTGCTAAACAAATAATTCCCTCAACACTGTCAAACTATTTACTAAGTCTGCACTACTATTAATCTTCTCATCGTTTCCATCACCCATCTCTTCCCACTAATGACTGTATTACTTTAACTTTGTTGCTTGTATCCTTACGATTTATATTGACTGTTTCCTAATATAATTTGATTGCTTATTTGTACCCGGACTATCATTAACTGTTGTACCATATGAGTCTTGACGAATGTATCTTTTCTTTTATGTACACTGAGAGCATATGCACCAAGACAACAAATTCCTTGTGTGTCCAATCACACTTGGCCAATTAAAAAAAAATTTTTTTTTTATTCTATTCTATTCTATAATTCATTGATTCAGTAATTAAGTAGGCCACATCCAGAGTAACGCAAACCACTTCTTCCAGAAGATTTACATTCAGGAAATTGCTGGATCAATCTTGAAGTAGATAGATTGGAATGGTCCAGAGGAAAAACTGAGTTTTTCTAGAGTTTTTCAGAATGTTACATTCCCAGAATAAAAAGTTTTGCACATCTTTACTTAAAGGTTTATGTTATTTTAGTTTTCTTAATAATTATCTTTTTTAAAGATTAAAACATATTTGTTTTAAGTTTCAGAGACAAACAATAAATATTGTTTCTTTTCTCCTATTCCATATAGATTCGGTCTGACAAAGATGTTGAACCAGGAGTAATTATTACTTACACAATTTCTGGCCAAGGAGTCACAGAACCACCATATCATTTGTTCGTGATTAATGGGAAAACTGGAGAATTGAACATAACTGGAATAGTCGATCGGGAACAAACACCAATGTTACATGTAAGCAGATGAAAGTGATAGATTCATATCAGTTATCGGCTCTTGATTTTTGTGTTTATAGACATTTATTTTTCTTAATGTGCCAATGGAAAAGAGTGAACAGTATAATTCAGTGATAATTATTTCTATTTTTCTGTTAATTGAATGAATTGAATGAAATTAATCATGTGGACTTCTTGTTAATATTCTTTCAGCTGAGAGGCTATGCCCTGAATCAAAGAGGTGAAAATCTGGAAAGGCCACTGGATCTACGGATTAAAGTTCTGGATGTAAATGACAATAGCCCAGTGTTTTCACAAACAGGTTTCCGTGGTTCTGTTGAAGAATTGTGTGAAGTGGGTACGTTCTAGACTTTTATGTACATTTTCATTCTGACTCAGCATTCATATTCTTTTCCCTATGCAATTATTTTGAATCCATTCCTTCTCTCCTATTGCCTCTGTGCCCTTGTCACAAATAAGTATTTCGATTATAGTATTGCAGTAGAGTAGAAATATCACAGACTTTTATTTTATAGTATTGTTGGGGTGGGATATTAGAAAACATAATTAAATAGTTGAGAATCCGTGTTTTATTGACAGCCAAAATATAAGGTCTAGGAGCCAAAAAATCTTGGTTTTAGTTTTACGATAATTTCAAAATAGTATGGAGTAGAGACTACATGTACTTTATCCCTTAACCTTGTTCTCCTTACTATGCAGTAATTAAACAGGCAAAATCTTGTAGTGCATTTGGGTAGAATCATAACAGTCTGAGGTAAATTGCTGCTTAGGATAAATTTTTACGGTGATGCTTTTAGCAGTACCACCTCTATTATTGGGATGACATAAATATACCTTCCCTTTCCATGTATCTAGTGTGCCTATTCTGCCACTGAATATTTGTTTGGGTTTATATAATCTGCTTTTCATTTAGGAACTTGCAGTGACATGCATCACACCAATACAGGTAGTCCTCAACTTACAATAGTCCATTCAGTGACCATTCAAAGTTACAACAGCACTGAAAAAGTGACTTATGACCATTTTTTAAAAGCAGGACAGTTATAGTGGTCAGGAAGAAAATGTGCACTCTTGATCATTGCTGTTTGATATACCCTTGTAAAATGCTTACTCTTCTTAGGTACTCTTGTGTTGAAGATAAATGCAACTGACGCAGATGAGCCCAATACACTCAACTCCAAAATTGCTTTTAAGATTGTTTCCCAAGAACCTAATGATCCTAATGCATTTGTCATTAACAAAGCAACAGGCGAAGTTCGGACAGCAACATTCCAGCTTGACAGAGAGGTATTTTCTCTCATAATATTCTTTTAAGGGTTTCTTATTTATCTAGTTTTTTATTGAGTTAGTAGAAGGATGGAAGATACCAAGATTTCATGAACATTCCTTTATGAAACAAGAGAGGAACAACCATTCTCCATTAATCCCCTTCTTCTCTTCCTGGCCCGGATTATCTTCCAGTTTCAAAGTAACAGTTTTTCAGCAAGTTGGGTATGCTGCATGTAAAAGGAGAAGTTGTAGTTGCCTTCTTGGTCATTCCCAGTAAGCTAAATGTCACTCACTATCTTACCTTCAGTTTACAAATAAATAATTAAAAATATAGAAACTTTTAATAAGCCAATCCATCATATTAATACTGGTAGTCCTCGACTTACAACCTTTTGTTTAGTGACCGTTCCAAGTTACAACAGTGCTTTAAAAAGTGATTGTGACAGTTGCACTGTTCTGGGGTCATGTGATTACCGTTTGTAACCTTCCCAGCCAACCTCTGACAAGCAAAGTCAATGGAGGTAGCCAGATTCGCTTAACGATTGCATGATTCACTTAACAATTGCAGTGATTTACTTAACAATTGTGGCAAACAAAGATCATTTGTTGAGGCACAACTCACTTAATAACTGCCTTGCTTAGCAACAGAACTTTTGGGCTCAACTATGGCCATAAGTTGAGGACTACCTGTATTTCAAAGTAATAACAGTTCACAAAAGACTGGCAAGTAGTTAACTTAGTAAAACATAATCTTTAATAAAAGCTAAGCTGGATAGGATTCACTTTGTCAAATTTTCAGAGGATTCCTTTGATAGTTATGTAGTGGTCCAGACCCAATTGATCTTTGAATCTCAACTTTGAAGCTCAGCATGAGTACCTGAAACGGGGTTCTTCCTCATGAGACCTGCAGCAGATTTTAGCTGAATATCTGGGCTATGAGTTGGCTTAAAGTAATAATTTTTAGTCATTGGTGTGTAAGCCTAATTCGGCTTACACACCAATGGCTTACACTTCCAGCAGGCTTGGGGCCGTTGATCTCGCTTCTGCAATTTGGCGAGATCCGGCCATGAAATGGTGTGTATGAGTTTTTAATTGTTTTTAAATGTTTTTATTATATCTCTTTTAATAGTTTTTTATATTTTAACAAGTTTTTTTATATTGTTGTAAGCCACCCAGAGTCCCTTGGGAGTTGGGCGGCATAGAAATACAAATAAACTTAAACTTAAACTAATAAATAAAATATATATTTAAGGATATCTATGCATAAACACACATGCATAATCTAATATTTGTATATTTTTCAAAAACCTTGTTTCATTTTGGCTGGACCTAAGCTCTTATGAATATACTGAATGTTTATGAAATATTTATACATATGGAGATGCAGTCTTTTATGATAGGCTTGTATTGTCACTCTCCTGCAAAGTCTCAATATGGTTGTGAGCCTTTTTTTATTTCAGAGGGTTAGAAAAAGAAAATGTCCTTATCTTTTGATGAGGACCACAATGTGTAAATGGCTTACACCTTTGCGTCTTTGTTTCTCTGACCTTCTGCTTTCTAGTCGTCTGTTTTTCACTACTGTGGTTCAGAATACTTTGATTACCACCACTCTCAGGCACCATGATTTTCTCTGTGTGTTCTGGCAGCAAGAAGGAGGTGTTAAGTTTCTGCACTTCCCACAATGAGCTTTCAAAAAAAAAAAAAGAGTGAGAAATGTGTGGCTTCCAAATGTGGCCAGAAGTTACAGATACTGGTAGTTGTAATTCAGCAATCTCTGATGTGATATTGGGTCCCACTCACTCTTTAAGGTTCCCCAGGTTGGGGGCACAATTCTTTTTCAGCTATAGGGGGTGGCATTCAACCTTTCACTTAGACACTGTTTTTGTATACCCTAACTTTCATGCTATTTGACTGTTCTGCAGCTACATAATAGTTATTCCTTGGTTGTGGAAGCAAAAGACCGTGATGGAAAAGAACATGGGAATGGTCAAGTGACTACTCTACAGATCAAGATTCTGGATGTTAATGACAACATCCCTAAACTTAACAAGACTCTGGTGAGTAAAAAGTGTGCTTGCTATTATTTGGGTGGGTTTCTTCAATTATGATCAGAAAGATGTATTATTATAAAAGGCTTGTTTATTTACAGTATGAAGGAAGCATAAAGGAAAATATAGCTAATGTGGAAATCATGCGCCTGGACGTCTTTGATGGCGATGAACAATTTACTGATAACTGGCTGGCAAACTTTATGATTGTGTCTGGCAATGAAGGAGGCTACTTCCGTATAGAAACAGATTCACAAACCAACCAAGGAATTCTTACTCTGATTAAGGTTAGTGGATGGGGAGAGGCAGTATGCTTGCCACATTAGCAATAGCATTTAGACTTATATACCGCTTCACAGTGCTTTACAGCCCTCTCTAAGCGGTTCACAGAGTCAGCATATTGCCCCCAACAATCTGGGTCCTCATTTTACCCACCTCGGAAGGATGGAAGGCTGAAGGCACATTGACCTCAATCCAGTAAGGGTACCTAGCAAAAGAAGAGAACAATGACAGCATACAGCACAATGGCAAGCTGATGTGTTCTGTATGAGTATTCTGCACAGATTGCTATAATCTCATTTTAACCACATCTCTGCCCTGTTTCCATTATGATGAGATTTTATAGTGTGGTAGGATGTTTTGCACATAAAACAGTTGTATTCTGCATGCCCACCTACAACACATACTCACAGAGAGCATCCATTAGTTCAGATTCTCATACTTCATAATAATTTAAACAGTTCATTTTCTGTTCCACAAATTACATTACAATCCTTGTTTTACTTTAAAACTGTGGGATAATATAACATCAGGTTTTTTTTATAACCATTGTCAAGCTGAGTCAGTTCACAAGAGGTTGAGACATCCATCCTGTTTTCGTATGCCCAAGAATAAGGGTGAATAGAGGTTCCTAACTCAATTGCTTGATGTATCTGTTTTTTAACATAGGATCTAGATATGCTTTGTTCTCTTCTGTGCCTCAATCTCCATTTGATACAGTGACATGAAAACTCAAGAGTCTTTTCTGCTCTTTTTTTATTGACAGGACTCTTGACTCTGAATGGATTTTCATGGGTATTTCATAGCAAATAATATTGAAGTTGCAATAGTAAACTTCCACCAAGAGTCCAGAAGGATATGCAAGTGGGTAAATGGAAATTACATTCTAAATTACGATTTTTTTTTCATTCTCTCTGCAGGAAATAAATTACGAAGAATTGCGGACAATGGACCTGAAGATAGCAGTTTCTAACAAAGCAGCATATCACAAATCAATTATTAATCAAGTTTCCCAAGTAAAACCAATTTCTGTCAAAATTAATGTGGAAAATGTGAGGGAAGGCCCCGTATTTAAGCCCCAAACGTTAGTGATTAAGACAAGTGAAACAATGAAAATAAACCAGATTATTGGAAGCTTTCAAGCTTATGATGAAGACACTCAAAAAATAGCAGAACGCATCACGTAAGACTGTTTGTTTGTTTGTTTGTTTGTTTGTTTGTTTGTTTGTTTATTAGTAAACTTACAGGCCTGTCAACTTCCAATGACTCTGGGCAGCTCACAACAGTGAAGAATTACTGTAGAAGGAGAACATTCTGTTCCTATGTGCTTTCAATATGCCAGACACATAGTTTCACTACTATCATGTTCCAACATTGTTCATCCTTTCATTTATGCTGAAAAGAGAGATGCAATTTATGCCTTATGCTTCCCAGTGCCTTTTGTTTTAAATGTCTTTGCAGTGACAGCTTTGGATAATAAACATACAGTATCAATATGACATAGGTATATGCATATTTATATGGCCTTCCAGAGTTGCTTCTTGTGAAATGGGCAGCCATATAAATGTGATTTATACTGGAAAAGTTAATGTTCACATGTCATCTTAAAGCATGGTTTTTGCACATTGTTGAACAAACTAGAATTAGTGCAAAAGAACAATTCAGAAATGATTTATTGGGACAACTTCTGATTGGTTTTCCCATTAAGCTGTCCTTGCTATGTGGATTGGCTAGAGATTTGAACAGGGCACAACTAAAAATACACCAAGAATAAATGTATTAAAATGTGACTGTTATTTATTAACTATGAATAGAAATATAGTATGTAGCTGTATAAAAAGTTTGTATGTCTCCTAAGAAGTATATAATTTCCATATGTATGCTTAATCTCAGATTTGTATGCTTATTTTCACATATATTTAAAATTTACACAGGTATGCCAAAGGAAGTGATATTGCAAATTTGTTGATAATAAATGCTAAAACAGCTGAAATCAGACTACGTAAAGTCCTAGACTATGAATCACCCTATGTCATCAATGGTACTTACTCTGCAACAATTTTGGCCATAAGTACTGGTACGTAGTGAATATTTTTGTTGTACTTTATAATGGTTCTTAATTACCAAGAGTTTTAAGATTCGGTGGTATACACAATAAATAATTTAACTACATTTTTCTATTCTTTCTTGAACATTATCAGCATGTCACTCATGCCAAGTTCACATCAGTTCATTTTTATTAAATTCCAGAACCCAACAAAACTGCCCGCAATAGTTAGAAAGCAAGTAGGAGACTATACTTTTTAATGATCTATAGTACCCCACCTTACTCTTTCTCTCTCTCTCTTTTTATTTTTTTAGGAGGGGGGGTTCAAAAAGCTTTGGCAAAATGCCAACAAGTGGAATAGAGAAAGCATGAAAAAGCCCAATATTCCTATTTTGAAGAAATTGGTGTTGGTCTTAATTTCATCAAACCACAGCCAAACTAATGATCTAGGATCCTGTTTAGATGAACAAATAAGTTTAAGATTATACAACATCTAAACATCTTGTCATGCTAAAACAGAAATCTGATCATTTCTGCATCAAGATTAGTTTCCAGTAACCCAGAAAAACTACAAATTAGCTTTGAGTAATTTACTTTAACCTGGTTACCATAGACTCAAAACCAGGAGAGAGATTTAATGTAGGGTAATTTTCTTGTCCAGCTAACTGCAGAGAAATCAATGCCTGGAGTGATTTTCAGTATGAAATTTCTTCAAGCTTTCCATTTCTTTTATGGGCTTGCTTTCTTTCCCTTCTTGGTGAATATGCAGATTTCTAAATAGGTGCAGAAAATGATTGAGAAACGTATAAATCCCACTCTCCATCTATGCTGTATCTCACTCCATTATTCTTAAATTGCGCCCCACTGGTAGCCATCCAGTGTCCACAAATAGGCAAGGATGCTGGAAGAATAATTACTGTCTTATAACCAAGGCAGATTTGGAGTTTATTGGTCATCTGCCACTGCATTACCAGGTGAATCCCTTCTGTGAGGACCACAGCAGACTGGTTTTTCACATCATGCACAATCAGAATCACAATATTCTGCTTATTAGAATGCCAAGATACTTTTCCCTTTGAATAAATCCATAATGCAATCATACAACTTTTATGTTATGTGGAATATCTGGCGTGTGGATGGATGCAGGAGCAGAGGCTGTAGTAAAGCTTGTGCATTATACTGTACAGTGAGAGCTACAAATCTAACACTGACCCAGGGGTGAAATCCAGCAGGTTCTGACAGGTTCTGGAGAACCGGTAGTGGAAATTTTGAGTAGTTCGGAGAACCGGTAGCGGAAATTTTTGAGTAGTTCGGAGAACTGGCAAATACCACCTCTGGCTGGCCCCAGAGTGGGGTGGGAATGGAGATTTTGCAATATCCTTCCCCCAGGAGTGAGGAGGGAATGGAGATTTTGCAGTATCCTTCCCCTGCCACACCCACCAAGCCACACCACGCCCACCAAGCCATGCCCACAGAACCGGTAGTAAAAAAAATTGGATTTCACCACTGCACTGACCACAATCCAATCTGAGGCTCTGGGTTTTTGAATAATTGTCTGATTAACGACTGAGACTCCAAGAGTGAAGTAACACTGCAGGTAATCCTTGAGATATGATCAGCCATTTAATGGCCATTTGAGGTTACAACAACCCCCTCCCTCCAAAAGCTACATACAACCCTGTTTCAAACCTACAGTGGCTGAAGCACCCCTGCTTCACCCTTATGAATGTTAAACAAAGTCCATTAAGGAACGCTTGTCTCACTTAACGGGTGTCACCATTTGCAGGCTCCATTACAGTCATAGATCGAAGACTACCTGTATAGCAGTGACCCCCAAAATTTTCATGAGTATGAATTGTATTTTACATTCAGTTCAACTATGCAAACTAGCAAATTGTAAACTTCTCATGACTGGGTTCACATTTAAAATCTTGTACATGCTTAAAGAAGCAAACAAGTTTCCAATTAATCAGTTTGTATAAAAATGGATATGCCTTCTGTGCTTTGCAGACTACCCTCCAAAAACAGCTACGGGTACCATCGTTATTCAGATTGAAGACAAGAATGATCACTGCCCAATTCTTGTGACTCAAAAAACAACTGTCTGTACTGATACAAAGTATATTAATATCACTGTTGAGGATCGAGATAGACATCCAAATGGTGGTCCTTTCACTTTCATAATCATTGATGAAAGAATGTCAGACAAATGGAGAATTGGCCAGACAGATGGTAAGTATGAGTCATGCCACGTTTTATAGAGATTGGAATAGCTCTGAAGCTACAGATTTTATGAGAGCAGAGCTTGTGGCTTGGTTTCTGCTTCAATTCTTGGTTTCAAGAATTGGCAGTCAAAGTCAGGGGAGAAATATTAATGGTGTTGCTTCATTGTAGATTAGACCAGATTCAATTGCAAACAAGTGGAGGGATTGTTTGTGGTGTATATGAATGAAATGGGGCAACATGTTTAGCATCAGTTGTAAAATAAAATGGAAGTAGGCTTAGAAGGGCAGCCCAAAAACTTCAAGCTCCACAGTTAGGAAATCTTTTCTTCTCATGATTAACTGAATTGCCTTGAATAGATTGAACTACCATAAATATATTGTGGCACTGGAATTACCAAGTAATGTGTCAATGTCCTAGAGAACTGTTGCTTTGTTCATAATGTGCAGTTTTCCAAAACATTGTGCAATAGTTACAGACTCTAGAAATATATAGTTGTCTCCTAATAAGAATGCTTTCCTTTAAAGTAGCCTCTCCTAATTTGGGTGTGCTTTAGATCAGCTCCCAGAATTCCTATCAATGATCAGGAATCCTGGGAGTTAAAGTCTTGCAAGGTTGGGGAAGACTGCTTTAACTATCAGAATGGTAACCCTAAAAATAGCAAGTCTTCTGATTCCATTCCTTTCCTTGCTGAACATTGTTGTTGTTGTTTTTCTTCTTTCCCACAAAGGGTCCAGAGCTCAGTTTATATTCCAGGATGTGACACCTGGCATATACAAAATTCCTCTTTTAATAAAAGATAACCAAGGTTTCAGCTGTCCTGACCAACAAGTACTGGAGGTGGACGTTTGTGATTGCAAGGATGGCACTGGTTGCCGGGATAGAATTGTCAGCTCCTCCGTTTTCCTGGGACCCGCTGCAGTTGCACTGATGATCTTGGCATTTTTGCTGCTACTCCGTAAGCTTTTAATGTTATTTCATAATGTCTAGAACAGGGTGTCCAACCTGCTCTACTGTTGAGAGCAAGGCTGTCCAACCTTGACAACTTTTAAGACTTGGGGACTTCGACTCCCAGAATTCACCATGCTGGCTCGGGAATTCTCAGAGTTAAAGCCCACGGGCCTTAAAGTTGCCAAGGTTGGACACCCCTGGTCTAGAGGCATGATTGGCACTAAGCAGAACTCTTGACACAAAGGCTCCTTCATTATGAGAGCTTGCAAATCTTTCACTTCATTTGAAAAAGAAAGACTGTAGACATTTTCCAACCATAATTAATTTCTACTGAAATAAATAAATTTCAAGAAATTCAATTTTTATGTGTTGCATATAATGTGGAATGAAACATTTAAAAGGGCATAAAAATGTTAGGGTGGGGTGGGGGGGGTTCCTTGTTCTTCTTGTCTCTTTTAGGAGCTGGTGTTCCGCTTTCACTTTGCTTGTTGCTCAAATTCTCCATGGCTTTCTTCTTAAGGAAACCATACTGGCAGCTAAGAAGCTTCCAAACTTCCATAGGTCAGGTTAGGGCAGAATGTGTTTAAGTATACATGTATATGGTGTAGGGTTTCCTGCCTAAGCAGGGGGTTGGACTAGAAGACCTCCAAGGTCCCTTCCAACTCTGTTATTCTATTCTATATACACACTCAGGCCTGACCTAATCTTGCTACTACTAAATATAAATATATTTACTTACTTTTTGAAAACGTTAGGGCTTCGAGGTGTTTGTTTTTACATCTAGCAACACATTCTATATCTTACCCTTCTGGAATGTGTGCAAACCTGAATATATAAAACTCACTTAAAAACAAGCAAGATTAAAAAAAAATAGAGGTTTCTTTCTGA
Source organism: Thermophis baileyi (assembly GCA_003457575.1). NCBI lineage: Eukaryota > Metazoa > Chordata > Lepidosauria > Squamata > Dipsadidae > Thermophis > Thermophis baileyi. The sequence goes on along the minus strand of QLTV01003728.1, from coordinate 1,929,617 downwards.
TGATAGTGCTTGATGCTCTGTTCTCATTGGAATGTTAAAAACTGTTGAGTTGGTAGAAAAGAAAAATCAGGGCTGAGCTGGAAAGCTGCCTGTTTATCATTGTGTAAGTGACTCATCTCGCCGGGAAAGTTTTAATAATTTTGTTCTGATTGTGAAATGTTTGAGATGGATCAGTTTGCAGATGCACTCGGCATGCACTAGCATTTGATCTTGGTTGCTCACTGTTGCACTGTGTTCCTTTGCAGTCGTGCCTCTCTTACTGCTGGCCTGTGGCTTTGGGTCAGGCTTTGGATCAGGCGGTGGAAAAGGATTCGTAGCTATACCTGACAACAGTGAAGAAATGTTGCGTAACTGGAACAGTGAAGGAGCAGCACCTGAAGATAAGGTATATTGTATTTTGCCTTTTTTTCCCCTTACTTCAGTTTCCCGTTCCTTGGGAATGGGAAGAGGAAATTAAAAGGATTAATATATCTAGGGCAGTGTTTTTCAAAGTCAGCATCTTTAAGAATTCCCAGAATTCCTCAGCCAGCATCTTAAGGTTGCCAAGATTGAAAAACCTATTCATCTAGAGCAGGGTTCCCCAAACTTGGCAACTTTAAGACTTGTGGACTTCAACTCCCAGAATTCTCTAGCCAGCTATGCTGGCTGGAGAATTCTGGGAGTTGAAGTCCACAAGTCTTAAAGTCGCCAAGTTTGAAGACCTCTGATCTAGAGCAATGTGAATTTCCCAGGCCTGCAGTCATAAATGTGTTGACCAAGTCCCATTTAAATCACTGGATTTAGATTGCAGCCATAATCACACTTACTGAAACTCAAGTCAAATCAACCTTACTGCTGAATCATGATGTATAAGAATGTCCTATTGGTGTCAGATCAACATATAAGCAGCATATGAGAAAGTGATTCTCTCTTTTTTTTCTGGAGTACCTTCACAAAGCTGTGCTTTTCCAAATTTGTTTCTGTCTGCTATTCTCCAAACGTGCTTTTAGAAGGGGCTTGAGAGGAATACACAATATAGAGTATTCGTTATTGGCCAAGTGTGATTGGACATACAAGGAATTTGTCTCCAGTGCATAAGCTCTCAGCATACGTACAAGCAACAAAATGATACATCATAAGATACAATCATAAATCATAAAATACAACCAATAAAGTGATAGTGATAATATACCAACAGGAGTAGATAATACCGCAGGAAAGATGTGAAGGATAATGGTAATATAGTCCTACTACATATTAGTAATACAATAATAAAATAATAATACAGTCCTACATGGTAGCCACAGTTTAGAACCCTGGATTTCCTGCTGGTGTATTATAAACCTTTCCTTTTTCTCTGAGTAATAAGTGCCAAACCATGCCAATAGCAAATTCACCTAGCAATCTAGCAAAGCTATTCTTGTCATGATTTCAGTGCTGCTCCTTCGACGCCCATCTTTGCTTTTTAATTGTCACCTTTGATGTTAGGCAATCCTGAACCTCCTTACTTCCTCTGGATCAGAAAAATATGTGGGCAGTGGAGCAGCAGTCGTGGGAGCAGGAGCAGCAGCGGGAGGAGCAGCGGGAGCAGCAGTAGGGAACGGCTTCTCCTCTACAATCAAGGAGCAGAACATGAGCAGCAACACGATCACGAGATGGCAGAGAGAAGACCGAGAAGCTCTTCTTTCTGGGGCAGAATTTGCAGGTGCCTCAACCGCAGGGGCGGGCTTGACAGCAGGTGGGACAATGCTGCTAGGAGCTGGCAGAACTTTAGCCATGGATACTGGCATGATCATGAATGAAGAATTCTTACGGGGTTACTTCAATGAGGTAAGAGTCTACTTTCTGAATTCACTCTATGGATCAACACTTTCTATCCTTTGATTATATATAGTCACATGGGTGTTATTAATCTTGTTGAATTTATCATTATAGATTTTGAGTATGTATTGTTGCAGGGAGAGGCATCTTCTTTCCATTTGGGGAACTGTAAGCCAATTCCTTGGGGAGGCCAGCTGGCTTCATTAAGAAATCTGTTTGGGAAGATAGAGAGAGGGTGGGGCAGGGTGAGGAATGGATTTGAAACATTCAGCCTGGCTTTGCATGCTTTTGAGGAAGTGGGGAGCAGGAGGATAATTAGGGCTGGAAGGGGCATTTATTTACCCTTTGTAGTTTAACTACTTTGCTGCATATGCTGGAGGATAGTTTCATGGATTTTCAAAAGAGTTACAGTTCTTCATATTTCCAGAGAGCAATCAGCGTAACTATATCAGACAAATACTGATATACACAAATACACAAATCCCGATATACAAATCCTGCCTCCATTCCTTTTGATTCATTTCTTTTTTTATAACAATAACTTTAATTGCAATTGCAACTCTCAGTATTTCTCCTAAAGATATATCCGTTGTCCATTTTTTTTCTCCCATATTGCCTTGTTTCAAACAATCTTTAAAAGCCAATTTTAAAAAAATACAAACTGAGAACAAGAAGGAAGAAGAAAAAAAATCTACATGACATGTATATTTACCAATAGTCCCTGGGTTACTAATGAACTCAATACTATAATATAAACAATAAAAAATATTACTGTGGATTATCACAAAATCACATATATTGCCACGTCTTCTGATTGGTTGAAAATATTGCCTTTTCCAAAATAGTTCACAAATTTCTGGACTTCAAGGAGAAAAATGGCAAACCAAAAACAGCTACATTAAACGTGGAGCCAATGATTGCAGCATACTGAAGAGCCAGCAAATAGAGTGGGCCTTCATTATTCCTCTCCAGACAGGAGAGGACTTGAGATGACCCATGTTGTTCCACACAAGAAAACTGCAAAGCCATAGTCTCCAATGAGTTCAGAGCTCTGGGACACAAGTGAATAGCCATTTTGGACATTGGATTCACATACTTCCTTTTCTAATCACTTTTGGAAATTGCTTGATAACTGCTTTCTAGCTAACAGCAACCTTTAAATAAACAAGTCTGAAAAAAACAAGTATTTCCTTAAATCTTTAGCAAAAGATGTTTTAAACACAGGTTTAAGAGGTTTTGAAACATTTTGGGCTAATAAACAGCAAAAGGATAATTAGAACTTTGATTTTGGATAGTTACAAATGAACTAAATGTTGAGAGAGATTTGAAATAAGATTTTGGAATTAATTATAAGAATACACCCTGTGAGAAAATGCTTTTGTTTTGAATTAGTTGAAACAAAACAAAACATGATAGGATGAATTTTTGAGGGTTGGACATTAGAAGGAACCAGAAGGAACTAAAGATTAAAATTAAAGGAAAAGAACACTTAAATTTGATTTACTAATACAGAATGAAGCAAAATGTTTTAACATTGTACATGTTGAAGGACATGTTTGAACAACAAAAGTTAATTTAGCAAAAATTAAACTTAATTTCAAGTTAAGGGTGTCTATAAATAGACTGTGTTTAAAAGATGTATGGAAGAGGAATAAGCTTTACTGGCAAGACGGACACTTATCTGAAAGGGGATTTAAACATGACATCTACACAAATGATATAAAAAAAGATGCTACACTAAACATATAAAAGAAAACAGTTGATGTCAAAATAATTAAAACAGATATAGATATAAAAATCAAAAAAGTGACCTGGATAATTATCTTTTGTTATATTTACAAAAGAGGCTGATTAAGCCTCTTGTTAAGGCTTATCAAATTTCCAATTTCTCCCCTCATGTTTGATATAACCATAATTCCTTATGATTCAAATCCTAAAGCTTTGGTCATCTAATTATTTTTTCTGTAACAGTTAACCAAGTAGTTCTGAGAGGACTCAAGTTGGGTATGAAGTTTTTGCTATTCTTTATTGTTGAAGCTAATATATGTACATCTGAGGTGTACTGCATATGAATCTGGCCCTCCCCTCCATGAATTATTCCAGTTTTTTGAAATGTTTTTTGATTGCCGCTGTTTTGATAATTTTGAGTTCAGTTAGACAGTCAACATAAACATGCCCAAAATTCATGGTTTTCTCAGTCTTCTTACACTGTCCGGCATTGGATAAAGACCAACATAAATGTTTCAGTTCTGTAGGCATGGGAATCCCACTCTTCTTGTTTCTACTCTCTCCTCAGCTCTTCTAGTTGTCAGTTCTTCAGGTTTCTACAACAACCACTCCATGGTCTTTTCAACTACTTTTGAAAACCACTATCCTACACATCCTGTACTTGGTGGTCTCCCACTGACCTTTCTATCTGGGTGAAGTCAGAGTAGTAGCCCAAAGCATTTGAAGAAAACCAAGCTGAAGGAGCCTCTCAAAGCATTCTCTTCCTCCCCATCTCCAAATCACTGGTTATCATGATAACCAGCAATATTTTTAGTCATATATAAATAAAGGTGACTTACTAATTAATGTTTTGTTTATTATATTTTAATCTATCAAATTCTTGATATGAATTGCATAGATGAATAAAATTTACTATAATTCAGTCCTAAAGCTGCCACTATCACCAACCTAATATATGTTCTACCATTAATTCATCTAAAAAGATTGCTTGAGGGGGAAAAAGAGGGAAAGCTTATGAGGTAACTATGCAAGGGACTAAAGCTGGTCTTTTAAAATCTACTGTCCTGGATTTCTGCTGCCAAAATATGAATGTGAGGATCCTTGTCCTTTTCATCCACATAGAACAGCTCTGGGCTGAAGTGTTCAGTGTATGAATGTTAGCAGCTCTGTAATATGAAAGTGTTATGTAACTCTAATCTAGTCTAAGTGCTTTAGGTTAAAAAAATGGTAACTTCTGAAATGTGAGTGCTCATTTTTTTTTCTTCCACATTTTAGAAAGCTGATGCTTTTGCTGATGAGGATGAAGTACAGCCTGCCAAAGATTGCCTACTCATTTACTCCCAGGAGGAAGAGCATGATTCCCCTCATGGTTCAGTTGGCTGCTGTAGCTTTATTGACGGTGACTTTGATGAACATTTCTTGGATGACTTGGGAGACAAATTTAAGACTTTGGCTGAGATCTGCATGGGCAAACACACAGGCCTAAAAGCAGAGCAGTTCAGCGCTCATAGCCAGAAAGATACAACTAATCCTGCAATGAATGGATCTGGTCTGCAGTACTCACAACAGCAGAATGCAGTGAATGCCGAACATACTTATTTGTCAGGGGCTGTCTACAACTTATCTGAACCTGTGAAAGGCTTTGGTTCAGAAACGATGACTGAGAAAACAATAACTGAGTCAACTGTTACAACTAAGTCTAACCTGCAGCCAGTGAAGCAAATCCCAGACCCCGTGATTAGCAGCAGCAGCAGCAATGTTGTAGTGACAGAAACATCATATGGGACCTTACCATCAACAGTCATCCGTGACCCTCAGTTTAAGGAGAATATGGTAGTGACAGAAAGAGTCCTTGCCCCTGCTTCTAACTTGCAGGATATGTTAGAAATGCCGGCTGGTGTCTTCCCAGACCTCCCAGATTCAAAATATGTTGTTGTGAGGGAAAGGGAGCGAGTCCTTGTGCCTAGTTCTGACTTAAAGGCTTCTGTAAGCATCCCCAATCTGTCAGAAGGACAGAATATAGTAATAACTGAGAGAGTAGTAACACCAACTCCTGTTAGGCGGGCCACAACTGAAGCAGGCACTTTTCCTAACAATGAGAGGCAGGAACAGGTTTTAATTTCTGACTCATTCTTTAACCAAAGTAGCCCACAGGAAGTGCTTTCCACAGGTTCAACCTTAAGCAAGTCCTCAACGGTCAAAAAAAAATATAGTTCTGTCCAATATACACGCTCATAGGTGGATTTCCATCCATCACTTCATATGTACTATTTAGCATTGGTAGGATTGATTGATTGCCTTCTCAAGAGCTTGAATATGTTGTTTCACTTTGCTAACGATGCTTTTTAACAATCCACAAGGATGCAACCTTAAAACCATATACTAGGTGCAATTCCTGACTGTGTAATGCAGGATTTATTTTTGAGAAGTTACTCATACAATAGCTCTATTAAAGAGTTCCTGCAAGAAACTCCCCAAGCTTACGCAGCTAGAAAAGAATATTGTTTATCGAAAGAGCAACATAAATTTCTGTATGACTCCAAAATCAATATATTTTTAGTCTGATTGATAGTCCAATTGAAGTTAGTTCAGTATTCATTATGCAGCAAATTCTACTGGCCTGCACCATGAACATAAATATACTTAGATTTTTTTTTCTAATAAATTCACTGGGTTTATTGTTTCAACAA
>QLTV01003728.1:1895427-1917940 GCA_003457575.1 Thermophis baileyi | reverse complement strand
CCAAGGGGGCGTGGCACCAGCGGCGAAATGCTCCGGGTTCGGGCTTGCCTGCAGCTCGCCGGACAGCTGATCGCGTGGAAGCAGGAGACTTCACCCAGACGCCGCCATTTGGGTTCTTTTACCCTCTGCGCATGCGCAAAGCATTCTGCGCATGCACAGAGGGTAGAAGAACTCAAATGGCAGCGTCCAGGCTACCAGCTGTCTGGCGACCCGCAGCACGGCCGAACCGGGACCTTTTCACCCCTGCAGTGACGGTGGCACCAAAATGGCGGGCTAACGCATGCGGCGACCCCTGTGAAATGGTCGTTCGACCCCCAAAGGGGTCGCGACCCACAGGTTGAGAACCGCTGGACTAAACTAATACCTTGCTTTGTTTCAACAACCTTTGAGAGGGAAAGAGAACAACAGTTCCTTGTAAAAACAGAGAATAGTTGAAATAAGAAGACTCCAAGCTTTTAACTGGCGTCCGAAACCAGCAGTTAAAGTATAGGTAGTCCTCAACCTACAACTATTCGTTTAGTGACTGGTCAAAGCTACAATAGCACTGAAAAAAGTGACATGACCATTTTTCACACTTGCGGCTGTTGCAGCATCTCCATGGTCACATGATCAAAATTCAGATGCTTGGCTGCTGGTTCATATTTATGATGGTTGCAATGTTCTGGGGTCATGTGACCCCCTTTACCACTGCAGTGATTCACTTCACAACTGTGGCAGGAAAGATCATAAAATGGGGCAAAACTCATTTAACAACTGTCTTGCTTAGCAACAGAAATTTTGGGCTCAGTTGTGGTCATAAATCAAGGACTACCTGTATCTACATATTGGGGCCAGGCTATTTTAAGCTGTTGCTTATATATTTAAAACACTGTATCACAGTGCTCTAACATATTGGAAGAGAGACAGTTTGGTGCAATGGTTAAGGCACCAGTCTGGAACTATGAGCTCTAGTTCTGCAATCGTGCAAAGAAAACTGAAAGGACTTGTCCAAGCAGAAGTCAATACTGACTCAATGGAACACACACACACACACACACACACACACACACACACACACAAAATCTATAAAGAGTGATGTTCCATTAAATTTTGGGAATTTGTTCGGTGTAGAGGTTAAAGCATCAGACTAAAAGCAAAGAAACTCTGGGCTCTATTCCCATTTTAGGCACCAGGTCAGCTGGTCTCTCAATATACTTAGTTTTAAAGGCGGTCTGGAGAAATTCACAGAGCATAGAGCTATCAGTGACTGCTGGTCCTGATAATTGTTTAGCCTTTCCTGAATCAGAGGCAGGCTACCTTAAATGGCAACTGCTGGAAAATAACAGCAAGGAGAGATACACTTTTCTTATCTGTGTTCATGAATTCTCTGAACGCAGCTATGAGACTACTTGTTGACTAAACAAAAATAGATGTGTGCTTTGTCTGATCCAGTGCACTGTTTTTACCTTGGCACCTTTTTTATTGTCTGCATTCTGCAACAAGGAAAAGATGTGGTTTTCTTACTTCTAAGAAATCTGCATACATAGCTCAGCACTACATATGGTCTTTATCCTGCAGAATTTCCAGTCAGTGATTGCTGAACATTGTTTGCAAGGTTCCCCAAAATTATGAACTGGACCTAAAAATGTAGCATGAACCTAAAAGCAGCCATCCAAATTCCCTCACCTCCAAACCTGAGGAGAAAAAAATTGAATGTGACCCCATATATTTTCTTCCCCCACTGCAGCCCTTGGCCATCCAAAAAATGTGAAGTTTGGCCCTCAGTTGCATAAGTTGCCACTTTCTATTTTAAGATTTAGTATCTCCCAAAGCAACCATTTTTTAAAACAAACATAGCCATAGTAACAAGAAATAGAAAATCCACAGTCGGTCTATAACTTTACCAAGCAAAATGTAAATCCACAAGCATGTGTGTACAATACAACCACAATCACATACATAACCATAGATTCCATTTGGACTGCAGTTCTTCCTCTCTTACCAATCACTTGGGGGAAACAGGTTGGAATAATTCCTTCCCATTCCCTTCCTATCAGTTGATTTCTCTCCAAAAGACTTGGTTCTGGGGAATTTAATTGGCAACCAATATCTTCTAGTCAATTTTGCTATGCCTATCCAGTTCAGACCCATTTGTTCCATACTGCACAATCTGCACAAGAAGTGAACATGATAGTTCAACAATTTGGAAACATATTATATCAAACAGCACAAAGAAGTTCAAAATAATCATCAAAAAAGTTACAGGGCATTTGAGGGAAAAATAATGGAGGGTGAGTTGATACATGTGTCATGAGTTCCAAAAGAAACATGCTTTACACATTAATGAGATATATTATATCCTCCTCATGTCCCACTCACCCCCATTCCCTATGTTGTCCATATACATATATCCTTAAGAATTGATAATTATTTTCTATTGTACGTTAGCTTCAGACTCTCTTGTGACACTGTTTAAGATTTGCAAATTAGTTCTAACTCCCTGGCCATATATTTGGAATTTGCTCTGGAAGGTCATTTGTGTTAAGGTTAAAATACACTGACTTTATGCCTTTGCAAATAGTATTTCAGACTTTGTGCCTCTGAAAGCTTATATTACAATACATCCAAGAAGAATTGCTGTGCTTATGACTGAAGTAACATTGAACAGAATCATTTAAACTCATTAATTTTAGTAAACAAGTTCATTCTGCATAAATCTTTATGGATTATAAGTGCACAGCATCCAATGTATGAAATATTTTCATAAGAGAACAACTGAAGGTAGAAGTAATAAAAGAAAAGGCCAGAAAGAAAAGAAAGCTGAGAAATGCAGGTATTGAGGATTGCCAATACAGGCAGGCAATTTGCAAAATAAGTATTGAATGTGAAAGACACATCATTGCATTGGTGAATGGATTAACACATATCACATTACATGTATTAATTGATCTCAAACCAGAGGTTGCTAGATTGGCTTTTTTAACACCAAATTCTGGAAATTTGGGGGAAGGGGGTCAATTTGGTTGATCTCCAAAAATTCACTTGGCTTTTTGGCATTTTTTTTCTGGCTTTTTGGGCACCAAGAGTCTGGGCAAGAAAGTGCTGTGAGGAGTGTCGTCCCAGGGTCAAGAGTTGCCTGGTTCCATCAACTAGAAGGCAGATGCCCATTGGACCATTGTCCATGCTGTGCTTCCCCCTTTAAGAGCCAGTTTCAGTCTTGCTTCTCTGTGTACAAAGTTTGCCATCTTTACCCTTGCCCTACTAAACCCAGTCAGTAATGCTGCAGTTGAGAGGATATTTTCTCTTGTATCCTCTCTTAAAAGGAAGGCAAAAAACAGATTGCATCTGAATCTTTTTGATGCTATTGTGATAGGGCAGAGCTATTGCTTTCAAGCAAATGTTGCAAAAGTTTCACTGCAGCTCTAGAAATGCTAAAAAAAATATGTAATATTTGGACAATGCTGATAGTGTATGCTCCACTCATTTCAGTGGGTAAAATAGTAATTACCTGGATCTATAGTTTTTTAATGTGATGTATGAAAAATCTATTAAAATTTGTTTGGCTTTTCTCTAGTACAGGTAGTTGTCAATTTAGAACCATTCATTTAGTGGCCATTTGAAATTACAATGGCACTGAAAAAAGTGAGTTATGACTGTTGCAGCATCCCAACAGTTACATGGTCAAAACTCAGATGATTGCTTGTGTAGCTTGTTTGTAGCTTGTTCTTAATTCTAGGAAGACAAGGGATACGTAAATATCAAATGCTCACACAAAGCATCTTCTTCATTAAGATTGGTGCAAGAAGCAAACAAACAAAAATAAATCTGGCATCTGGGCTTCCATTTGTAAGTCTGTTGCTAAGCACCAACTAAAGAAGATTAACAGATCATAAATTGAATTAAATTGGCAGTCAGTACTGTTGGCTAATTACAAATTTCACTTGTTATTAACAGTTCCTCTTTTTTCACATAAATGAAATACTTTTGCCCTGGGATAGGCAGGAGTGAAATCCAGCAGGTTCTGACAGGTTCTGGAGAGCCGGTAGTGGAAATTTTGAGTAGTTCGGAGAACCGGTAGTGGAAATTTTGAGTAGTTCGGAGAACCGGCAAATACCACCTCTGCCTGGCCCCAGAGTGGGGTGGGAATGGAGATTTTGCAATATTCTTCCCCCAGGAGCGGGGTGGGAATGGAGATTTTGCAATATCCTTCCCCTGCCACGCCCACCAAGCCACGCCCACCAAGCCATGCCATGCCCACAGAACCGGTAGTAAAAAAAATTGGATTTCACCACTGGGGATAGGGTTACCAGACATCCCTATCCCAGGGCAAAAGTATTTAACATCTTCAATGTTTAAAAAAATGAAATATTTATGTATTGTAATCTTGTAAATTGTCTGCTTCTTTCTTTCCTTCATCCATCAAGAGATTTGATAGCCTAGATTTATGTTATTGAATATATCTCCTGATTCCAGCAATCAGCTCAAATGCAGCCCCTTCAAATCTATGATTGCCGAAGTCTGTAGATTACATGACTCATCATATGTTTTTATGGTAAAATTTGAAAAACCTATCATTATTGATTCTATGTTATCGCTAATGTATGTTCTTGAAAATAAGGATTTTTTGAAAAAATATTGCAGTTGAAAAACTATGTATATGCAATTTCATACACATGTAAGCCCAAGCACATTTTTTGCAGCTTTTAGCTGTAGTTTTTATTGCAGAAAAGTTAACAGTTAGTGTGTCCTCTATTTCTCCACATTTGTCCTTATTTCCAATTGTCCATGTTCTCCTTTGGCTGTTCAGCTATCTGGCAACAATACCCTGGGATAGCTTAGGTTTTCTTCTGTCAGCCTGAAGTTTCTATTTTCTGCCTGCAGACCAATTGCATAAAATAGTGATTGCAATATTTATGTACTTATTTTGACAAAGGAAGTTACTGTCTGCTGAATTTTTGGAATAGTGGAACTATCCATTGGTTTAATTTCTATGGAGATTATCAGTCAACCAGGTCATGGTTGTCCCAAAGGTGCTTTTTTTTTTTTCAAGAGGCAACTGGACTTTCTGGTTTTTCTTTGGTTAGCCTGTACCAGAATTCTCCTAGTAGACATCCCTCAATAGTTGCAGCTGTATGTGAAACGTCTTCAAAGAAAAACCAGAAAGTCCAGTTGCCTCTTGAAAATAAAGCACCTTTGGGGTATCCAGTGGCTTGTTCAACTGTGGAAGTATACAGAATACAATAACATTCATCTTTGGTGTCTATCAGAGATTTCTGCATTATTTTTGTATGTCTCGTGAGGGGAACTGTTTTGGTAGGCCTCTGTCCTTGCAGGGGCAGAGCTAAAAATACAAGATGGCAACTATGACCACCCAATTGAAGCCTGCTTCTTTTTAATTGGACTTTTTATTTACAGAATAACAGAGTTGGAAGGGACCTTGGAGGCAGGGGTGGGTTCTAACTTACCTCGCCACCGGTTCGCTTCCTCCCGCGCCTCGTAGGCGCGCCTCATGGGTGTGCCTCGCGGGCATGCCTCATGGGCATGCCTCGAGGGCGCGCCTCGCGGGCGCGCACATGCACAGTGCCAAAAATTCCAAAACAATTCCAAAAAAAATCCAAAAACAAGATGGCAGCGCATGCATAGTGCCGGCAACTTGGCTTCTGCGCATGCGCAGAAAAAAAAAATAAAAAAATTCCAAAAAAAAAAGATTGCGGTGTCCACGGACCGGCACCGACCGAACCGGCTCCGTGACGTCACCAGCGGGTTGCTACCGGTTCGGGCGAACTGGTCCAAACCGGGAGGAACCCACCTCTGCTTGGAGGTCTTCTAATCCAACCCCTGCTCTAGCAGGAGAACCTATACCATTTCAGACAAATGGTTATCCATCCCTCCCCACAGGTACCACTGAACATGCAAGGCAGAGCCAAAGTAGCCTCTTGGAATATTGCATTGCATCTGTGGCAACTTCTTCTAGAGTCCAAGACATTACTTCAGAACTATGAACTTTTCTCCTTGAGAAACATCAGACCTTTTCCTCCCTTGCTTCTGCAGATTAAAACACAGATGAAAATGCCAGCTTTTCATCTCTCAGCAATAGCTGTAATCCTTTTTTAATATGTGCCGAGCTGCCTTGATTGCATAGGAATGCAAGAACAAAAATTTGTAAATTAAGGTAGAACCCTGGAACCAAAAAATTCATGAAATTACTTTCAGACTTCCAGAGAGAAGTAAAAACAGTTGAGTAAAGAAAGTAAGGATTTGAAATTATTTAAAACCACTTTGTGAATGAAACATCATCAGACCCCCCAAAATGCAAAGAGGAAGACATATATAGAAGACACAAATACTACCAACAAACTGAATATTTACTATGTGGGCCATCTTTCATTAATAGCTAATTGTCAACAAAGTATTTGTCAAAAGGTAACTGAGTATGTGGCTAACCATAAACCAGGACCATGACAATAGCAAACCATTAGTCATGTGATCAATGTGCGCTGATTTAAAAGATCTGGAGATTTAGAAACAAAACCCTGGAAAGCAAAGATTCATTTGATTTCCTCCTACATGAAAAAGGAAAGAATGTGTTATCACTAGCCAGATATAAAAGCCAGATCTTTTAAAACAGGGTAGCCAATTTTATTGTCAAAGCTCTCCAGCATGGCAAACAATTATTCAAGTAAATGCTATTTCTGCTATTCTACTTCATTCCTGACTACTGGATCCATAAAAATGCCTTCATCAATAAATTTCTCTGCACAAGTATTCCTTGAATTCTGGAACCTAAAAACTGTGTCATTGTTAAGACTACAATCCTGTTGATTCTTTAAACACTGTTTGCTCTTTGACAGACGTAAAATACTAATGGGAGTGTTTATGTACAAATGAACAATGATAGCCAGTCTTCATTACCTGAGGGTCTTTTTCTATGTATACTTTGTATGTGAGTGCACATATATTTGCTCTTCTCATGAATGACATTGAAAATTTACATTGAGGTTAAAACATAATATATCTAGGCATACAGCTGCAACTATTGAGGGATGTCTACTGGGAGAATTCTGGTACAGGCTAACCAAAGAATTTATCCATTTTTGTAAAAGTTATTTAAGATATATCAATGTTACATTATTTATATAGGGTTTGAAGCAACATTAAGATAAACTGAAGGATGAAAAAACAACAACAAATCAAGCAAACATTTCCACAAGGTTATTTGTACTTGCATTAACACACCAAGAAGAAATGCCAAGGAATAATCCACAAGCTAAGATGTTTATGATCTTAACAAGCACAAAAATAAGCGAAGTGCAAGTCTGCAGCACCAAAGTTCCAATTCACCTTCCATTTCAACAAAGCATGAAGATGAAAAGGATAATTTGGCACAGCATAATTGTATGAATGGAAAACCAAACTAGATTTTGCTATTAATCATCTCAGAGTGTAATGTCATACTTATGCATACTTCCAGGGAAAATGCCTTTCTGAATTCAGAGTTCTATTTGACAGATAACATGATAAGAGTTATAGTCTAATGAAATGATCTAATGATATTTAAATGTGGGAAGGGGTTTAATCATAATGTTGTAGTAAAGTGCTCCATAGTTATAGCACAGATACACAGTTGTAGCACAGTTCACTGCTTAAGAGGGCTTTCTGAAAGGATCACATGCCTTCCTTCCTTCCTTGGTGGAAACATATCTTGTTACTTAAATGCTTGGGGGGTCTCTGCCTTGGTGCTCTCTGAGCTTGGTTGTTTTCTTGTGGACATTTCACTACCTAAACTAGGCAACAAGATCAGTGCACTGATAATGTTACCTAGTTTGGGTAATGAAACATCTGCAAGAAAACAACCAAGCTCAAAGAACACCAAGGACCTCTCTTTTCAACCCTGAGCTACAAATATTCTCCTTTATTGGTACTTAAATGCCTGTTCTGTCTATTCAAACACAGTTACAAGAAAATAGTTGCTCTGACACAGTAAGTCCCATTGGACACATGAGAATGACTTCAGAGTAAATTTGCTGAATTTACTGTTATCATGAATTTGCTGTTATCAGCAAATGTGATAATGTGAATTTACTGTTATAATGAATTTAAATATAAACTATTAACATCAGCATTATAAATATCTGTTAAGAATTTCCTCATGATGAGTTCAGTGGGGATTACTGCTAGATAGTGGATTCAGATTTGCAATCTTCTTTATGAAATAAAGTAATAAGAACATATTTATCTACAACTAGAATGGTATGTAGGATCCAAAAAGAGCACCTCCGTTCTAAAGAAGTGTAATTTCATGCATATCTGGTTTGAATTTGCGTATCTAGATGCAAAATATTAATTTAAGCAACAAATTACATGAAAGTAATTGTCAGTGGGAGAACAAAGTAACCGGTTTGAGGGTGTGAAACAAATGCCTAGTAATCGGGAAATAGCATTTACATAAACATGGTTTTAAGGATGAATCATTAATTTCGGGAGCAATACTGACTTCCAGAGAGGTTCCTTTATTAGAAAATTGTATTTTAACTAGCAGCGGGTGATTTTTAAGTGCTTTGGAATCCAGATAATCCATTTGGTGTTTGAATATTTGCAATTTAATCTGTTTCCATGAGTACCACTGCCTTTCCCCAGGGAGAATGCCAGGCTTTCCTCATTAATGCTTTACCCTCATTTGGCTTCCCAAGATGCCAGTCTTGAAAGTGCTCTCTCAGCAGTGCACAACCAGGCCAGGGCCCTTCTTTGTGTCTTTAAAGCAAGGGCCTCTCAGAGGGGACCATTTCCACTGAAAACTGGCAGGAGACATTCCCACCACTTTAAGGCAGAAAACACAAGGTAATTGAAATATAAGCCCTTAGAAACAGCCTGCAAAATCCCCATGAAAAGTTCAGCCATGTAACTAAACTTTTGCTTACCTCTTTCCTACTGGGAAAGAAAATGCAGAATATTCAGAAGGTAGGAGACGTGAGGAGGAGGAGGAGGAGGAGGAGGAGGAGGAGGAGGAGGAGGAGGAGAAGGAGAAGAAGAAGAAGAAGAAGAAGAAGAAGAAGAAGAAGAAGAAGAAGAAGAAGAAGAAGAAGAAGAAGAAGAAGAAGAAGAAGAAGAAGAAGGAAGAAGAAGAAGAAGAAGAAGAAGAAGAAGAAGAAGAAGAAGAAGAAGAAGAAGAAGAAGAAGAAGAAGAAGAAGAAGAAGAAGAAGAAGAAGAAGAAGGGGAGCTGTAATTCCAATGTATCTGGATGATATCAAATTGAACATGATTCATCCACATAATCAGCTCCTGGATCCTTACTATCATTTATTAGCATCTATACATCAATCTATTGTTAAAAACTAATGGGGCAATGAAACAAATTTCTAATTTAGAAGAGATGTCAGTTGATCACTGGGGAGTGGAATGAAAATTCTCCAGAGTTTTCACAGTCAATGGTATATGCAGACAAATATCAGTTGCTTTGAGAAGTACATATCAACTCTTGCAATACAAGCTACTTGTCTATATCAAATATGAATAGTGTAACAGAAAGCAACCCACGAACACTTTAACTCCAAAGTTTGAAGTGGATACAACCCAAACAAATCACAGAATTATTTTTAGTTGAGTGAATGTCACAGAGATGCCCACAGGCTCATATTGCATGGTGTGCTTGCTGGAGTCAGTAAAATCTAAGCAGACATCAGTTGCTTAACATATTTCTTTTATGTTTATGCTAACAGAGAAATCCCAATAGGCAAGGTTCATGTTTGTGTAGGTTACTGATTCTCTCATTCCCAGCACCTGTGTAGTCCTTCCTTCCACCTATCTACTGTAATTCTACAGCTTTCAGCAAGAGGCCACTGGATAGAAGCTTTGCACAGCGGGATGCTTGCTAAGTAAATAATCAGAATCAGCAGATTTCAAGTCATACAGGCACCTGATAAGTAGCCTGTTTTGTTCAAGGATTCAGTATAAAAACCTAAATCCCACTAACCTGTAGCTGCTGGTAGAGTCTCTTGGTTTGCATACACAATGGCTCCCTCTTCTCTGCTTTTCTTTTGCTTGGCTACAATGGGGTATCTCATTGAAGCTGCACCAGTGGTAAGTATTGTTTAAGTGGCACCTTTGCCTTTGTGTGTAAGTATTATGAAACAATTGCTGTAGGAAAATCCATGGCATCAATTCTATCTTTTGATCATTGCATTTTTATCCAGAGTATTTTATGCATACATTTCTTTCAAATAACTGAATCAGAGGTTAAAAAAGCCCACCTTAATGTATGAAATATGTTTTTTCTTTTATACATTTTTAGAATATATTTATTTTTACTAACATTTTTAGTTTAATTAAAAGGATTTAAGATGTTGGCACAGACGTGAATGTCTTGCATATTGAATCAAATTCTACAGATCCCTGTCCTAATGTACCTTTTATTTTTATTCGTATTCATTTCATGTATTCAAATTATGTTTATACTCATATGTACTATCTAATACATGTTTGACAAAATAAATAAATAAATAAATAAATTAAAAAATGATTACATTTCATTTCCAGCTCAGTACAATGAAATTGGATTGACTTGTAGGTACAAGAAACTGGGAAGTCTTGACTATGAGTTATTTGCATCTGTAACCAGACCCTGTTCACTGGGTTGTTTTTGTAACATCTACAACATTGGATAAAATGAATATTCATAAATCAATGCCTGTTGCAGAACTAGAATGGGGGGGGGACAATGTTTCAGTTCAGAGGAGATATGAAAAAAGTTTTTATCAGGATTTTGTATATCTGTGTGCTTACATATGTTCTAAATATCAGTTTATAATATCTCAAAGTTGCATTCTATTTCTATGCTAATTTAACTTA
The DNA here is from genome assembly GCA_003457575.1 of Thermophis baileyi. Lineage (NCBI taxonomy): Eukaryota > Metazoa > Chordata > Lepidosauria > Squamata > Dipsadidae > Thermophis > Thermophis baileyi. The sequence goes on along the minus strand of QLTV01003728.1, from coordinate 1,907,115 downwards.
TTCTTAGCTCAAACTAGGGCTTCCCCAATAGCACCATCACTACCAAAAGAAATCCTTTAAAGTGCATGAGTAAAGCAAATTCTATCATTCACAAAACAGGCTGTATCCTACCAAAATTCTAATAGAAATCTCTTTTGCTGTATCAAGGAATCCCATAGTTCTGCTGATTCAAAATGTCCTCTGATGGTGAAAGTCCTTGATGCAGTTCGAGGAACCCCAGCTACCAACCTCCCAGTAAAAGTATTCAAAAAGGGTGAAGATGGCACCTGGAAGGAGTTTTCCAGTGGGTAAGACCACATGAAAAGTGTTGGGTAGAATCCGTTGATCATGCTATATTTCCTTTTCAAATGGAATGTATTAACAACACAAACCTATCAGCCACAAGCTTTCATTGCTTATTATTTTTGAAGGATTGTAGATCTGGTCTTTCCTCAGAACTGTGCTATTTTAGCATGGTGATGGCACTAACTCCTCCCAAATCCTGATACAGTGAGGAAGTAGGTGCAAATAATGGTTCCTATTTATTTATGTGAATCATTACCTTTAGTACATTGTTTTAGAGATGTAACTAATAGCAAGAACGTTTTAAATTTAATATAATCAAACATTTCTGTATTAATGATTCTCAGAAAAAGAATCTGGTTTAACAATCCTCCTCATTCTAGAAAATCTGGAGATCTGTTTAGATACATGGGTGTTACAGTATTGATCAGCTTTGATATGGGCTTAGAGATTAACTAATTTTTCAGTGTAAAAAAAAAAAAGATTTGAATGGATGCAGAAAACACAGTGTGACCTTAATATCAAAACCTTATATACCTATTTGGAAATAAATCTCATTGGAGTCAATATGCTTTGCTACCAGGTGGTTGGGCATAAAACAAACCGTACATTATCTTAAATATGAGTACTTCTGATTAACTGACATGATTTTTTAAAATTTTCCTTAGCCTCAGCTCCGAAACATTATGAATCTTAGTTCAACAACCACATATAGAATTACTCCCCCTGTATTAATTCCCCATTAATTAAAAACAAGTTAATTATCCAGAAGCTAGCAACTTTGGACCACTGGCAATTTTGATGGGAGTCCTATTCTTTTCAATGTGTATGTTTTAAGTATGACTAACTCTGAATAGCCAGAATAAAACAATACGCTATTTGTTCTGAGTAAAGCTATTGACTATGTCACTCTCATATATTAATTTAAGGAAAACAAATGAATTTGGAGAAATTCATGAACTTACAACTGATGAGTTGTTTATAGAAGGCTTGTACAAGCTGGAATTTGATACTAGCTCGTACTGGAAGGCACTTGGCATTTCCCCATTTCATGAGTATGCTGATGTGAGTATTTGAAAATATTAAAATATAAGATAAACCACTGGCAAAAAATATTTTTCCCCTAAGGTTTAATTCCTAAAAATTATGATGCAGTTTGATCCAATAATTCCTGCTATTATATAAACATTTATTTGGAGAGGGAAGCAGGGGTGAAATTCAGCAGGTTCTGACAGGTTCTGGAGAACCAGTAGTGGAAATTTTGAGTAGTTCGGAGAACTGGCAAATACCACCTCTGGCTTGCCCCAGAGTGGGATGGGAATGGGGATTTTGCAGTATCCTTCCCCCAGGAGTGGGGAGGGAATGAGGATTTTGCAGTATCCTTCCCCTGGAGTGGGGTGGGAATGGGGATTTTGCAATATCCTTCCCCCAGGAGTGGGGAGGGAATGGGGATTTTGCAGTATCCTTCCCCTGGAGTGGGGTGGGAATGGGGATTTTGCAGTATCCTTCCCCTGGAGTGGGGTGGGAATGGAGATTTTGCAATATCCTTCCCCTGCCATGCCCACCAAGCCACGCCCACAGAACCGGTAGGGAAAATTTTTGAATTTCACCCCTGGAGGGAAGAAATATAAATTGAAGTGTTTGATAAGTATAAACTTTAAGACCATCTATATTTATTCAAAAATATAAAAGATTCATAATATACATTAAATGTGTGTGCTTTCATACATGCATATGTGTCTGTATTGACCCATATCTCCATATTCAGCTGGATTTAAAAGTGTGGTAAGTTTAATTATTTTCAGTTTTTTAAAAAAGGTAAATTTCAGAATGAAAGAAAATAATCAATTTTCTTTAATGCCAATCTTTCTACTTTAGCATTGCTCTCTATCAGATCATTGTGTTAACTAAAAACACTCCCAAACTGCTTTTCTTTTCTTTTCTTTTTAACAGGTGGTTTTTACTGCTAATGATTCTGGTCATCGTCATTATACTATCGCTGCTCTTCTCAGTCCTTTTTCTTATTCAACCACAGCTGTTGTCACTGACCCAAAGGAATAAGAACATGCATAATTCTTTCAAAATTCTATTACACTTTTGTAGCAATATTTTAAAGGAGGTAGTTAATTTGCACTATCAATGGCTTGTTTCCTGCAATAGCATGTAACTGCTACTGCTTAGCTATTTTTTTTAATGCATCAATAAATGTTCTCTAAATACTTGCGTAATGTGCAACAAACAGTTCTGTTTAAAGAAACATGAAATACTTTTTGCCTGTGTTGTATTCAGCAGTAGGCTGGAAGACATTCAGTAAGCACCAATTTGTGAACAATTGTGATTGCTTTATATCTGTTTAGAATTTGTCATGTTCTCAGCCAAGTACTAAGTGTATCTGGAGGAAGCAGAGCCAATGGCACAGTGTAACTTCTATCTGGAAAAAGGAGGAGAAATATCTTTAGGCTTAGCACAGCAGCATTTTCCCAATTGGTGACCTTCCAGTATGTCTGACTATTTTTAATCAACCTTGAAGCCAGCACAGCCAAGACACTCATTACTACTAAAATGAGTGCCTTGGCTGTGCTGGCTTAAAGATTGATTAAAAATAAAACAATAAGTTATTTGAGATTGGTCATGTACTTTCAAGAGAGAAATTATTGTTTGCTTGGTAAAAGGAAGATGAGGGAGACACAACATAACAAGAGAGAGGGACCAGATGGAAAAACCAGAAATAGAAAGGCACTAATATGATATTATGCAAAGGATTGCACAAAGTATGGGAGGTTGAAAGACTATGGAATGGAAACAGAAAATGGCAAAAAAGTGCATCTGAAAGTCATTTGTATTTGAACTAATGATCCTGAATCAAGACCTGTGGGTCTGTCAGTCCTTTGGGAGTTGGGCGGCATACAAATATAATAAATTAAATTAAATTAAAGACTTAGGCTCACCGTGCCACCTTCAAACCAAATTCTGGGATGCATTTCTTGGCGTTTAACTTCATCAGTTGACTTTCCCGTGAAATGGGTTTTATTGAAACAGTGACTTCAGAAGAAGGATTTCATGTTCTGAGGTTCAAACCTAATCTCTACTTTGCGTTCTTGTGCCAGTTCCCTTTCAGTGATACCACAGTATATGTGGGTAGGCACCATAGGATTCCTTTTGTTAACTTTCATCTCTCTGGCAGCCATTCTGCCACAGCATCCATCACATTTTCTCAATCCCTATCCCAAGAGCCCCAAAACCATAGTCTGTAGCACGCTGTATTTAAAAAAAAAAACAATGGATTTAAAAAGTATAAATATTTTAATGAGCAACATAATAAGTCATAGCATAATTCTGTACAGTACTCAGAACTTGTTAATACATTTAATGTGCTTCTTTCACCTGAAAAAATAAGATCAGATTAAGTACACTTCACCTTATATGTATGAGTACCATTTTTCTCATTTACATATAAATATCAAACAATGTTTCACTCATTTGAAGAACCGGACCTAAAATCCAAGACAAAAAATAACACTACAGACAATGAGACAAATGCTCATTTCAGCCTAAAATATAGTGTCAGGGGAATTAATGAAAAATCCAAAATAATTAAGGTTTTTGTACAAGCAAGTTCTCCAAGCTGAATTTCAGCAACTAGTAATTTCATCAACAAACTCATGTACTTTTCATAGAAGCACCAATTGTTCAGTGACCTTTCAAAGTTACGACGGTGTTAAATAATGAAACTTAAGACCAATCCCCAAAGTTGCAACTATTACAATTCCCCAAAGTCACCTGATTGTAATTTCTGCTTGGCAACTGGCATGCATGTATGATGGTCACAGTGTCCCACAGTCACATGTCCACCGTTTGCAACCTTGTCAGCTTCCGACAAACAATGGAGAAGCCAGCAAGAAGTCACAGTCATGTCATGTGACATTGTACTTAATGACTGTATATGCTTTACATAATGACCATAGCTAGAATTGACAAACTGCTGTCAGGCTCAATCATGTGATTTTTCACTTCATGATAACCAGGGGTGAAATTCAAAATTTATCCCTACCGGTTCTGTGGGTGTGGCTTGGTGGGCGTGGCAGGGGAAGGATATTGCAGAATCCCCATTCCCACCCCACCCCACTCCAGGGGAAGGATACTGCAAAATCCCCATTCCCACCCCACTCCAGGAAAAGGATATTGCAAAATCTCCATTCCCACCCCACTCTGGGGCCAGCCAGAGGTGGTATTTGGCGGTTCTCCGAACTACTCAAAATTTCTGCTACCGGTTCTCCAGAACCTGTCAGAACCTGCTGAATTTCACCCCTGATGATAACACAGCTTAGCAATGGTGTTGCCTGTCCCAATTGCAATCAGTAAGTGAGAACTATCTATAAAGAAGTGATTTGCTATTGCCTTCTTTTTTGATTGGAGCTTTCTCACCTAAGTATTAACCAGGACTTGCTCTAGACCCGTGATGGCGAACCTATGGCACACGTGCCCGAAGTGGCATGTGGAGCCATGTCGCCTGGCATGTGTGGCGTCGCCCGTTCCTCTTCCGGGTTTCTGGCACGCATGCGCACGCGATGATCAGCTGGCCTTTGTGTGTGCGGCAGTGCCGGAAACCGGAACAGCTGATCTTCCATTTTCTGGTGTGAGCATGTGCGGCAGCCAGCTGATTGGTGCGTGCGCATGCACGGCAGTTACCGGAAGACTTGCTGGCCGGCGCGCATGTGCATGCCGGAAACCAGAAGTACATTTTCCGGCGTGCACGTGCCCCCTGGGCAACTCCTCTTCCTGGTCGCAGCCCAGACCAGCGCGCATGTCTGTGTGAAGTGCTCCCTTTCCGGCACTCAGTGCCGAAAAGGTTCACCATCACTGCTCTAGACTGAGGACTGTGCTTAAACTAGATCAACAGTACACAACCACTTACTAGGCCTTATTTACATGATTTTTAGTGTTTCAACTGAAATATATTTGTCTTACTCATGACAAATCTATTCTACAGTACAGGGCACCCTGCTTAAACTAGAGAACAAAACCAGGCTGTCAATGGTTCTACACTAGAGGTCACAAAGAAAGTAAATGACTCCCAGATCCAAGTACAAATTAATTTAAACTATCATGGCATATAAAGATCTATTACAGAATTGTATAATTGAGCAGAAAAGATATCGTTTTTCTTTCCTGGAAAATTAAAAATATAATTTTAAAGTGTATGCAAACATGCATATCCCATACACAGTTTTTATGAAGCTTATGTATCAAGTTGGTAATATTGAAGACAAAAACAAGCTATTCCATTCAAACCATGTCATCATACAGAACTGATTTAGGACAGGATGTTATAAATACCATGTTTAGCTTTGCAAAAATCCACTAACTGGGAATTGAGAAAGGTGTAGAGAATATAGTATCTAGATTTAAAGATTAAGGGTTTTTTTGGCATGCTTAATTCATGTAATTTTGTCAAAATTATGTATTTATAAACCACTTTGATCCATTTTAATATCTTCAAATTACAAATTATTTGGAATGATAGACATCACTTTTTATATTTAATGAGCAAGCCTACAATCAGTTCTTATGCTGATGCTGTAAGGAGAAAACAAAGTATTTTTTATCCCAAACAACTGCAAGACACCTACAGAACTAATCCATAATGTAAATTACATCTGAATCCATTTTACTCTTTTTTAGATGTTGAGCAATGAATTTTTCCATTCTGAAAGGAAAAAGAAGTAATTCTTTGGTTCTCAAATGTTTAATCTTGGTTCATAATTACATTCAACATTGAAATGCCTGTATTAGAACAGAGTGATTCACTCTGTAAAGATAATAGCTCAAGTATTCAAAGAAGGGTACTCAAAAAAGGATGCTATATGTCAATCATCATCCAGTCCAATAAAAACTAGAATGAGACATACCTACGTCTTGTGTACTGGGCACAAAAAACAAGAACAAAATAACTTTGTAAAATAGTGGCCAGGTTCACCCCATGTTGAAGTCATAAACAGAAGAATCTTAGCTTGTTGCAGAAAATGCACTGTTTACAAAGGAATGGAAAACTTTTAACACTGAAGGCAATTGGTTTAAGATAAATTTCAACACATTTCTCCTCAGGTTGACTCGAGTGCCAATGACTTTCAATGAGAAAAAAAATTAACCAATAACAATTATTCTGAACTTGTTACTCATATGAAGACTTTACCCCATCACTTCCTCCCATTAACATTCATTTATCTTCTAATTCATTGGATTTTGGATGGAATGATGTTGATTATTACAAAAATCCACCAAACAGCAATATGAAAATAGACTAAAATATAAATCTGACATTAACACTACTGGCACATTCAGAACCATAATGAAATGCAACATCATAGATGGGTTTCCAGGCATGGAATATGTATAAATAATATTCTTTCAAGCATATTCAGGGAACTGCCCTGGTAATAGATAGAATAAAGATTGAAAGTTTATTTATCATAGGTTTGGTGGCAAAATCACAGGTATAGGTGTTACACAGAAGGACTGTAGCTCAAAATAAGCATAAAAGTTTATTATAACAGATAGCCAGTATTTATAAATCAGCCTATAAATCATTCAAAATTTTTGTCTAGATTTAATGGCTTACATTTCATGCCTAAATTCTAGAAATACTAAACACAAATACTTCCAAAACATGCAGAATGCTGCCATAGTCAAAAGCCTAATATTTTAACAGATATTTACATGATATGGAAAACATTAAAAAAATAATTATAATTCATTGAATGCACGCTTTCTTAGAGAAAGGAATTTTCCTGATTTCTAACCATGCTGTATTTATTATCTACATAAAAGCTAACAAGGCTTGAGTACTTATTGGTTTCTTAATGTGAAGCATTCACTAATTGACACATGATTGTGCAGTCATTTGAAATACCTGATTTAGTATTTTTCCAGTGTTACAAAATGTAGTTCCAGTAGTTTATTCTGCTATGCCATCAATAATCTTGAACAGGAGCTAGTTCTGGCACCAGGTTTACAGTGATATTAGTATACAGTTTATTGGCAAATATAGATGGCATATATACTAGATTATTTAAACCATCAATAAACTGACGTTCTCGGGAATATCTTAATAGTTTGTATCTGTGGGAAAAAACATTCAGAGCATTGGTAAAAATATTGTCATTATACAGAACAAAAAAATTTCAGCTTCAGAATGAAAGCAGTTCTTTATGGTGTCTTATTTAAATCATCTATAGGTTTTATATAATTTTATCTTTTTTAATATTGTAAGCCACCCAGAGTTACTAAGGTGGACAGCCAATAAAATTTAAAAATAAATAGTTTTGAACTCAAACTGAACACAAGGAAAAGTTCAACAAACATTCTACAAAAAAACACACTGGATTTTTTGCAAAGTATTCAGCAAAAACATTGCTTTCAACAAGCAGAGTTGAAAGGTATCATGTTAGGAAAGGCTGTGTACAAGTTTAATAAATTGTTGTTATTGTTACATTCAGCAAGCTGAAAATTTATTGAGATATTAAATGTGCTGTCCCGTATATACTTGCATGTAATATAATGACAGAAATAGATAAGTAGCAAGAGTTTGTGTCAGAACATCATGTCACATATTTCATAATTTACCTCTCCTTTACCCTTCTGCAGAACCTATATACTGCTTGTATTACCTAATTTCTGTTAAAACTATTTATTCCAAACTTTCCTGAACCATAAGGGTATTCTATTGTTGGAAGAAATGTCCATCTGGGTTCAGTTCCAAGTGGGGAGAAAGATACTGGAAACATGGAGACTGTTTGGAAAGATGGTTTAATGGTGTGTAGGAAGTTAGCACCCACCCCACTCCTGGAAAAATGAAATATCATAGGAAAATATTAAAAAGGCAGAATATTATAGAATATCCCTAGAGAAATTGAGAAACATGCTTTTAGAAAGGAAACAGACTCACTCTTAGTAGCCCCCACCTTTGTCAATGGGCCATCAAGGAATGGCCCAGCTCACTCATCCCCCCACCTTTGTCAATGGGCCATCAAGGAATGGCCCAGCTCACTCATCCCCCCACCTTTGTCAATGGGCAGTCTATTCTACATAACAAAGATAGGATTAGCCCTCTGCCTCATGGCACCTGGGAAGATTGCATCAGCCAGTACTCAAACTAGCTTGGTATTCAGGACAGCCTACAGAGTTGCCCCATGGGAGTCTGACAGCCAATGGGATACATTTCTGTACAGGAACAGGAAACTAAGAGGTGGGGCCCAACAGAGGTCATAAAACCAAGAGACTCAGCATCTTTTCCCCCCTTTTCTCTTCACCCAACATCTGGAAGCATGTGATCCACCTTTTCTGTTCAGGAGCCCATGCCATGTGCTCCTGTCCACCATTAAACCTTCTTTCCAAGCAACTTCCAGGAATCCAGTGTCTTTTTCCCCACTTGGAACTGAACCCAGAAGGATATTCCTTACAACAGGTGGACAGGACCACCTGGTGTGAGGTCCTGGGCAATCGAGCACATGGGTGAGAGAGAGAGAAAGATTTCTACCCTCTCTTGGGCTTTGAATTTTAGCTTCCTGTTCCTGTGGCAAGCTATTGGCTGCTGTAGGGGTCATAGCTAACCTTGTAGGTTTTCTGAGCCAAGCTTGGTTGAACTGTGCTGGGTGATGCAATGAAGGGGCTTTGGGCAATTCCTATTATGGCTGAGGGCTAATCCTACCTTTGTTGGATCTTAGGTGAGGGTATTTGCTTATGAATAGACCTAGCCATCTCTTTCTCTCTTAAGTGCTGACATCTGCTGTGGGCTATTGAGGTGGGTGGGAGCTATTAAGAGTGAGTCTGCTTCCTGCCTTAAAAAAAATATGTTCCTCAATTTCTCATCCAGGGAAATTGAATATTCTGCCTTTTTAATATTTCCTAGAATATTTCATTCTTCTAGGAGAGGGATGGGTGCTAACTTCCTACACTATCACACTAAATATTCAAGACAGAGAGAATTCATCATTTATAAACTAGGAACAATAATAAATATTCCAGAGTGGGATTTTTAAGGAATATTTTGAATGCTAAAATGTTGCATACAAATACATGTAAATGACTATGTTTAACTATCAGAAGCACAATATTACAGCAAAAATAAAAACTTATTTTATCATTTTTATTCTCACCGTCCTAAAAACTGAACTTCTCCTCTGTGGTGATGAGGAATTGACTTATATTTCCCAAGTTCTCCTTCTGGCCTTGTCACATTAAATCCTACAGAGTGGACTCTGTAATTGAAATAATCCACATGTGAAATATATATACTCAGTAATAGAGATCAGAGGCAACTTTATGTGTGTTAGGTTTGGTGGGACAGGGAAGTTGCTATAGTTGATTTCATAGAGGAGCAAAAAGGCTTTTTAGTTATTAAAAGAAGAAATTATACCAAACAAATATACCAAAACAATAAAACAAATATACAAAACAAATATACCAAACAAATATACCAAAACAATAAACCCAGAATAGAACTGAATCAGATCTGGTGTTTGAGGAGAAGCAAAAGCAAGTTTGAATCTAAAAATGGGCCAGAACCACTGAGGGACTGCAGAGAAAAAAAATCCAGAATAAAATCTTCCAAAGCATTTCTAAACAGAAACAGTTAACCAGCACCTCAGAATGATGCTGATCGTTGCATTGTAATTCACACTCTCCTTCCCAGGGATATTAATCAGAGCTATTATTACCTAATTGGTTGTAAAGAAATCCTAAATCATACTCTGCATACATCTTGTTAGACATAATTTTTCCATTATGCCTAAAACAACAACAAAAAGCCAGTACAGCTAGTACATATGGAGAGCAAACTTTTATCATGTTTTTGTTATCTTTTTTGTTTTGGCTCATGCTCAGACAATCCATATTTCTTCATATAATGAAAAATTCCACATTTTTTGTATATAATTTAGTATCATATTCACATCTAAACCATATTGCTTATGCAAAAACCACAATGGAAGAGCAAGCCTATAGCATACAATGTGCCTTCTCGAATATTTCTATTTCTAGGATAATGAAGTTGATAGTGAAATGTCATATACATATGATTTGGGGGAGGAGTTGAACTAGCCTAATATGGAGATCATAAAAATATATTTAATATTTTAAGGCCCTTAACCACTGATTTGTCAACATATAGCATTCCAATTTCTTAAAAACTCTTGCAAATATGAAATAAAAAATAGCAGCTTGGAAAGGAAAGGAATCAGATTTATACATTCTATGGAACCCCAGATTTATAAAATCTAATGCTTCAAATACCTTTAAAACCCAATTTGCGGTAAATTAAGCTAAATATCCCTATTACCCTATGCATTCCAAAATAGAGATTTACCAGCAATTTTCAAACTGGTATCATCCTAGAGAATAAATTTATTATGTAATAAGTGTCAAAATTATACTTTCATCACAATATGTGTCAAATATCGCCTGCACTTCTTAATGTTTAAAATGTAACTAAATTGGTTTTGTTTTAAAGGGAATATGGCTCATCTCTTGAGCTCCACAGAAAAAACAAGATGTGCAGTTTCCTAAAATATGGACCAACAACAAATGATTTCTGAAGGAAGGATAAGGAGGGTCAGGCTGACAAAAATAGTGTTGTATTGCGAGCCCCATCCTTTCTCTGCATGTGCTACAACATCACACCCATGTCCAATAGGGATGTGCATGGTGTCAGAATGATAAAATTGAAAAAGTGACAAGATCCAGCAAGTGACAAGATCCAGCACACACTGCTATACAGAGCTCTGTAAAGTTGTTGCCTTTGGTTTTTAACCTATAGGTGTCTGTTATATGCCAGTAGTTGAGGGAGAGAGAACACTTGTCCCACTTGCTCATCTAATCACAGAATTCCTAGACTATGGCATATCAGTCTTGCATAAGTGTGACTGCTTTTGATTGATTGAAAGCAACATCTATAAGCAAAAACACAGTAGCTAAAAAGAAGCCGCCGTTAGCCAATCGCTACGAAAACTAAGAAAAATACATACATACATTTTCCTCTAGCTTTGGGTTCCATTAGACTGGGGTATCTAACCTTGGCAACTTTGAGACAGTATGGCTGGGGAATTCTGGGAGTTGAAGTCCACAAGTCTTAAAATTGCCAAGGCTGGATCCCCCCCTGCTTTAGATACATCTAGAGGCACATGCTAGCAAGGAATTCCTTTACTTATGTGCTGTTACTTAAAGCTGTTCAAATCTGATTAGCCAATTACTTTTATGACTGGATCCAATAAATCTCTACATTTCCTTATTTCATGCCAGCAAAAAAAGAACTTGGATATTTCTCTTCCATGTGGCCTATATCTACTTTGAAACCTCATGTGTTCCATCTGCTATGAATTCTGGCCAATGAAAGTTAATACAATATATTAG